>OY744482.1:261121374-261711857 GCA_963556165.1 Tipula helvola | reverse complement strand
GGTTTTTAAAATAAATACGCCTTGGGACACAATAATACCTTCCATCAACACGCTGATCAACGATCTACAATCTGCAAAATAGGATAATACTTGCATTTTTTCATTAAGTATAAACATATTTAATTTTAGCATATTTTTAATTACGATAGAATCTTAGGTTACTGAACATAATTTTCTATGTGTTCTCCTTAAGTACGAATTTTAGAATTATGAATTTATTATTTGTTTGATTACCGCTAAATATTATCCTTAGTCTTGTTTTAATTGATATTTTGCTGATTTGAAATAAAATGTCTTTAAGATATAACTGTTAGATACATTACCGAAATGGATTCAATAAATTGCTTTAATTGTTCTGAATTATTCCTGACTATCAATGAGTTGATTAGCCACATAAGGAATTATCATCCAAACCAAACTTCGGTGTCGTCCTGCTACCGTAGGTGCTCGCGAAAATATAGTCGACTTGATTTCTATAGATTTCATTTGAAAACTCATTATAGAAATATTGAAAGTGAATACTCAAATTTAACTAGAGCCGCTGTTGCCAATTGCAGCAACGCAGAGCTAAGTTCTAATATTGAAAACAATGATGTCCGTCCTAGCACTAGTAACGCGGATATTGTTCAACAGTTATCACTTCCAGATATTCGTTTAGATTTGTTGAAGCAAATTTTAAGAACTTATTGTAACGATTCGATTCCTCGAAATAAGAGTCACGAGATTATCAAAAGCATTGTAAATTGTTATAGAAAATATTTATTGATTTTGAAAAATAAATTAAACGATTCTAATATGACATCCGACGTGTTGGCCTTTGTGGAAGAATTGTGTAAGAACAGTTTAGTAGAATCCGAATATAAATTTTTTAAAGAACTTAAGAAAACACAATTTTTTGTAGAAGTCCAATTTATTTCCATACATAAGGAAGTTCAAGAAGTTCTTAGTTCGGATGGACAAACTATCCTCAAAAGTTTGGATTTTGCCGTGGCTATGATGCCTTTGCGAGAAATGTTTGGTGTTCTTTTTCAAAAAACAAGCTTTTTGCTTGAAACCATATCCTCCATCATTTCCTTAAAAACTCGTGATCGAGCTGTAACTTATAATTTAATTCAAAGTGCACTCTGGAAGAACAAAAAAGATGAACAATTTTCACAATGCGTTGATAATAGTGTATTATATTTGCCTCTATTAGTTTGTTTTGATGAATTTGAGCCTGATAATGTTCTAGGATCACATGCTGGGTCACAGAAAATTGGCGGAGTCTATATAAAAATTCCTTGTATTCCCGAGTACCTACAGTCTAAACTTTCCCATATATTTGTGGCAATGTTATTATTTTCTGAGGATAGAAAAAAATTCGGAAATACTAGCGTATTTTCAGAATTCATCGCAGAGCTTAATTATTTGCAAACTACAGGAATTGAACTCAAAAACAAAATACCATATGGTCTTAGAAATTTAAATAGGGTCAAAATTATTCCTACATTAATTCTTGGGGACAATCTCGGGCTTAATACGATTCTTGGATTTTCAGAGAGTTTCTCTAGTAACTTTTACTGCCGCTTTTGCAAACTGAATCGTAATATTATGAAATTTAGTATTAAAGAAAATGTTGAAATGATGCGAAATCCTGAGAATTATAACGATGATCTTACATTAAATGATTTTAAGGTTACTGGCGTGAAAGAAAATGCGGTTTCGAACCGTATTAATAATTTTCACGTAACACAAAATTATTGCGTAGATGTCATGCATGACCTATTGGAAGGGGTTTGCCATTACGTAATAATATTTATTCTAAATCGTTTTATAAATGACTATAAATTCTTTTCTTTAGAGCAATTGAATTACAGAATGCTCACTTTTGACTACGGTCCTATATACAGCAGAAACAAACCTCCTATATTAAACACCGATTCACCAAAAAAAACTAAATTGAAGCTATCGGCTTCTGAGATGTTAGTTTTTTTCAAGTGCATCTCATTGATCAACACTACGCAAACATTATGAGCAAAATTGGTCCTTTGAAACATATCTCATCAATGAGATTTGAATCGGTACATAAAGTTGTGAAGAATATAAGCAATAGCTCTAACAATAAAATTAATATATTTAGAACAATTTTTATTAAGTACCAAATAAAGCTTCTAGATTTGTTCATAAACTACAACGATATTATAGACGCGAGAGTTAAATCAGGCCCTGCAACAATTTATCATAATATGAACAGCCCTCTACAAAAATATGGTATAGTTTCAGCTCTTTCAACTTATACTGTTTCTTATCTCCAATACGAAAATATCCTATTTAAACCCGGTATGGTTGTACATGTTGGTGAATACGAAGATGATATTCCATTATTTGGTTTAATCAGGCACATTTGTTCAATAGATCGTTCGTACTACTTATGTCTTCAAAGACTTTTAAATCACGGAATTGATTCACATTTTCATAGTTTTCGGATTGAATACGAGAACTATTTCTTTTCTGTGAAGGTGGACTCATTAGAATCCAATTATATTGGGTACATTTGTGTAACGAAAAATAATATTAAATTTTTAAATTAATACAAATATTGTTAATTAGTAATACGTAATAATGTAGCAGATTTATTATAACTGATTTTATTCATTTATTAGAACTTATAGGTTAGTTTTTACTATTCATTAAGATTTAGTTATGTCCACTTATGAAAAATTATTGTATATGCGGGTACTGTATTATTTAAATATTATTGAATAAAATTATTCATTAAACATCCATATGTATTATTTCGATTATTATTTTTAAAACAATGATTTTTGATGCAATCATATTAAAATTAAGAAAGTTGTGCGCTGAGAATATGATAGCATCTTGTATATAATGTTTCCTGCAACAAAATTGGGTGACAAACTACACTGTAGTGACTAACATACAACGTTTGTTACAATAATACTCCTAAGAACAAAATGGTAGTATCGAACAAATAATGTTCTCTGGAACAAAAGTAACTCAAGAACAACATGATGGCAACCAACATATAATGTTCTCTGCAAAAAGAGTTCCTCAGCACAACATGATAGCAATGAACAAATAATGTTCTCTGCAACAAAAGCAACTCAAGAAATACATGATAGCAACCAACATATAATGTTCTCTGCAATGAAAGTTCCCCATCAACAACATGGTGCCGACCAACATATAATGTTCTCTCCAACAGAAAATTTTTTGATTGTTACAACCAATATATATTTATTTTCATGATGGCAGCAATAAAAAACCCAATCATTACATTATGCTCTTCAAATATTATTGCATCAACTATATTTTTTTTCTGCGTGTATAATATCATTTTGATACTCGTTTTCTAGGATTTTCTCAAGAAAATTCGGAAAATGACTTTTAATAATATTCATTATGTTATGTGAGATGTCATCAAGCTTTGTTGTCCTAAATACTCTGATCCACTACTTTATCCAAAACTGGAATATTTTTCGGATAGCTACGTTTTAGCGGTATTTTCGCTCGAGTTACATTCCGAGATATGGAAATGCAACAAAGTAAAGATGCTCATAATACAATTTTATATTAACAACGTAAAATATTATCATTTTTATTTTAAGTTAATGGATCATATTTTATATAAATCACAATTATTGTTTTGTCTAACAAAATATAATTTTAATTAATAAGCAATAAGAATTATCAGATATAAAATAACATGTTGAAACACGTTTATAGAAAATGTAGAAAAGAAAAATCATATAACGAAAAAACATAAGAATAAAGCATTCAATAAACTGACTCCAAAGAGCACAGTACCAAAATATTGATTCCCGGCTCTAAAGAGACCGGCTTTTAAAAAATAATTAAATTGTTTTAGTTTAAATAAATGTGAAGAAAATGTTTTTTTTATATTTATTTATTAATTGAACAACATAAATCTCGCTTTCTAGGATTTTCTCAAGAAAATTCTGAATATGACTTTTACTTATATTCGATATATTATATCAGATGCCATCAAACTTTGTTGTACTAAACACTCTAATCCCTAATTTTCTAAAACCGTTACTTGCATATAGCTGAAATATTTTACCAAAGTTTTTATATTTTAAATTTTATGTTATTTAATCTTTATATTTCTTATTTAAATGTTATATATTGTGTTATATATTTTTTATTTATTAGAAATAAAATTTGTTTATAACGTTACATTCTGCATTTACACTAACACAAAGGCACAGGTTGTTGTTGTTGCTTTTCAGAACAGATTTAGAACAAACTTCACCTACGTTAAGTGCGTATTGCGTTTTAGTGGCAGATCATCACAAAGATGAAGTATAGGCACAGGCAGCCATCATGCAGTGGTACTATAGTAATATAGAAAATGCTCCTATTACGGTATTTTGCTTTTAGAAAAATGAATGAATGCCAGACTCTCTCTTCTAGTGATCGGTTTACGTAAAGGAATATCATGAATATGGAAGATACAATTTATCTTTATTTATTTATTAGTTTTCTATCAATAATTTAGTATTAATAGGAATAGGAAAAAAATTAAAAATAAAGAAGTTCGCTGTCCACGTATGCACAAAAAGCTCTAACATTTTTCAAACAATATACAGCTCTTGCCCATTATTTAAAGGCCATTTAAATTAGCCATAATAATATTAATAAAATAAACTAATAACTACATTATATATGCGCCTGTAGCAAAAATCTTAACATATACGGCTGATCTTCAAATATTTAATACAGTAAGTGGACATAATGTCGAGTCGAAAACATAAGAGACATTTACAGGCACTCAATGTTGTACCAAATGAAAAATTATCAGAAATATTCATTTTCGGCTATATACATGAGCTCATAAGCCACGCCGATTTAAACATTTTGCTCTAAATAATTCTGCCAATCCTATTCTCTTAATTTGCAACGAGTTTTAATTCCAGAGGGAAACTCCCCTAACAAAAAAATACAAAAATATTTATTACGTCTAATCGACAGTTTCTTTAAATTTGAACATCATCAGCAAAAATTTAATTGAGCAACTGTGAATACAGATTCTATATGTCATTAATGTAAATAAAAAATATTAATCTACCAATCACGGAAGCTTGAGAACAATGAATTTTGGCAGAGAAAATCAAAAATCTAAATTAAAATAAGAGTTTATTAAATAGAACTCTGTAATTTTATAGGATTGAAGACTTTAGAAAAATCTAGCAAATTAAAAGTAGTCAATTTCATATTAGTCATATTACGGCGAATATCATCTCACACATTAATTATCGCATCAGAAGTGCTATGAAATTTTCTAAACCCAAATCGAACTTAACTAGTCTTCTGTTGCTATATAGACTGCAGAAATTCCGATTTATCTGTTCAAATATCAGATTTTTATCCTTGATAAAAAAATTCTTAAAAACGAATAAGAATTAGAGGAAGCTTTTAAAACCAATCAACTTCTATCGATGCATAAATTAAGAACATTACGTCAGAAAGCTTTGAGAGAAGGTCCGTGAAAAAATTACGTTCAGCCATCCGAATTAATCCTACAACCCTATTATCTAAATTATAGTAATCATTAGATTACATTTTCCATAAATGATACTTAATTCCACTAACACAAATAGCATTCGAAATTTCATGAGACAACCAAGGCGGAGATTTAGCTTTAATGGTAAGTTTTTTATGAGAAACCCAATTATCAAAGACTAGACAAATAGACGAGTTGAAAAATTGTATTTGATAGAAGAAGAACTATGCAAAAATATCCTTCAAATGAACCGAATTACAAACTATACAAACACGGAAAACATTTAGGCTTGCAAAATTTCTAATTCCTCGTATGGTCTATGATATGGTCAATAAGAAGTTAAGATGCACCGCTTAGCAGGTTTACAAAAAAAGTTGGTGAATCTGTGTTGTGTACAAATCAGGCCCACTTAATAGTTTCAAATAATCCTGCGAGAAGAAATTTTAGAGAATATCGAAATTGAAGTTACCTGATATAGTAATTTGATTAAAAAGTAGTGAGACTTTTCCATTGAAATCTCGAGGGCTTGTTCAAATGAGTAGTTTTTGTCTTTCTTATGTTGGGAGCACGTTAACAGATATCTGTTAATATTTCGTATTAATATCTGTAGTAGTTAATGAGATTCGCTTGTTTACTTTCATGTAAAAAGTACATTTTTCGATTTTTAGAAAAGTTCATCAAAGAAGTTGCATCAAATTTCGCTTCAAAAATGAAATTTCGGCTTCGAAAATATTTAAAATGTCAAAGCATAAGTTGTTAATAGAAAGCAGAGATGATAATCCTTGCGGTACTTCGACGTCTACCGATGAACACCATCGCAAGGATTTGGTGCACAAATATCGTCGATTGACAATAATAGATCTTGCTGACATCATGCAAATATCGTTTGGGTTAAGAATTTCGGACAGACAACTTTTGTTTTTTGCATCACGATACTGCGCCGTCAAACACATCATTGGTCGTAGGTGACTATTTGGCCAAAGATTCGACCCATATCATCCCGAAACCGCCCTTTTCATCGTATTTAGCTCAGTCTGACTGCTGGGTTCTGGCTATTCCCAAAACTCAAAAAATCGCTTCGAGTACATCGTTTTGACTCGAATATCGACTTTAACAATTTTTCGAAGACTGATAAAAATATTGGCATAAGTGTATTCTATTCGAAGGGGATAACTTTGAAGGGATGAAATAAATTTTAAAGAATAATAAGCCATTTGTGTTTTATTTAAAAAGTCTTACTACTTTATGATCATATAGTGTCAAGTATTTAATCAAACCTAGAAGGGATTTTTTTTAATTCGGCATACGACCGGTTACTAGTTTTTGGAGGTCGGTACCGAATAAGAATTTACGCCCGTATTTGACTAACAAAAAACTCTAAATACCGGACTATAACAATTCTAAACCCCCATATTATAACATAACCGCCACCATGCTTTACTATTTTACGAAGATATTCTGGATTCATTTCCTCACCCGATTTTCTCTGCGCCCTCTGAATGCCGTTTACCCAAATATTTTAAATTTTCTCTAGCCCGTTCTAGTCGAGTAATTGTATTTTTCATTAGCCGTTCAACGAACGGCGTCTTCTAAAACTAAATGAAAATTACTAAACTTCTTGAAAAATATTTGTAATAAAATATGTTAATTCCTACAAGAGTAAAGCCATTCAACATATTCTACAAAATCATACAATATATCCTTAAATTAAATAAAGTCAATACTAGAGATATTGCTGATTTATTGTGGGATAATCGAAAAATTTATTTGTTTTTGCAAAAGATGGATAGGCCAGAAATATTGTACGAATATATCCCAAAGCACTTGAATAGTCGTTCAAAATCAAATTTAATTTAATGCACAAAAAATAATTGTCTTTCATTTATTGGGCATTGCCCATTTATCGCCGGAATAATCCAGATATTCGTTTTATACAATAAATGATGTTGTTGGAAACTGTAATGAAATAAATATTTTATTTTTCAAGATTTGAGCCATTTATTTTGAAAGTGGGGCAAGTCCACATTTTGTAGAAACGAGAAAATGAAGCAATAGAGAAACAATAAATGCAAAAATTTCTTATTTTTTGAGCAAGTATTAAGGATAATATTTTTTTTATTTTAACTATAAATTGTTCACCGTTAGAAAGATTATCCTTCTATTTGTCTATTGTTATCATTAACTTAAATTTTTTGAAAAATTGACTTGCACCACTTTCAAAATTAACGGCTCATTTATGGATTCACGATTTTTAGTTCCCGGATTTTGTGTTTCGTTTTTATATGATTTTCCTTAATTGATGTAATTTATTTACCGTGACTGTTTCTTTCTCTCGTTTCGGTATTTTGAATTTTGGGGATTCATTACGATCCCAAATTTTCAAGACAGCTTGGAAATCTAGCAAAATTCGTTCTCGGCTCAACGAATTGAGAAAAACCAAGGAAAACCAAAACGAAGTTACAATATAATGGCTATCGTAATTGTCTCATTATAGAACTGTGCTTATGAAAAAAAATTATTATATTATCAAAAATTAGCTTAGTTTCTTAGTTCGACTCGGAAATTCAAAAAAGAAGTGCTTCATCTTCCAGTTCTTGAAGAAAACTGTCTAAATGCAATCGTCACAGTGATTGCTGTAATAAACTGAAATTTTATTTAAATAAATATTTTGTAACACTAATAGAAATAAGAAATGTATATTTTAATTGAACAAATAGTTTGATATGCCCTGTGAAGTAGGAATTAATGCTTGAATTTATATTGCTCTGCATATTTGAAAACTGCATTGAGCTTTTGGACATTTATTCCAAAGAAAAATTGATAAATGATTACTCAGTTCAACGGCATAAAATGTTTGGATACTTTAAGGTTGATTCTCACTATACGTTGCGTCTCCGTTTCATTACCGTTATATATTCGTTCATTTAAATTTTTATCTATTCATATTTCCCGTTCTTGATTCATCTCGTTACGTCTAGTAAAAGTATGAGTGCGCGGTAACAAAATGTGGTCTGACGAAAACTTAATCCTAGCTGCTATTATATTAGATAATCAACAGTTTCCATTTTATTATAGAATATTAAAATCTGCACCACCATATACAGATAAAATTGTCTTAACTGCATTTTATCACCGAATATCAAATTAATTCAACAGCTATCAACTCTACTTTACAAAATTTGCCACAACAAGGAGGTAATGCAACAGCTACTGTGTTTCAACTCAGAGATATGTATAAAGATTATTATAATATAAAACATATGTACATATTTCTAATTGTTGTTGATGACTTCGTCATCTATGAGTTCCAGTGTTGTCGTGAGTGAAGTTGGGAACAAGCATATTCAAAATCTGGGCACGAAAACTATTTGTGGTACCAGACAATTTTCGAAAAATTTTGGGGTAAAAGTCATTGTACCGACGATATGGCTACACGTCTCAAAATTTGATGCGGATACTTCCGAAAATGAAATTGCGTCCATGGCAAAAACTTGTTTGGAGATCGAAGACTGTAAGGCATTCAAACTAGTCCCTAAACAAAGAAGCATCGAATCTCTGGAGTTTGTTTGCTTCAAATTGGGCATAAAAGCTGATGTACGTATTAAGGCCCTAGACCCTAATACTTGGCCAACCGGTGTACACATTCGGGAGTTTTACGATAAAAATTTTCGGCCAACTTTGCCTCCACGGGTGAAATTTCGAACAACTGCTGCTCTCAACATGTCAGCAGAATAAATTATAATAGCTTAAAGTAGTAAATTTGTCCCAAGTAATAACCTACAGTGTGAAATTTCGGATACCAGCTGTACTAGTCAACTCTCCAGTAATGTAAGCGATGTAGTCTCGGGCAGGGTGCTTCAGCCTATAAGTTCTGGACAAACCTCTTTTACCTCGCTGTACTACCATAATGCCTCTAGCATTCGAGGTAAAGCTAAATTATTCTTGCTTGGCGTGCTTGACAATGATTACGATGTGATCATTATCTCGGAAACATGGCTTACTAAAAGTTTCAATTCGGCGGAATATTTTCCACCTAACTACGTCGTTCACAGGAATGATCGGCATGATTTTTGTACCAGCCTGAAGGGGGGAGGTGTGTTGGTCGCTGTTAAATGTTCGATTTCAAACGGGCCCATTGCATGTCATCCAACTTATGATGTTATTGCTGTACGTATTAATGTAGCCAGTGCCTCCATCCTCGTAGTAGCTGCATATGTTCCCTGCGGATCTACCCTGAAATATTATCTGGGAATTATTAATTTCATCGATTCTGCTGTTGCGCCATTGGTTCGTGATGGTGAACAACTAATTGTTACTGGTGACTTCAATCTTCCTGATATTACTTGGATTGATGTTGATGGAGTTTTCACGGCCTGTTCCAATGACCAAAAAGGATTAGCAGTCACTGATTATTTTGCTAGCACAGCATTGATGCAGGTGAACCGAATAGGCAATAGTCGAGGGAAATTCCTCGATTTGGTGTTTTCAACTGATGTTATGTATTTGGAGCTCTCGCCGTGTGAGGACTTCACTGGATGTACGAGCATATATCATACCCCAATTATGATATACATTTTCCATGAGAATTGTAATACTATGTGTTCTTCTAGTAATTCTTTTCATTTCGATTTTAGACATGCTGACTACGTTTCTTTAAACAAATTTCTTGTCGATTCGGACTGGGTATTTCTAGAACGAGGAGGAGACTTGAATGATAGTGTATTTTTGTTCAACGAGCTTCTCAAGTCTGGTATTGAAAGATATGTTCCTTCAGTGAAAAACGAACCTCGGTATCGAGAGCCGTGGTATAATAAACAGCTAATTCGTATTGAGAAACGCCGTAATAAGTTTCATTCTTTATATAAGTTGCACGGTGTTGAGTTTTATCCTAGCTTCAACACTGCTCGTAAGGAGTTTAAAACTTTAAACTGGTTCCTTTACAATAACTACATTTTGCAAATCGAAGATGAATTAACTTCCTATCCTAAGAAATTCTGGAATTTCATAAATGGTAAAAAGAAGGTTGCTGGGTTTCCTACCCCAATGACTTTTAAGAACTCTTTCGCCAGTCAGCCCTCTGATATATCAAATTTGTTTGCCAATTTTTTTGAGTCTGTCTATGAAGAACCTGCGGTATCATATAACAAGCCTTTTACTAACCGCTGTCTTTCTGATTTTATCTTTTTAAAATTTACGGAAGCAGAAGTCTATGATGGGTTATCTCAACTGGAAGTTAATAAGGGAGCAGGACAGGATGGCTTTCCACCCATCCTTATTAAGAATTGTGCAGTGAGTCTAGCCCCTCCACTGACTATTATCTTTAATAATAGCCTACGTACAGGGATTTTTCCTGATCTCTGGAAATTATCTTTCATCCGTCCGATTTTCAAATCTGGCAAAAGAAGTGAAGTCATCAACTATCGCGGAATCGCTATTCTTTCTGCTATACCAAAACTATTCGAATCCATGGTACAGAAATTTTTGTTTTTTCATGTAAAAAGGTTTATTTCTCCTGCTCAACACGGATTTTATCCGGGTAGGTCTACGGCGACTAATCTAGTCTCTTTTTGTGGACATTTATATAGTAGACTAGAACATAGGCAACAAGTAGATGTAGTGTATACACCGATTTTTCAAAGGCTTTCGATAAAATTGACCATTCGATTCTTATCGATAAGCTGGATAAACTAGATTGTCAGTTCATCCCTATTAAGTGGTTGCATTCATATCTGTCTGATCGTTACCAATTTGTTAAGGTTAACGATTTTAGCTCTCGTTCATTTCGTGTTACCTCAGGAGTTCCTCAAGGAAGTCACATTGGTCCGCTTTTATTTTCATTATTTGTAAATGATGTTGTTGAGTGTTTTGAATTTGCACATTGTCTGCTTTACGCAGATGATATGAAAATATTTGCTCCAATTAATGAGGTTGCTGATTGTGTGAAACTGCAAGCTGACTTGATTAAATTTTGCAGTTGGTCGATCAATAACAAATTGTTGCTGAATGTGGGTAAATGCAGGATTTTATCATTCTCTCGGATGCGATCGCCAATATTCCAGCAATATTTTTTATATAATATTGCTGTTGACAGAGTTGAGTTCATGTCCGACTTAGGTATAATGTTTTCTTCTGATCTATCTTTTACTAAACACATTGATTGTATCATTACGAAAGCTTACATTATGCTAGGTTTCATTAAGCGCAATTGTAAGGACTTTTGCGACCCGCGCACACTGAAAACTCTATATATATGCTTTGTTCGTTCAGTTCTAGAATACGCTTCTCAGATCTGGTCCCCATTTTATAAGTGCCATTCAGATAGAATTGAGAGTGTTCAGAAGCAATTTGTTCTGTATGCCCTCCGGGGATTACCCACTGAGAGAGCGCATCAATACATTTTCCCGCCTTATATTGATCGTTGTAATTTATTAAAACTACAACGTTTGGATCACCGACGAGACGTTGCATCTGCTATATTCGTTCACGATGTTCTGACTTCCCGAATAGATTGTGACGAATTACTTGCTCGTTTCAATATCTACGCTCCCATGCGCTGTTTACGCGGTCGCCCTTTGCTACATATTGATCCTGTCTCCACGAACTTTGCACTTTCGGAACCAGTCTTGAGAATGTCGCGGCTTTTTAATTCGTTTTACGATGTTTTCGACTTTAATATGACAAGAAGTTCGTTTAAAAACGAATTGTTTAAATGTCTCTCCAGTAATTGTTAAATTTTGTTTTTTGTATGTTTACTTACCAATTGTATAAATATTTACTGTAGGTAATAATTTAAATAAATAAATAATTCTCCAATAGGAGCCGTTGAATGGCAAATCAGTGCAATTTAATAAGTTTAGTTTTAAATTAATCAGTAGTTACATTTCATGTGCACATATGTATATACAAATTTTCTTAAAATAAAATGATTTATTAAACTATGCGACGTTAAGTTCCTTTGAAATAGCCGACCAGATTTTTTCATAGAGTACTGTATTTTTCCTCACAAGTTCAATTAATTTCTCGTCATTTATATTTAAATATAAATTCGAAACACAATTTTGAACTGAATGCACTTGTACGTAATATAGAACAACAATGTATTGTTCTCGTTACTCAAAAATACGTTTGCCTCAATATGTAACGGGAGTGATTGCAACCGGAATGTAAATGGTATGGAATGTGTGTATAGGTCCATTCATTTACAGGCAACCATATTTTACGTGAACGGAACGGAACCGCTATGGTACGGAGCCGGAACGTATAGTGAGAATCAACCTTTATTTGGAAAAAAATGTATACGCATGTATATTGTAAAGCTTTTTGACAAAATTGAGATTTTAAACAAAACTAAGTACTTATTTGGATATATTATACATATTTATGAGCGTGTACATCGTTTAAGAGTGTATTTAACAAAAATTAAGTTATTCAAATAAAATATGCCTTAAAATAGCTTCTAACATTTATTTCCCTATCTACTTGCCATTCTTGCAACAAAAAAAAAAAAAACAAATGGACAAATTTCGCTTAGAACAAGGACGTTGTTCTCTATTATACGAAATTGCACGAATTTAAGAGATTGCAAATCGACGAATTTCACATGGAAGAAGGACGTTATTTTCTATTATATTGAATAGCCCCAGTCTCAAACATTGACTCATACAGTAACTATATAAATTGTAAGGGGTATATACAATAAGAAATTAACATCAGGTAGTGCCATTTTGATATGAGCCGTAGGACTCTTGCAAAAAATGTTGAAAACTAACAAATCGACGAATTCCTGAATGGAACAATGACATCGTCCTCTTTTATACCAAATAGCATGAACCTCAAAAGTTGGCTTATATAGTTACTATATATTATCTTGTCATTCATTGAGTTTACGGGTATATGCATTGAGGAATACAAATCACTCAGTACTATTTGGTACGAGCCGTAAGTCTCTTGCAAGAAATTTTGGAAATTAATATATAAACGAATTTCACTTGGAACAAGGATATTGTACTCTATTTATTTATTTATTTATTTATTTATATTGAGAAAAGTCTACTAATATGACTTGAATTTATAACATATAGAACATGGTAGAATAAAAATTAAATTAAGCAAAAAAGAATAAAAATTGACATAAAAATATTTTTAGGTTGGAGCAAAATGTTGCTTCAACCTACGTTTAAAGCTGTTTTTACTTAAGTAAAAGTCGAACAGATGGTCGATTTTATTAAAACTCTTCGACATCATGTTTACCGGTTCATTGTCACCATAGTTTGTTCTGTGTTTATTTAGATGAAGGAACTCATGATCTCTTAAATTCCTTCTCGGTGCCTTTATTTTAATTGATTCCAGTATGGATGGTGCATCGATTTGATCAAGTAAAATATTTCCAATAAACGAACACTTTAAAAGCTCTCGTCTATTTGCCAATGTTGTCATTTGATAGGTTTTGCATCCAGTAGCATATGATGGTAATCGCTTTAGGTTAACGTGGTGCGGTAAGTCATGGTCATAATCCCATCCGTCTTTACACGTTATATACCGTATTACCTTTTTTTGGACACTCTCGATTTTGTTGATAGGTTCGTCGTAAAAAGGACACCAGATGTTGACAGCATATTCAAGTTGAGATCTCACGTAGGCATAATACAGGATCTTGATTGTCTCTAGGTCATGAATATCCCCAGTCCAACGCTTAATAAAACCAAGCATGGAATTGGCTCTAGCAACGCATTGTTCAATATGCTTAGTAAAGCACATGTTTTCAACGAAAGTAACCCCTAGGTCTTTAATCTCGAATACTTTTTGTAAAAGTACGCCATTTATTTGATATTGTTGTGTAACAGGGTTAACTTTTCGATGGAACGATAAACTCTTACACTTGTTGATGTTGAGACTGAGGAGGTTAGACTCACACCATTTCGCTAGATTGTCGATGTCTTCTTGTAGCTTATGGGTATCGCCGATGTTTTCTACTGTTTTAAAGATTTTGAGATCATCTGCAAACATTAATACCTTAGAATGTTGTATTACTTCAGTAACGTCATTGATGAAAATTATGAAGATCCAAGGACCAACATGAGAGCCTTGTGGTACTCCTGAAGTAGCTTGAATTGATTCTGATCTTCTATTACTAAGCTCAATATACTGAATGCGATTACTCAAATATGATTTAAACCACGCAACAAACTGTTTAGAAAAACCGAATCTGTATAACTGTTCCAACGTTTTACAATGACTGATGGAGTCAAAGGCTTTGGCAAAGTCAGTATACACCACATCAACTTGCTTATGCATTTCAATTTCTTTAATGGTGTTGCTGGTAAATTCAATAAGATTTGATGATGTTGATCTTTTGGGTATAAAACCATGCTGACACTGTGAGATGAATCGAGGAACCAAAGATCTGAATGAGTTGCATACAACCAGTTCAAATAATTTGGGTATTGAAGATATTGATGTAATTCCTCTGTAACAAGAGACATCATTTCTTGCTCCTGTTTTGAAAATTGGTGTTACTCTTGTTACTTTCCATTTCGTTGGAAATACGGCTAGTTGTAATGATTGATTAAATAGAAGACACAGAGGAGTTACCAACGATGTGAAATCTTTCAATAATGAAGCTGGAATGCCATCAGGACCACATCCATCTCCGAATACTTCTAAAGCTCGATGAATATCCTCGGTTTCAATCCTTGGTGTTAGTATGGTTACGTTGTTTTCACCATTGTTTGGATGTTCATACTTATCAATGTCTTCCGGTTTATAAACTGATTGAAAAAACTCCGCAAACATGTTTGATATAACCTGCGGGTCACAGGATTTACGTTCTTTGAATGTCATACAAGCTGGGTAACCATTAATTTCACGTTTTTCTTTAAAAAATCTCCAAAAATGTTTTGGATCGTTTCTTATTTTTTCCTTAATACGGCTTATATAACTCTTATACTTTATCTCAAAGTATCTCTCGAAATTTTGATTACACGCAGTGAATTTATGTTTGCTTTCGTCTGAACTGATTTTGAGATTTGCTTTGTAAGCTTTGTCTTTCTTGTTCTTAAGATTGATTAGTTTATCGTCGTACCATGGTGGATATTTGTTCGATTTGGCCGCAGCAGTAGTAGGAACAAATAGTGCAATGCCCTCAGATACAATTTTGTAGAATTTCTCCACGTTAATATCTATGTTGCTACTGATTAGTTCATTTTTCCAGTTAATCTGCTCAAAATAAAGATTAAGGTTTGTTCTGTCGGCTTTTCTAAAGTTGTAATACGGCTCTCTGTTTTGATGGTTATCAATAATATTGCTACCCTTGCTTTCAAAAATTATTTCTAGGGCTTTGTGGTTAATATCATTAATAACGAATGGTAATGGTGATTCATTTACTTTAAATAGATTCCGTTCATTTGTAAAAATTAGATCTAGAATTCGGTCAAGACCATTCTGCACCTCGCAAATTTGGCTAAGATTTATATCGAAAACAGTATCGATAAACAGACACTCAATTTCAGAACTCACGTTCAATGGTAAAATTTCATCCATTTCTTCGTCATATGACCAGCTAATAGTTGGAAAATTAAAATCCCCCGTGATCAAGATTGTATCAGTTGAATTAGCAGCATTGTTTATTTCCATTATTGTGTCGCAGCAGGCGGTGTAAGATGATATCGGTGAGCCAGGCTGTGAGCGCCACTCGATTAAGGTTTTCGGTTCGTTCCTATCTTTTGCTCCTTGCATTAAAGTATCCTCCTATAATCATATAATATCAGACATCAAAGTTACTATAACTATATTTTAGGTGTATTACGGTGACGCTAGTCTCAGCGACCATCGTCACTTGTTTATAAAATTCATTTTGACAAAAAAATCTGACTATCTAAGCCAAACTAGAACTTCCATTAAGTATGATAGTGTGCTTCTGTCTTAAATAGGGCTTGCCCATTTCCGGGAATTCTTGGGAAATTCCGGGGATTTGGGATACGACTATGCCTCGGAAGACGACTATGCAGTTTAATGAGCAGTCTTGAAATTGGGTTTTGCATTCCCCGGAAATATTTACAACATTCCCGGAAAATATTTACAACATTCCCGGGAAACGGAAATACTTTTTATTTCTTAAATTCCATTTTGCGAATTCCCGGGACGCAAGCCCTAGTCTTAAACACTTATTCACAATCACATAATTTTGATTTTCAATTATTATATCAATGTATCACCTCTGCAATTAAAGATAATACTAAAATTATTACCACTAATGTTAAAATATCAGCCAATAAAAGACGATGCAATTTTCGAAATCAGCGTGTCTACGTGACAAATACTATAAACTACATAAGAAGTATCCGCTAAATTCATGTTTTTTAGAAAGTTTGAAGATCCTAAACTTGAAACTAAAGAAACAAATTAAGAAAGCAAAGAAAAAGTATTATACTGATAGATTAAATAACGATATAACTAACTCTAAACAAATATGGAGTTTAGTAAATGAAATATTTACCAATAATTCATCTGAAGAGAAATAAACAAAATTCTACTATTGAACTTTTGCTAAACGACACAGTCATTTCGGATCAACTGCGCGTTGCAAATGAGTTTAACAACTTGTTTGCTACAATTGCATTACACATTTCAACCACTATAAGCTCATATTCTCATGTTTTTACCACAGGGATAATTAAAAGGAGCCTATTAACGGTGGGTCCTATTACTAGCGAAGCCATCGATCTCTCCCGGATATGATCAAATTACTACATGTATAGTAAAAAACATGACTAAAATTGTTACCCCGTTATACAGGCTATATTAATTCATGTTTTAGGGATGGTAATTTTCCTGCGTTAAGGATTGCTCGTGCTACTCCTATCCTAAAATCAGGCAACCGCCATTTAGTTAATATTTATCGTCCAATTTCCATTTTACCTGTTTTTCCAAAATATTCGGAAGAATAATTCATCTGGCACAAGTTGACCACTTAAATTTTAACGAACTAATTAACAAAAATCAGTATGGATTTATTACCAACTCTAGTACTGCTACTGTAGGTTTAAATCTCATAAACCTAATATATAAATCTCTTTAAAACAAAAATGCAACTTCTTGTCTATTTCTCGATCTTAAGAAAGCATTTGATTGCGTTAATCATAGTTTTGGAATTTCCGGTAGCGCCTTACAACTATTACTAAGCTACCTGAACAACAGACAACAATCTGTTTGTATAGGTAGTTTTGAATCTGCCAAAGTGAACATTACAACGGGGTCCCGCAAGGATCAATTATAGGACCAACTTTATTCTTAATTTATGTTAAATGATATTTTTTATTTAAATTTGAAAGGAAAAATTCAGTTGTTTGCTGATGATGCCGTCCTAGTTTACAGTTCAACATCCTATCGTCAACTAAAACAAGATATGGAAAATGATATGACCATTTTAACTAACTGGCTATGCGGCAACAAGTTTGTATTGAACATTAGTAAATCTAACTTTATCAGTTTTTACTTAAAACACAAATCACAACAGATATTTATCGAAATAGAGTGCAGCAGCGGATCAATAAAGCGTGTGGACTGTGCCCGTTATCTTAGACTGGAAGTTAACTCTCAATTTAGCTGGATCGATCACATAAATGTAGTCAAACAAAAGGTATCTCCTATCATAGGTGTATTACGGCGTATTAGTCGATTTATCCCCAAAACTTTGAAATACAATATATGTATGTATATTATAAATTTATTCATTGCCATCTCACATACCTAATACAAATATGGGGTTCATTGAGTGCTGTTCACCTAAATGATCTTTTTTTTTTTTTTTTTTTTTGTCTCTATCTCTGCAATCTTTTCTGGGGCTCTAGGCACTCCCAACTCTTTCGCAGTTCCCTTTTAACGTCCTACCTTACGCCGTTGCCAGCCAACTCGAGGACGTACGGCTATAGACCCGCTTTCGTTTAAACCACCTGCACATTGCATTGCTTCATGCCAGCCTATAGTACTGACATGAAAGGTGGGTCGGCCCATGGATTCCGCACTCTCAACAGGGGGTCATAGATGTGTTCATCGTCATCACCGATCGTAATCAGATGATGAAAAATCCCTTTTGCATCCCGCCCCTATAGGGATTCGAACCCGGTACCTCCCGATCCAACCGCCGTAGCTTTAACCACTGCGCCGTTTGGTCGGTACCTAAATGATCTTTAAATCCATTAAAATAAGGCAATAAAAGCTCTTAACAACTTGCCTCTACTAACTCCGTCTATTTTGCTCTACAATGAAAATGTACTTCCATCATCACTAGTGGAATATCAGTATATTATAACTATCTATAAAATCCCACATGGTCTAATGAAAATTAATATTGAGTTTTGTACAAACATGTCTGTAACGGAAAAATTAACCAGTAGTTCTTTTCACTACCTAACTATACCTACAAACCACTCAAAATAGTATTTTTTATAAAGTTCTCAGTTTGTTTAACGAGTTAATTAATACGCAAGGAGATAATAGGATTTCTCTTCTGAAATCTTACCTAAAAAAACTTCTAATTAAGAAATTTACTGATTGTTACAACAATTCTCATCACTAACCCAGTTTTTTCTTTTTTGCTTGTTTTGACTATATTGCTTTGTAGTCTGATCATTGTTCTTGCACTTTAAGAGTCAAATTAATAAATCTTAATTAATAATATTTGCCTTTATAAACATTTTGTAAAGATTTTTTTTCGAAAAATAAAAATTATAAAAAAAAAACACTGAATTGAACCTGTCTCTTAATGCGTTTATTCTATTAAGCTCTGATCCAAAATGCTGGATCCTCATTTGGAGGAATATGTAACGACGCCACTAAGATGCTTCGAAATCCCACTCCAGTCAATTCCACTGCAATGGTTCTGAATATGATTAGATATGCAGATCGTGGTGATTTTAATTTTGATGTATTCCCTTACCGCTATTGCTGTTTCGTTGTTCTCCTCCTCTTTATTTTGGATACAGATGTAAGCATCTAATGCTACTCTATGGGTTTGCTTTAATTTTGTCTCATGTAGTAAAGCTATTATTGGTTCATTTTTAGCCAGTATATTTAATAACTCAATTCTCCTTTGGTGTTCTACAATGCCATTACATCAAAAATGTCATGAGCAACTTGCTTTTACTCTCTATCTTGTATTTCTTTTGTACTTAACTATAAATTCATTTATTTATGTTATTGTGTTTATCAAGCTTGTTCCGAATTAATTACTTGACTCTTCCTGGAGAAACGACAATCCATCCATATGCTTACTGGTTGGATAGACAACTGCCTCTTTTCCCTCGACTATATTTGCAAAACTGACATTTTTTGCACCAAGCTATGCATTGATTCTCTTGCGAATTCTTTTGCCTTCATTTTATTTTGATCAATCATCAGCTTGTTGTTTCTACATATTTTTATTTTTATTTTCTAATATTGCTGTATATGCCGGGCACCCTTTATAATTGGCTGGATATCCCGTTTTGATACAGTTCACATAGTACATTCTTTCCCTGTTGTTGGTCTTTTTTTCAGTGTTTTTCTCTTGTGTGCTGGCCTTGCATTCCTTCTTTCCATGGTTCACATTGAATATATCGCAAATGAATTTTTTGCAGTTGCAACATGTCCATTGTCCATACCGTAAACAGTTCATGCATTGTGTGATCTCCTTTTTTTAGATGTTGCCATTCAATTACGTAGTTGAATAGACTTTTTATTTTTTTGTATTTCATTAATGGGCGTATTACTCTCGACTGATACTATATACTTTAGCATCTATATCCCTCCCCTCTACTTTGGCTCAAATTCTTCCTCAAATTCCTTCTGCACCTCCTCATTCTCGAATCACTTATAGATGCCATTGACCAAGTATATCCTTTGTTTCTCATGTTTTCGAGTGTATGTGTGCCCTTCCACTTTATAGTCTTTTAATTGGTCGCAAATTACCGGATGGCTCTTCATGTCATTGCATTTAATCACCTTTTGCCTATTTGCCAGTATCTTAATTTGAAAATCCTTTATTTCCTCTTTTTTAAGCATTTTTGCTAATTTCATCGTCATACTTTTATTTTTATTATGTCTGATCTAGTGCTCCCATGCTCTTGTTTTGATGTTTGTTTCTCTCCGGTGTTAGACCCTTCATAGTTCCTCTTTCCTTCTTTCGGTTTGTTTTTTTTGATTGAGTCGATTAACGACCATTTATTTCCTGATGATATGCATCCGTCCACAGATGGTGATACTTGCCTCCCACTATAGCTTCTGCGTCGATGGTTACTTTGTTATGGTTTCCTCCTAACTGTGCTATTATTTTTATCGCTTCTTCCATCTTATCTCTTGCTTTTGTTTCTTGGACTCATGTGTTGCCCGCTTCAAGTGGACTAGAATCCTATCCGTCTTCATTTGCGATAAAGATATTTTCTTTTGTTACATCCATTTCATCATCCTATTCTGTAGAGTATTCGCTCAGAGTCCTCATACATTTTTTTACGTCCCTGCTAATCTCTGCGTTTCTGTCACTTATTCGCTTTGTGCTCGGACTTTCTTTGTTCCCGTTCGTTCTCTTTCATTTGCCGTTTTCAGTTTGCGGCTCATTAGTGTTATAGTAGTTTCGTCCTCCTCTTGCAACGGGACTTTATTTGACTCAGCTATCATGTTTTTATGTTGTTTAGTTCAGCCAATATTTTATTGTTGGTGTTTTAAAAATGTCAGTCCCACCCAATTTGGAAACGGTTCACTCAATTAAAAAAAAATTTATTAAATATTTAACCTGTAAGATTAAATTGTTGTATTTTAATTAAGTCATAATTAAATATTTAACATAATCAAGCCATTAAAATTAAAAACAAAAACGTATCTAACGACTCACATCAAACCTTAGCCGTATTATATAAAATGTAATAATTATACTTGCACGTCTACCCTTCTTGGCCGGTTAAGTAATAATTCATGTAAGCCTTTCTTTTTTCATGCATTTTTATTATCTTTAAGTTTTAATTGGAATTATCGTATAAATAAATCAAAAATTTTCATTTTAGTATGCAGTTGTATTTTCTTCTTCCTTCTCATTTCTGATTCATAAATGAATGAGTAAGCATATATAACATAATATATGTACATATGAAATTTAATTTTCATACAGGATGGCTATATATAATTTGGACCACGATGCACAACAATAAAATCATCAGTAAAAAAAAAATTAATATAATATTTAATTTTTTTTATATATAAAATAAAAATAAAACAAAAAATAAAATAAAATAATATAATTATAATCATTTGGTCAAAATGGGCTGCCATTTATGATAATTTTTATTATATTAAAAAAAAGCCAAAAGTAAGAAGCATTGAAAAATCAAGGAAACATTTTTTGTTCAGTTCATGTTTTATATTCAATGCATTTAATTTAAAAAAGATAATAAAAAATAAAATCGAAATTATGTTTTTGGGAAAAGTTGTAATTATTTTTAAACTATATACCTATACCAACTCCAACGAAGTTCAATGTAACGGTTTGATCATTGAACTGTCCTTATATAATTATTTTAATTTTATTTTTAAATATTTTAATAGAATTTATTTTTTGTGGTTAATATAATTATTGTTTTTATACTAAATATAATCAAAAAAATTATTTTGGGTTTACGTCAAAAAAGTATGATAAATTATGTTATGGTAGTTAAAATGTTTATGATAATTTAAGTGCCTTTGAAATTATTTTTTATTTTGTTACCTGATATGCCTTATATTCGTTATCATTTATAAAATATCTACGCTTTATGTGCGAGATCTGTATCGAATTAATAAAGTTTGCAATGCAAAATGTTGTCGTAATGCATAATGTAACAATTAAGTACCTAATTGATTATTATAATTATAACATAAAAAATGCAAAATAATGCAGTATTTACATATGTTGTGTTTAATTATAGAGAAAGGGTAGTGCTAAAAGATGAAGTTTTATTTGGTTTTCGTTATAAAAATGTGAAAATCAACGTTGGAGGTGTCTATGTTGGATAAAATATATTTGCTGATCCGGAATTGGAAATATTGATTCTGAAAAATTGATAACTATATAATTATGTAATAAATAGATTTTAAAATTTGTAAAAACTACACTTTAAATATTTTTTAATATTTATGTACCGTCTCGACTGATGTTGAACTTTTGTTATGATTTTATTAGAGTTAAAATTAGATCGAAATTTTATTATAAAGTATCAAAGCAGCCTAGATTATACAAAGCCATTCTAAACAACGAAGGTTTTAAAAAGTAATTAGAAACGAGGAAAAACCCTATTCTGAGGTTATTAATTCAAACAACAATTATGTGGTGTTAATAATACTAATAATAACAATAATAATGATACTAGTATTAATATTGACAATGTAAATAAAAACACAATTTAAACTACAAAACGCGCAGTTGCTGATTCAAATTTTGAACATAGTGCCAAACGACGCACTTGTAATGATATCAAAACACTGAGTCTCTAGTTGAATCAGACATTCGAAATTAAGCTAAGCAAATGATTAACAATTATAGTGACTATTCCGGTTCTGAAAATGATATGGATAAAGAAGACGACCACACAGATAACATAGTGATACCAGTAACCATTGGGGGGTAAATTTTATCGGCTCCCATCAGATGTCGAGGCAAATACGTCGGTTAATATTGTCAATATAATACCTAAAATACCTAAACCTACACCAATAATTATCAAAAAACTAAAATCGGTCAAAATCAATGAGCTTAAGGCCATACTTGCGAAAAACGGAGGATCACTCCTAAGAACTGCATCTAGCACTCATGAGGAGATAAATCTAACAATATTCACCAAGAACCAACGAAAATTATCAGTTCTTTTACCTATGCAACTAAAAAATATGAGACCCAAGGTCATGATAATCAAAGGAATGTACCAAGATACAGACATAACTGATATCAAAAATGACTTAATTAGCAAGGGTTTAAAAGTAAAAGAAATCTATCCCATACAAAAATTCATTTTATCCCAAACAAAACGAAGAAGAAAGCCTAACAAAGCTGTCATGTTTTACAGTGTCTTTGGACCCGTCAACAAACAACAGCGATATTCAACTAATCAACGACTGCTGTGGATATAAAATTTCTTGGGAGGCAAAAAAGAAATCACCAATTCTCCATTGCAGAAAGTGTCAAATCTTTGGACATGCCGCTTCAAACTGCTACATGGGATAAGGTGCGTTAAGTGTACCAACAGTAATCAACCGGGAGCAAGGATCTTCAAATTTCAGTAAAATGAGTTAATCTTGAAGGAGAACATATCGCCAGTTTCTCGGAGTGCTCGGCGCGGCTGAATTTGTCGATAAGCTTAAAACAACAGTAGGACATAGTAATAATAATAACTCACGTAAGTGTAGCTCCAACTATATTAAGAAGGAAGTCTCGCTTGAAGACAATTTTAAGCCTAATTCAACAAACTTCCCAAGTAATTTCCCAAATTTCTCACAAAAGGCAACAAATCAATCAAAAAACAATGAAAATCCATTGGAAGATCTGTTCCAGAAGTCACAAGACCTTATGAGTTTTGATTCACTAACCCGCACCATTTCAAACTTCCTTAATAGGCTTAGGAAAGAACAATGTATCTAAATTTCATACGTCAATTTTTAAAATGAAAATTGTCACATTATATTGTAATAGCCTGGTCAGTCTTGGTCTTCGCCAAGAACTTGCTTATTTCCTTTCAAAAAATAATCCGGTGTACTGTAATTCAGGTACCACAAACCAAAATTTGAATTAACAGTACACGCTTGATGTATGGTGGTGCAATAATTTCAATTGGATTATTAATAATTCCAATTAGAATATACTCTCTTATGAAGTCACTTATTTGGTACAATTTCAATAATCCAACGTATGTATGGTGTAGGTATTTAATTAATAAAAAAAACAGTTTTTTAATCACTTTATAATTTATTCTTTATCACAAGATGGTTGATTTCGTAATGATTTTGCAAAATGGAACAGCACAATAAGAAAAGTTAGTATAAATCACTAATTTCTACTACAAAACAATGTTTACATGCATTAATATACTAATTTTGCTTGATTCTACTGTGCGCATCCAAATTTATACTTAAGTACTAAAACTTTGATAATCGTTGAACTAACTGATCGAACGTCATCATACATATAAACAAAATGTCAAAAGGTAAGCAATAACAATAGTGATCTTGAAATTCAATTTAATATAAAAATCTAATTTTAGGTTAAAAATCATGTATAATGTACAGCAGACAATCTAATTGGAATTTAAATTCAATTTCAATCTGATTGTACATTTACAGGCAAGTATAATTCATAGGTAATTTGTATTTTATTTTATTTTAGGTGAATTCATCATTTGTCTCCTTAACATCCCGGCCACCTTGAATCGGATGATTCAATTTGTTGGTAGCAGGCATAATTTGTGTATTGGTCGTTTAGTAATTCCCATGACTGTTTTTAATGTAACTACTCTAACCCTTTTGTCTGGACCTGGATGTAATTGTACGACTCTTCCCAAGAGCCACTTTGACGGGGGTAAGTTGTCTTCCTTGATTACAACTATACTGTCTATGCTAATATTTGGTTGATCCTGAGTCCATTTATTTCTTTGTTGAAGGTTAGTTAAATATTCCAAACTCCATCTCTTCCAGAATTGCTGATTAATTTTCTGGATCATCTGCCATCTGGACAATCTTGATACTTTAGTTTCGTGGAAGTCTTCAGCTGGTATTTGTGTTGTTGGACGGCCAATAAGAAAGTGTGCTGGTGTTAGTACATCCAAATCTTCATTAGTTAGCACACAAAGTGGACGTGAATTCAAAATTGCCTCTATGTCAGCAAGCAACGTCGACATCTCTTCTAAGGTGAGTATATGGTCACCTATTGTTCTTTTTAGGTGAAATTTGGTGGACTTAATTGCGGCTTCCCATAGACCGCCAAAATGTGGTGACCTTGGAGGTATGAAATGAAAACTTATGCGGTCTCTAGTAAAGAAATCAGAAATATAATTAGTATTTTTTATTATTAATTGATAAAATTGTTTTAATTGGTTTTTTGCTCCAACAAAGTTCCATCCGTTATCACTGTGAATTTCTTTACAGATACCTCTGCGCGCTACAAATCTTCTAAGGGCCGCAATGTATGCATCGGTCGTGAGATCACCGACTAACTCTAGATGCACTGCCTTGGTGCTGAGACATACAAATAGACAGACATAAGATTTGTATGTTTTTTGTCCTCGTCCTCTGGTTAGGTGAGTTAAAAATGGTCCTGCGTAGTCGACTCCTACTTTGAGAAATGGTCGTATTAGATCGACTCGAGCCTCAGGCAGATCACCCATAATTTGATTCATTGGTTTGGCTTTATATTTGGTACATTGGATACAACCATGAACACATCGTTTTACTAAATTTCTGCATCCCAATATCCAATATTTTTGCCTGAGTGTGGCCATCATTAAGGTTTGTCCCGAATGCAAATGTCGAATGTGGTTTTCTTTGATGATGACTTCGGTAAGATGATCCTTGGCTGGTAATATTATAGGGTGTTTCACTTCATAATTTATTGACGCATTTGATAATCGTCCTCCTACTCGCAAAAGTCCAAATTTATCGATGAATGGTTGCAGAAACTTGAGATTACTGGATTTATGCAGTTTTTTGTTTAACGAGAGTTGTTGCAGTTCTGCCGCAAAATGTTTTTCTTGGATGCTCTTCAGTATTCTTCTTTCTGCGCTTAATAATTCATCAGTCTGTAAGTAGGTAGTTTTCTTCTTGGGTTTGTGTTGACAACAGCGAAAAACATAAGCTAAAACGCGAATCATTTTAGCAAAACTCGAAAACTTTTGGATAATTTTTTCCAAAACACCAGGTTCCTGGATTTCAGCTTGTAATAATTGAACCTTCCTTTCTGCAGGCTGCGTCTTCCTCTCTTCAGTCGTAGAATTACTATTTTTATACTTCTGAGGCCAGTGTTCGGAATTTTTTAGCCACTCCGGACCATCCCACCATAACTTGAAATGGCGTAACCTTTCTGGATCCATACCCCTAGAGGCACAATCTGCAGGATTCTCTTCAGATTTAACATGATTCCATTGGTCTCGGCTCATGTCGGTAAGGATTTCGGAAGTTCGGTTGCCGATAAACGTATTCCAATATTTTGGATGTGCAGATAACCAATCCAACACGATGGTAGAGTCCGTCCAGGCATATATTTTCGTTATTTTAGTTATCATAGTACCCTTAACTGTCATCAGAAGGTTTTTTAATAATAAAGCGCCACAGAGCTCAAGACGTGGGATTGAAAGTTGTTTAACGGGTGACACCCTTGTCTTAGATGATAATAATATGGTAGTATTTCTCCAGAAGATTTTATTATTCGACCATAAACAACTGCCGAATATGCTTCTTTACTTGCGTCGGAGAATCCGTGAAGCTCAAGGGTATCAGTACTATTTGTTTGTAGATAGCGTTGAATTTTTATATTCTCCACATGTACTAAATTACTTCTTAAGTTAATCCACTCTTCTGACAGTTTGGCCGGCAATTGGTCATCCCAGTTTAAATTTTCAATCCATAAACTTTGAAAAAATATTTTTATTTGAATTATGACTGGTGCCAATAAACCTAATGGATCGAACAATCGGCTAGCTTCTGACAATATTCCTCGCTTAGTAAGATTTGGCTGTGGAAGTAGTCTTACTCGAAAGTGGAAGCAATCTCCTCGTGGATCCCAATGCAGCCCTAATACTTTAACTGACGATGTTTCCTCTATTTCGATCAGATTTTGGTCTTGTACATCTTCTGCTGGGTCTTTCAAAACCTGGTCAACATTTGATACCCACTTTCTTAAATGGAAACCGGCACTTTCTAGGATTAAACTTATTTTATTTTTTAATAATATTGCTTCCCTTATCGTATCTGCCCCGGACATTAGGTCATCTACATAGATATCCTTCATAATATGATCGACTGCCTCTGGATATTGGTCTTGGTACCGCAACGCTGCTTCCATAAGAGCTCTCATTGCAAGAAATGGAGCACTAGATGTGCCGTAAGTGACCGTCTGTAACTCGAAATGTTTGAAGGGTAGGTTCGGACTATCTCGCCATATGATTCTTTGGTACCTTGTGTCTTCCTTTGCTACCAGTACCTGACGGAACATCTTTTCCACATCAGCCGTAAATACGATCTTAAATTCTCTGAAACGGGACAAAATATCATATAGATTAGGCTGCAATGTAGGTCCCACCGCCAAGCAATCGTTTAGAGATGTCCCCTTTGTTGTTTTAGCGGAACCGTCAAACACCACTCTTAGTTTGGTAGTGGCGCTTGAGGGCTTCATAATTCCGTGGTGTGGAAGGTAATAACCATGAAACCCTTGCTCAGCCAAGGAAATTTCTTTCATATGCCCCAGTTTTTGGTATTCAATTATAAACTCCTTGTACATACGGGCAAATTCCTCGTTTTTCGCGAATTTTCTTTCCATCGAACGCATTCTTTGTATTGCCACACCAAGCGAGTCTCCTAAATTCGTAGGTGAGTTTTTGAATGGCAGTCGAACTATTACGCGGCCTGTTTGATCCTCCTGCTTAGTCTCTTTGAAGTAGGACTCACAAAATTGTTCCTCCTCAGAATAAATGGTTTTGGTTTTCGTTCTGATTTCTTCAATATCCCAAAATCGTTGTAATAATTTATTTAAATTATCTTCTTCTGGATTGATGGTAGTGGTAAACGACTGAATTAGATTATTGTTTTCTAATTTACCGGCAATTACCCACCCGAAGACGGTTTTTTGCATGGTGGGTCTTGTCTGATCTCCTAATATTTTTTCATTCTCCAACAACTCAAAGAAATAATCTGATCCAATCAGGATATCAATTTCTGCTGACTGGTAGAAATTTGGATCAGCTAGTTCAAATTTATCGAAAAGAGACATATCTAAAGGTGCAAATGTAGTTGGTGGTTGTTTGCTCGTCAGCTTCGGTAATATTAACGCCTCAATTTGAAAACACGATGTTTGGTTTATTCTAGGAGTGACGGTTAGAGAAACGATTCCTCTTGTATAACCTGATTTGGAATCTCCAATCCCAGATACTAAAAATTTCGCATTTCGTCGATTCAGCATTGGTCTCTGCATACAGCTTTCAGTAACAAATGATCTCTGTGATCCAGAGTCCAGCAAAACACGGCATGGTTGTTTGGTATTGTACCCATCTAAAACGTTCACTAAGGCCGTAGGTAACACCGCTGCTCCCATTCCCGATGCGTTGTAACAAGTTGTGCATGCTGACGTAACATTCGCATCATCCAATTGCGAGACTGGCAAAACTGAACTGGTCTGACATTTACTATCTGGAGTGTCCTCATGCAGCAGGCTATGATGCTTCCTGCTACATAATCTGCATCTAAACTTCGATTGACACTGATAAACGTTATGATTGTCGTTAAAGCAATTGAAACACCTATTAGATTGTTTCATAAAATTTTTTCTTTGGTCTACTGGCATTTGTTTCAGTTTACTACACTCAAATAATCGATGACAATCTTCAGGACATAGTGGACATGTAGGTGAAGAAGTAACATGACTTTTCACTGAATTAAATTTATGTGTGCAAGGTTGTGGATTCGGTCGTTTAACCGTTGTTCTGAATGATTCTAAGGCATCGGTTCTCTTACCTAAGAATTCAAAGAATTGTTGCAAGGTAGGTAACTCAAATTCACTTGATGCCTCTGCCCACAGACTATTAGTTGTATCATCCAATTTACAGGTTAATAAATAAATTAACCAATGATCACGTGATTCCGCCCTTTCGCCAAGTGCCTTCAACCCTCGGATAACTTCATCGGAAGTATCTAACAACTTCCTAATATTTTGGCTTGTTGCTGTTGATACACTGGGCTGACTCATAAATGTTTTAATAAATGCATATACGGTATGCTTTTTTCGATCGTATCGCTCTTTTAGCTTGGTTAGAGCCTCTATATAGTTGGCATCCGTGATGCTGAGATGTTTTAATAACCCTGCAGCTTCACCCTTTAATGCGCCCTTCAGGTATTGTAGCTTTTGTGATGGTGTTAAATTACCGTTGTCGTGAATAGTGGAATAGAATAGGTCGTAAAACGACTGCCACTCAGTATAATCACCATAAAAATTAGGAATGGTAATTTTTGGTAGCCTCACCTCAGTTCGACTACTTGCACCATGTGTATCATTAATTGAATCGCTTAATTTAACGTTTCCACTAACCTTGTTTCTTAGTCCTATATTTAGTCCCACGACCACCTTGTAGTAGCTATCCTCTAATGTAGCATCTAATTCTTCATCTTCATCCATTTCCATTATACGGTCTTCAACATCCATCATTTGAGTTCGTAGGCGATCCACGTTCGCTAGTCTTGCTTTGATATCTTCTGCGGTTGTGTTCTCATTTATTTCTTTGTCGACGTAGTTTATAAGGCGCGTTATTTGCCCTTTGATGTAAGCTCGTCGCTTTTTAAGTGCTTTAAGCTCGGCCATACTTTATCACTGTTTCACAATTTACACTTGATTGGTGTGTTTCCGGCTTATCCGGCTCGAAGGACCAGTAATGTACTGTAATTCAGGTACCACAAACCAAAATTTGAATTAACAGTACACGCTTGATGTATGGTGGTGCAATAATTTCAATTGGATTATTAATAATTCCAATTAGAATATACTCTCTTATGAAGTCACTTATTTGGTACAATTTCAATAATCCAACGTATGTATGGTGTAGGTATTTAATTAATAAAAAAAACAGTTTTTTAATCACTTTATAATTTATTCTTTATCACAAGATGGTTGATTTCGTAATGATTTTGCAAAATTGAACAGCACAATAAGAAAAGTTAGTATAAATCACTAATTTCTACTACAAAACAATGTTTACATGCATTAATATACTAATTTTGCTTGATTCTACTGTGCGCATCCAAATTTATACTTAAGTACTAAAACTTTGATAATCGTTGAACTAACTGATCGAACGTCATCATACATATAAACAAAATGTCAAAAGGTAAGCAATAACAATAGTGATCTTGAAATTCAATTTAATATAAAAATCTAATTTTAGGTTAAAAATCATGTATAATGTACAGCAGACAATCTAATTGGAATTTAAATTCAATTTCAATCTGATTGTACATTTACAGGCAAGTATAATTCATAGGTAATTTGTATTTTATTTTATTTTAGGTGAATTCATCATTTGTCTCCTTAACATCCGGATATTATTTGTTTAAATGAAACTAAATTACAAAACAAGCATCGCTTATACATATTTTGAGGGTTATAATATATTAAGAACAAATTCTACAATCTCAGGCAATATTCTAATCCCAAAACAATCATGAGGGATAAGTTCGTATCCACTACTGTGATGATAGGATCTGGTAAAAAATCATTTTTGCTTATCTCCATGTACTTTTGAAAAATAATGTTATCGGATCTCCAAAACTTATTAACCTTCACGATAAAATTGTAGTCTGTGAGGATTTTAATGCAAGACACCCGTTCTGGAATTGCCCAAACGCAAATCAAAATGTATTACAAAAATACCTTGAGAGAAGCGATGGCAGATAGTTTCCCTATGGTATGTATGCTTGAAGACACGGTTATTGATATGGTGCTGTCTAGGGGGAATCAGCGTGAGAGACACCCCGTTAATACTGTATGAATTCTGCTCTGATCACCTACCGGAAGTGTTCTTCATCAAAGGCGAATTCAGAACTGGAGGCGGTGTAAATGGTTCCAAGAGAACCCTTGACTATTTCAATGCTGGCTGGGATGTATTCAGAAATATCGTCCATTTTAAACTAGAATCACTGCCTAAGAACACATTCACTTCAATTGACGAACTAGAGAGTCGAGTAGCATTTCTTACGAAATCAATCAATATGGCAATCGACAGGACCATTCCAAAGTTCGATACAAAGTGCTCTCAGTTTCCTAATAACATTCTACAGAAAATTAAATTCAGAAATTATGTCAAAAATTTAAATCATAAATATCCCCAGCTTTTCAGCAAAACGCTAATTAATAGACTCACTAAAAACATCCAAGAAACAATCAGGCGGTAAGGTCAAGAGGTTTTCTGCCAGAAACAAGGTAACATTTTACCAGATAAATCGAACCTTTTCAAACACATCAAATTGATTAGATCCAATAAACTAGGCAATATGATACTAGAAGATTCAGGGGTCTAGACGGTTAGCCATAATAAACAACGCCTTATTAAATTTTGCACATTTTCCGGATTTCTGGAAGATTTCGAAAGTATTAACTATCCCAAAATCCGGGAAACCTTACATTCTGAAGAATATGAGACCAATAAGTCTATTGAGTGTATTGAGTAAGGTAGCCGAGCGTGTTATTTATGATAGATTGTTGGATGGTATTCGGCATCTAATCCCTAAGGAACAATTTGGATTTGTTTATAAACGTTCGACTACGGATGCCTTGCTGAACTTCACCAATAAAATAAAAAAAGGAAAAAGGTATGGGACAATTTCAGCGGCTTCCTCGACATTCAGAAAGCTTTTGACACAGTCTGTGATGATGATCTCGTCTGCAAACTCTTGATAAAAAATATCTCGTCTAATTTAATTGCGGTGTTAAAATCGTATCTGTCAAATCGAAAATTGTTTGTAAGCATTGAAAACCATTGCAATTCCTCAATTGGGGAAATAACTGCAGACCTTTGCTCTATATCTTCTTCAATCACGACATCCCAGTACTGTCAAGTCCGGAGACGAACATTCAGATTTATGCCGACGACACTACATTCATTATTTCCAGTTATAGCGAATATCAGTGCTCAATAAAAATACAGGAAGCTCTAAAATATCTCGATGAAATTTAAAAAAATGGAAAATTAAAATAAATAGTGAAAAACAAGCCTTATATATTTCCATCCAAACAGAAAGTAATGCAATAAATTTAATAAGGCTGCCCCAGTTACACTTAACAGAAAACAGATAGATGTAGTGAAATTAGTAAAATACATACGAATCTCCTTTTTAAGCGACTTAAATTTCTCAATTCATGTAAAAAACATCAGAAAATTGACATCAATGGCATTTAATCTACTTTACCTCGTTCTAAATTCCAAAAGTTGTCTAGACAGCAGAACAAAATTACTAGTATATAAATTATACATCCGTCCACTTCTGATTTATGCTGCTCTGGCGTGGTATGACCTAACTACACAGGCTCATAAGAATTCATTATACAAGTCTCACAAAATAAGGCGCTAAGATTCGTCAAGAAATGGCCTACCCCTCTAGACTTCCATCATACATCAATGAAGCTGTTACACACCATTGGCGGTATTTTACCAATTAGTTGCTTTAATAAAAAATTATTGGACAACAGAATAAACATTCTGCTCTCGTTAATATCGCGCACAACAGTTGATATTGTTGATCATCTAATATTAGAATGCTGTGTACGGTGTGAATATTACTTTTGTAGATTTAGTTTTAGATTTATTTTAAGTTAGTATTAAATTTAGGATAAGTTTGTAAAATGATAAAAAAATAAAAATTAAAATATATACCGAGTTAAACACTCTATAATTATTAATGTCAGCAGTTGCTGTTTATTTTAAACACTAAAAAGTGTAAAAATAAGCAAATCTAACAAAAAACCGTAAATGTTACTGTAGATAAATGTATATTTAATGTATCTACTAATCGTATTAATCAATAAATAAAAGCTTTTGAATGAAAAAAAAAGAAAAAGCCAAACATCACTTTTTAACAAATTTTTAAATGAAAACGCTACAAATTCTTAATGATCTCTAAGATATTTTCACAAATGTTTGAATTTTAACACATATGAACATCGGTTAAGAAAATCGTTTTTATTTTCTTGTAATAATTGGTTGATTTATACCATATTTATAAAATTCAATTTACTAATTTATTTAATAAAAAAAAACGTTAAAGCATAGCTTTTCTATCCATACAATGAAATTTTACAAATAAATTAGAAATAAAACAAAATCAAAATTTATTTTGAATAAAATTAAACGCCAAATTTTGAAATTTTGCAAAAGGCTTCACACTTCTAATCTAAATCAGAACCTCATTCAAAATAGTAAAAGAAGTAAACAAAAGTCAATTGTTGTATAGATTTGTACGGTTAACAGGCAGTATTATTCTACCATTTCGACTAGAGCTAATTTTAAATTTGTCATATAAATATGAAGGAACCCGTTTATTAATGACTTTATATAAAAGCAATAATGTGCTGTACACAGTAACTTGCAGTAAACCACTTGAGGTAGAATCACAACTTTGAAAAAGGAATTAGCATAAAAGTACGTGGGGAATTACCAATGATTGTGCTAGCAAAATACGAACATTTTTAGTGCCAATATTTTTAAGATGCTTCAAACCATACAAATTGGAATTGATCTTGCCACATACATACATTAACAACTTGTGAATCCCATATGAACCTATTATTTATACAAATTCCTAGATTGTTAACATAATTCATAAAATTAATTTTCACTCTATCGATAAAAATGTTAGGAATCACTGGAAAGCTCCTTTTAGAAATGGAAATTGATTTTGTTTTTGCGATTTTTGGTGAGATTCCATTAGAATTGGACCAATCTAGTATGTTGGATAGATCCAGATTGAGATTATTGAAGGTTTCCAAAATATTTTCTCTATAGTATTACCAAGATAGATTTGACAATCATCAGCATACAAATGGTATTTGGAATATTTTATTACGTGAGGTAAGTCATTTATAAAAAGAGAAAATAGAGTTGGACCAAGTATGGTTCCTTGAAATACACCTGACATTATACGCTCAGGTTCCGATTCTTTTCTATTCATGATTACTTTTTGATATCTATCTGTTAAATAATTAAATATTAGTTTAACTGCTGCATTATCAAAATTAAAGAAAAGCTAACTTCTGTAATAACAAAACATGGTTTAAACAAGTAGGTCAAAAGTAATATAACATACGGTAAAATATTCTTAAAAAAAATTTAAGTTGAACTTATCGTTGACGTGTGACCTGTGCAGTTGTGCACTCAAACTCCGGTATAGGCTGCTCCGTTGCTCCAGCGGCTCAATGATGTCTTATAAAACTTTTTTGAATTAGATTTTAAATTTTTTATTTGGCTCCAAACAGAAATCAAAAAAACAAGTTTTTCTTTTCCAGAATTTGTGGGAAAGGAAAATTTGGTTTTGAAATACTCAGAAAATGGAGATTTCCATTCCAATTTTAAAATTAAATCTCCATTTTCCGGAATTTAAGTTTTCCTTTTGAAAAAAAATATTTTTGGAGTTTTTTTATTTTGGGATTTTCTGTTTTAGAATTTGATTTTGAATTAGCATACCCAATCTCTTTCAGAGTAGGGCTACCTGACTACTAAAACAAAAATGGCATACGAAATTTTTAATTATTAACTAGCTATTTTTTATTAGAAATAACTAAACAGTTTTAGTAACCGCTTACTCGTTAACATTATGTTTAATTTAATAATTAAAAATATAAAATTATTTTGATTGAAATTTAATTATGGTCATACATATATTTTATTGTAATTGATTGAGTATAATTGCCCAATAATTCCTAGTAAAAATAAACATATACGAATTCAATCAAACATTTCAAAAACTGTTTGATCGACATTTCAATTTTAGTTGTCAACATTTTGTATTACAGACAATAAATTCAAACATCTCAAAAATTTTCCCTTATTATTTAAAAACGAATAAAATAAATTATTTTGGGGTTGGTATCGTTATCCAAAATAGAAAATCCCAAAAAAAACAAAAATCCCAACGAACCAAGTTTTTTAAAAATAACAAATTTTTAAAATACTAATTTAATTTGTTTTATACCTTGGAGGATGGGGGCTACCGCCTCTAAAATAGAGAACTTCCCAAAGCCGCTTAGCATTGGACCCTTTGGGCAAGGATGACAGAAAAACGTCAGGAAAATTTCAAAAATATTAACATTTGTAAAAATATTTACGTTTGTATTTCACATACTAAAATAAAAAACTCCTCAAAGCCGCTTAGCATTTGTCCTTTCTGCGCAAGGATGACATGAAATTATGTAGATTCCTTTTGTTTTCATATTTTAGATATCAAAAATTAATTGGGGTCCCTTTCGATGGGGCAGTTTACTTTGTATTTTTCGGTATTTTTTTGGTGGATTTTTCCGTTCGGGAATATGATGGTATCCCATTATTTTAGTATAAGTGTACATAAATTGATAACTTCTAAAAACTTAAAATATATTTGTTAATATTAATGATACTTACAGCTCCTCCGTGAACATTGGTAGATTTAAAATATGTGAAAATTTCAACAGCAGCTTTAGCTACAGAGAATTTATCGTCTCTTGATGGTGTATCTCTACAATTTTCAATTAAATACCGTCCAAGGATTCTAGTTAATAACCTTCGTTGCTGATCTGTAAATAACCGGATTTTGTCAAATTGGTCTAAAAGACCACTTCCTCCGTTTGAGTGAATGTGCTGCCTAATTGACTAAAGGAAACAGAAGTATACACATACGCCTGATGTAATATACAATCCTGCACCGATAGATGCACAGCGTCTTCTTTCTTCTAAAATAAACAAAATATAAAAAAAATTAAGATGTTTCTGGCGATGAAATTTAATTGTTTTCCAATCGTCCATAACGTGGTACGGTCATTACATAGGTTGCTTTCAATAACTAATGATGCAGAAAGACACTTGCAATTTGACGTTCAAAAATGTAATTCAAATGTGATTTATCGGTACTGACTGCAATAATAAATTCAGTGTGTCAAGTTATACATTTCCACTTTGGAATTATATACTTTTTTGAATTCAGAGTCACCCTTTACTATTTTAGTTACATAAACTCCAATTTTAGAATTCTATTTTTAATTTGTATTTAATAGTTAAAGTATGCATTTCAAAATAATATGTGCAGCGAAAAAAATGTTTGCATCACAAAATAAAATTGCTTCCAAAATTAGATGTGGCCCATATTTTGGTTGGATACTATCTTTGATTAAATAAACTAAATCATGTACATACATCTCGTGTGGAGCTGCTAGTCTCCCATTGGGCGCGTCCCCAGGTGGCGGATAGGGGGAAACCCTAACCGACTTGTCGGAGGGTAAATGGGAAATAAAATACCATTCGTGGACCAAAACTAGCTAGGAGTGGTTCCCTGAATATAATAACCAATATGGCGAACTCTAATGGAGAAAACCTTACGGCGCAGGGAAACGGATACCCAGTGCCGGCGACTTTGAGGGGTGAGCAAGCGGGCTCCCAGTCGTCGTTATCCAATGACCGCAATACTTCAGAGGTGATAAGTTCTGTAAATCCATTTGGAAGAAGTTCCATAGTGCCACGATCACCAGCAAGACTCTATGCAATGCATAAGTCCGAGAAAGTTATTACCCCAAGTGGTACTCCAGTCAGTCGACTGGACAATACATCCGGGGGGGATCCATCCTCTTCGAAGGCTGGCCCTATGGATTTTGAGGAGGGCCAAACACTCCATGAAAGAAGTGATGCCAGCGGAAATTTTACAATGCGAGCAGTAGAATTCAGTGAAAGATCTGTTGACCTAGAAAAGGAAAATATGGATCTCTTTGAGAGGCTACAGAAGATGGAGCAATCATTTGCCAAGCTAAGCGAAGAAATTGAGTATCTAAAGCGAGAAAATGAATTTCTAAAAATGAATCGGGATGCTAAAGAACAAAGCGAATTAGAGAGTATTGAACCAAAGAAAGTCAACTATCTCACTGATGAGGATGAATTAGAAAGAGAGACGAACTGGATCCTAAAGAAGAAAAAAAAACATTCCAGGAAGGGTAAGAAAAGAAAAGAAAAGCTGAATCGTCACCTGAGGTTGAACAACTAAATGTTAGTGGAACTACAAGTACCGAACCGGATGTTGTCCAACCTGAGGCCAATCAACCGAAAGGTAGTAAATCTACCAAGAACATTGCACCAAAACTGGTGCAACCGAAAGAAAAAACCCCCCCACCAATAAGTATCGTGGGAGTAACCAGTTACCCAATAATTCAGTCACTGATGAAATCGGTTACTGACAAAGAATATAAGGTAACAGCGCTAAACAATGACGTTTGGAAAATTAATACTCTGGACTCAGAAACCTATAGAACATTATCTATGAAGCTGAATGCTGAAAAGTATCAGTGGTTTACCTATGAGGACAAACAGGCTCGTCCGATAAAAGTTATGGCAAGAGGTTTGCATCACACTTGCTCAAGCGAAGAAATAATGGAAGACTTAAAAAATAAAGGTCTTAAAATACTAGATGCTGTGAATATGATTAAAAAAGAGAGAATAGAAAACCAAGAAGGAAACCCAACTTTCAATAAAAGGGGACTCCCTCTTTTTATGCTAGTATTTGATAACTCAGAAAATGTTCAAAATATTTATGGTATAAAAGCAATTCTTTACATGAAGGTAAAAATTGAACCTATGAGGAGAACCACTACACGCATACCACAATGCAAGAAATGTCAGGGATTTAAAAATTAAGAGATAAATCACGAAATCAATCGCAAAATCATGAAATTCGAAGGATTCAACCATCAAATCAGATGGATCAAAATCCACAACCAAGCAACGCAGGGCAAAGAAGAACATTTGCTCAGGTAGTGAAAGGCTCGGGTTCAACCAAATATATGGGCTCTGAAAATAATCGAATTATGGAAAACATTATGAACAGCATCGAAGCTATTACAAAGCGGCTAGATGACCAAAGTAACCTGAACAACATGATATTTGATCAACTGAAGAAAATGCAACTCCCACAACGCAATCCGATAAAAAATGTTAAGTAAGAACACAACTTTCAGAATAGCAATCTGGAATGCGAATGGACTTATGCAACATATTCCAGAAATAGAAATATTTTTAAATACAGAAAAAATCGACATTTTTCTAATATCCGAAAGCCATTTTGTTAAATCTTCGTTTGTTAAAATCCGGGGTTATAACTTATATCATTCCATTCATCCAGCGGAAAGAGCAAGAGGTGGTTCAGCATTACTAATAAAAGAAAATATAAAACACCATGTAGAAACAGAAATCGAAGAAGAAACAATGCAAGTCACCACTGTTAGGATTCACATTAAACACAGACAGCTTACTGTCTCCGCAATATACTGTCCTCCCCGGCATAACTTGAAAAGGGAGGACTACACTGAAAAAAAAGCTGTGTTAATATTTAGAAAACTAGTTTTGTTAAAATAAATTTTGTACATTTAAGAGATATGGCTTAATACTACAAAAAAAGTTCACTTAATCAAACGAATACTTGTTTATATTTAAAAATATTGTTTTGTTAAATTAGTTATAGATTTTATGACAATATTTTATGAATATAAATGTGACTTTATTTGTAGCAAGCAAAGTTTATTAAATATAAAAAAAAATGTCCCACTATGTTTAACAAATTCATTTTTTACTATTAAGAAAAGGTTTTTTAGATCTTTTAAATTATTTTTTCAATACAAGAAATTAATTTTGTACTATTAATAAAAAGAGCAAGAGAAAGAGAAAACTTACAAAAAAAAAAAAACGTTATCGAATATTTAGAGTATTTTTTTGTTTTTTCCCGTGTCCTTCATTTACATTTTTATTCTTTTATCAGTTTTTAATAGTCGCTCCGCATTTGAAGTCATAACGTGCATAAATTAGATAATATTTAGCCATATTACATATATTTTTATTAAAAGAAGTGAATTTTTCAATATTTTATGTGCTTGATCTATTTGATGAAATTTAATATTAAATAAATATTATAGTGTTGCAAAAATAAATAAATTTCTTCGCAAGCACGTTTTGGACTATTCCAATTGTAAGGTTAAGTTTTATTATATTTTAATTGATATTTTGTTTTAAGGATTACGTTACAACGCTATTCTGTAGAACTAAAAATATGAAGTGTTTCAAATGTTCAGAAATTTATAGTCCCATTGGAGATTTGATAATCCATCTCCGAAAAGTGCATAAGCTGAGTACATATGATGTATTTCATTGCGTAGAAAGTAACTGTTCAAGTACTTTTCAAAACGTTAGAGCATTCCGCAGGCATGCTCTTGTGAAGCATCTCGAACATCATTCTAATAATGTTGATAACAATTTAATAAGCTTATGTGAAGATTCTAATCGTTTTATATCTTGTGACAACACGGTCCAATCGTTATGTAGTGCTCCACCTAAACAATCCAACAATAATACGTCAACAAAAAATACAGAAAATGAAGAATTCAATTTTATTTTAATTAAACAATCAATTGAAAAACAGGTTACTAACTTTTTGTTAGGTTTACATAATAAAAATAATTTTACGAAATGTGATGTTATAGAAATACAAACTTCGATTATTTATTCTATTTTGGCGCCTATACTTAATGCAATTAAAATTTTATTTCATCAAAATCTTCCCGAGATTTACTCGGAACATAGAAAATTCTTCAGTTTTTGTGAAAACCCTTTTATTGATATTGATACCGAATACAAATTTTATAAAGTTCTACAACAAATTGATCTAACATCACCAATTAAACAGTTTAATATTAATAATGAAATAGTACCAGGATTTAATAATGGTGAATTTGATTTTGATGAATCAAAAATTGTAGGCAGTCTTTTACCGATACAATTCCAGTTTAGAAAATTTTTTGAAAATAATGATTGCTTACTGAATTGTTTAGATGAAATTGAAAAATTGAGACTAGTAGATTGTAAATTGTCAAATTTTGTTCAAGGTAGACTTTGGGAAGAAAAACAAAGTGGGTGTCGTGAATTAATGATTCCATACTTCCTATACATTGATGATTTTGAGGTCAATAACCCATTAGGCTCTCACGCCAAAACAAAATCTGTGTCTAATATATATTATTCTTTTCCATTTCTTCAAAATAGCTCAAAACTTGAAAATATCTTTTTAGCCGCTTCAATCAAATCTGTTGATTTAAAGCAGCATGGCAATACCTTATGCCTTAAGGAATTAGTCCAAGAACTCAAATTGTTGGAGGAGTCTGGAATTTTAATCAACACAAGTAAAGGTTATAAACATGTTCGCTTCATATTATGTTTAGTTTTAGGAGACAATTTGGGTCTGAATTCCGTGCTTGATTTTAACAGCTCATTTTCGGCTAATTCATTTTGTAGGTTATGTAAAGAACCCAAGTCTAACACAAAACAACTTTGTGAAGAAAATTCATCTAGCGTTAGAAATAAAGCTAATTATGCCGCAGATGCTGCTGAAAACGATCCTCAGTTATCTGGTATAAAACGCGAATCTATTTTCAACCAAATCCCGTCTTTTGATGTTACATCGAACTATTCAGTGGATTTAATGCATGACTTTTACGAGGGCGTTCTGCATTACGATTTAAGTCACGTGTTTCAATATTTTATTTATCAAAAGAAATATTTCACTCTTGAAATTTTAAACCAACGGAAACAATATTTTAATTATGGTTCCATTGAAATTAAAAATATATCTCCGGTAATTACTAAACTGCATTTGTCAAATTTTCATTTCAAAATGTGTGCTCGAGAAATGATGACCTTTATGCAATTTCTTCCATTGATAATCGGAGATCTTATTCCAACAAATGACAAAGTATGGAGTTTTGTATTAAATTTGATTGATTTAAATGATATACTATTACTTAAAGAAATTCCAAAATCAACTATTTTGATTTTAAAAGAAAAAATTAAATATCACAATTCGGAATACATCCGTCTTTTTAAAGAAGACCTTAAGCCAAAACATCACTTCTTGACACACTACCCCACAGTAATTTACTATTCCGGACCACCCCGACACTACTGGAGTATGAGATTCGAGGGAAAACATTGAGAGTTTAAATTATATAGCAAATCTATTACTTCTAGAAAAAATATATGCTTCTCCTTATCGAAAAAATACCAATTTAAATTTGCTTATAGTATAACAAATAAAACAAACGACTTTTTCGAAATTGATCAAAATAGCATCATCAATAGTAATTATAAAGAATATATTAACACTCAACTTAATCTTTCTAATTGCAACATAGTATGTTTTCCAATGATTGTTTATAAATCCGTTCTATATAAATCAAATTATTGTCTCTTTAAATATAATCATGATACGCTGCAAATTTTCAAAATATTGGAAATTGTGGCAATTAATAACATACAAATACAATTAGTTTGTACCGAGGTAAAAGTAGACGAATATAATCCACATTACCGATCTTTTCAGGTGAATTTGAATTCCTCTTCAAATTCATTAGAACTCATAAATATTGAAGACTTCATTGGACCTCCTATTGAAATATCAAAAGTTTTCAGTGGATGTTCCATGATCCGACCTAAAAATCTGTACAAATGTTAAAAATAAATTATTAAATTCATTATTTAAATTTTAAAGTAAAGAATGCAAACTTCAACTGAATTATCTGAATGCTGTGCAACGGATTCTTCGTTTCCAGTTAAAGAAAATAATGAAGAAATAATTAATATAAATATCGATCCGGGAAGCTGCATTGAAGACGATGAGTCGAATTCGTTGACAGAAAACATAAATACCATTTACATTATACCAACCGATAGTCAAATAGGACCATCCCAAACCGAGTTGCTGAATTTACTAACATCATGGAATTTGGTGCACCTGTTTAATCATTTAAATGGTAAGTTTTATTTATAAATATGAATATTAAACTTTACAAATTAACTAAATTGGTATTAAATTCTAGAACAACAAGTTTCAATAAACCATTTAAAAAGGATGAGTTTACGGCAAATGGATAAACTTTTAGTAAATTTCACTTCCGCAATACAAATCGACTTTGAGTTTGAATTATTGAATTGGCAACGAAGTTTAGGAATTACTATAAACTGCAATAAAGAGGATACTTCTAGTACAACCACAACAGTTTCGTCATATTTATCGAACTGCACTACTCCTCTGTCGCCTATTTCATCCACATCAACCGGTAAAATTGATTATAATATTGACTGCAGTTTACGATTTATAATAAATAAGAAAATTGAAGGGAAAATGATTGTATCGTATTACGCACAACATCAGTCTCTAAATGACGAAAACAGAAAAATATTAGCCGACCTTATAGTAGACTATTATATTGAAAACAAGGTGCCCCTAACAACCGACGCTTGTGCTGAAATTGCTTCAGATATAAAACTAACATTTCCTTCAGAAGAAGAAGTAAGTAAAATGCAAATTTATAAGGCTGTATTAAATTCGCCGATTCCCAAGTTGTTGTTGTTTATTTGACTTAATATTCTAGTTAAAATAAAAATATTAAAATAATAATTTTTCCGTATAAACATAATCACGATTTCTTTTTTTTATAAAACCAACTCCAATTCCTATTTCAAATCCGATTCCTAGATCAAATAAATTACGACGATATTGAATCCAATTAAAATGTAAAATGCGGTAATAATTATTTTTAATTTTACTTAGGTATACTATTATCAAAAACGTAAAAATGCAGCGCCATCAGGCAGACTATATACAAAATACCACAACAGGAAGAATAAATTTAAGACCAGCGGCCTGGTATACGGATATGCTCGGCCATCAGACAACTCGAAAGAAGCCACCACATCAGGCGATGCCATAAAAATGCCTATATTTACTAACAAACTTACGATTGAACATAATACATCTGCTAACGACCACATCAGGGCGTTAAAATATCAAAGCCTATCAGCCGAGGAACTAATAATCCACTGGAAAGGTAGCATATGTATAAGAGCAGAGCAAATTAATAAAGCCAATTCAACCAGCGAAATTATGGAACTTTGGCCATATTACAAGAATATAGATGGATATAAACTGGTAATACTAAAATCTAATACTTTTATTCGATTATAATAATAAGATATTTTGTTTATTATAGATTGACATAGATTTCAGTGCCATGTACAACGATACAAAACAAATTTTCGATGAATATGAACATTTTCAAAATAAAATCATTAAAATGTATGCAAAAAAAATCAAAGATCATTCATCAAAGGAAATTTTAACTGAAATACTGGCCCACAGCGAAGATATTTCGGAAAGTATGTATATAATTATTAGTAACAATTTTCTTTAATGTATTAATATGTAATATTGTCTGCTTACTTATAGAAGGAAAATGCGCGGCAATATTTTATATACTGTCTGCAGTTTTAAAACCCCATTTCGCAAAAAGAGTACGTGCTGATCAAGGGCGACACAAAAATAAGAAGTTTTCAATACGTGATTCTCAAGAATCGTTTTGCCTGCATTATAGAACTGGAGCCGAACTAATTTATTTTCTTGAACGTAAAAAAAATGAAATTAAAAGTATCCAACCTTTTTTGGCAATAGAGGGAGAGAAAATCACTGAACCAACCAAAATACTAGTATACTTTGATGACATCAAGTATATAGTACCAAACGTTCAAACGGCAATAGATATAGTATTTAAAATATTCTTTGTTTTCAATTTAAAGTATCCGGAGGCTTGCCAAAAAGTATGGCAATTTATACAAATTTATTTTTATAAAATAAATCTAAAAGACGAAATAATTAGTTGGGATGTTCAGCTTCTAATAAAGGAATTACAAAATAATGAAATAGACCATTAAATAATTTGTTACATATACGTGTAGTTACATATATGAGGGTTGAAATATTGATTAAAAATAAGATTTAATATTAAATTGAATTATTCCATATATTAATTTATCTCAACGAATAGATTAGAGTACAAGTTTAAGTTTAAGTTCAAGAATACATATAAATACAAATATTTATACATACATAATTATGTATATTAAATATAGATTAAATGTGTTATTTTAAGTATATATATATGTACATTGTACATATAAAGGATTTATGAATTATTTTTATTAAATATGTACTAAATACGAAAAACCTTAAGAATTGAAAAAATATAGTAAAAGATTTATGTAATTATGTATTTATATAAGAAATGCGAAAAGTATTTTTATTTATAGAATCTTTCAAATTTGGATGAGAGGGCATTGGAAGCGCTTCTCAAAGAAGCCAGTTTTTTTTATATTAAATAAACGTTTAAATAAATCAACAAATGTTTTTTTAATTTTTCTAAATCCTTCCATTAATATTACAAAGACTTCTTATAATTGGACGAATATTATTTAAAAAAAACAAAATATTTTTTAATAATTAATAAATTTTGAAATAAATTAACAAACAATTTTTTGAATTTTTAAATATTTCTCCAAATATTACTAATACTTTTGTTACCCATAAAAAATTAATTCTAAAAATTTTTGTAATCGTGACGTCACCAAAAAATAAACAACTGATACATTTTAATAAATTTTTTTAATATTAAGAAAACCTTTGTTATTTCAATATAAATCTAATTTTAACAAAAGCACCTTACTTAATATAAGAGAATATTCTCTTTACCCAAATTTATATTAATATTAAACACGATTTTTGTTAATATTACCTAGTTTTTTTTTTCAGTGTACATTAAACTATTTAAATCATTAGGACGTGACTTTACTATTGGAGGAGACTTTAATGCAAAAAACACCTATTGGGGATCTAGACTTACGACGACAAAGGGAAAGAATTGTTTCAAGCAGCCCAGACATCAAAATGTGAATTTTACTCTGGTGGTTCCCCAACATATTGGCCCAGTGACGAAGCTAAGATACCGGACCTAATCGACTTTTATGTAGCAAGAGGTATATCTCAGAACTAGAGGTGGAAAACTATCGACAATTTCAACTATCGATAGTATCGATAGTAACATAAAAAACAATCGATAGAAAACTATCGAAAGAAATTAAAAGACTATCGATATACTATCGATACTATCGGATAATAAATTTATAAACTTTATTCAATTACATATAGGTTGACTACAACCAGAAACTATAAAGTCAAGGGAGGTTATTATAATCGGAAAGTTTCCCAGTTTCCCACTTTGTTTTCAAAGCAGCCAATCGTTTTTATGTAAGAAAATCAGCATCTCAACATTTTTTGGCTTTCAGACCGTTTGGGTTGGTTGATCACCAATAATTTGACTAGCATATAAAAGGAATGACAACAAGAAAAACGTAACTAAAGTTATATCGCATAATAGCACAACTCTCTTGTATGAATAAAATATCAATATCGACCTATCCATTTAAGACCATGGAAACGTCAGTTATCATAATTTTAAGGGAATACGATTTTTGAATTCTATGATGTCGAATTCTTATTATGATAAAATCTTAAAGTATTATCTCTAAAATTGATAAAGGTTTGACTGATTTTATATTCTTAAATTAATGCGTTTTTAACTAAAAATCCAGCTAAAAGAATTCAAAGCCACTTTATAATACTCTTCAGTATAAACGATACAATTAACGTTTCATAAACGGTACAATTAACTACATTGAACTAATTAAACCTTTATACTGCTCTCCTGAAAAAACAGTATTTTTCACTTATCATATTCTTACTTGGATAGATCGATATATCGATAGTATATAAAAAGTATCGATTGTTTTTGATAGTACGAAACTATCGAATATCGATAGTACTATCGATAGTTTTCCACCACTACTCAGAACTATATTCACATTGAAAACAGCAATTCTCTAGTATCGGATCACTCACCGGTTATCATGACAGTCAGTGAAACTGTAATTCAAAGGGAAAGTGCACCCAGATTAACAAATTCAAAAACAAACTGGGATCTCTTTCGTGAAATAATGGAGAACAAAATCAATCTCCAGGTACCGATGAGAAATTCTCGACAGTTGGAAGACGAATTGGAGCAACTCAATGAAATAATTCACTATGCTGCATTGGCAAGCACTCCCATTTTACAACATAAGAAGACGCTTAACATATCCTACCCAATGGAAGTTAGAGAGTTGGTAAGAGAAAAACGACGAGCTCGTAAAACATGGCAAATTAATCGAACACCGGAGAACAAAACAATTCTTAACAATTTATGTAACAGATTCAAATCCCTTCTTAAAGAAGTTAAAAATGAATCAATCAACAGATATCTAGTTAGCCTAACTGATGAAAAAAATTCTGATTACTCACTGTGGAAGGCGACGAAGGGACTCAAAAGACCCAAAATGCAAGTGCCTCCACTTAAAAAGGATGATGGTACCTGGGCAAGAGGCCACAAAGAGAAGGCTGATCTATTTGCGGAGTATCTCCAGGAAACCTTCCAACCACTTCCAAGACAAACTGCCAATGAAAATATAATATCTATTCACAAGCTGGATGAGTTTGAAATACGGCCAGTAACTCTCAAAGAATTAAAAGAAGAAGTGAAAAGTAACATGAATGTTAAAAAAGCCCCACGGTATGATTTGATTACTTGCCAAATTATCAAAGCTCTACCTAACAAAGGATTTCGTAAGCTACTACACATAATCAATGCGAGCTTTCGGTTAAAATATGTTCCGAATCAATGGAAAGTAGCAGAAGTAATCATGATACCAAAACCTGATAAACCACCTAACGATAAAAAATCATACAGGCCAATTTCTCTGCTGCCAATCATGTCAAAACTCTTTGAAAAATTATTACTAAAGAGACTTAAAACAATAATTGAGGACCGACAACTAATTCCTCCACATCAATTTGGATTCAGAGAAAAGCATTCTACAATTGAACAGGTCCATAGAATCACCAACATAATTGAAAGAACGTTAGAACGTAAAAAAGTACTGGAATACAAGCTGCATAGAGATCTACCGAGACAATTCTATGCCATACTAAGATCTTATTTATCCAATAGACACTTTCGAGTGAAATATGAGGATGAATACTCTGAGCTAAAGAAAATCTCTGCCGGTGTCCCGCAGGGGAGTGTCTTAGGACCAATCCTGTATTTACTATATACAAGGGACATACCAACCACAAATGAAGGAACCATAGCCACCTTTGCAGATGACACAGCAATTATGGCAGTTGGAAATAATGTCGCTGATGCAACGAGCAAACTCCAGAGGATGACCAATGCGGTTTGTAACTGGACAAAGCGTTGGCGAATCAAACTTAATGAGACAAAATCCACGCATATTAACTTTACTTATCAAAAGGCTTACCACCTACCTATAGAAATTAACTCGCGACTCGTGCCATATGCAAATACAGCTAAATACCTTGGCATGACCCTCGATGCCAAGCTTAAGTGGAGAGAGCATGTCAAAAAGAAAAAAGAAGAACTTAACATAAAGTTCAGAAAAATGTATTGGCTCATAGGTAGAGGCTCTGAACTTACAATTCACAATAAGCTGCTGCTATATCGGCAAATTTTGAAGCCGATATGGACCTACGGTATACAACTCTGGGGATGTACCAAGCAAACAAACGCCAAAATGATACAGACGTTTCAAAACAAGGTTCTTCGTAGCATCGTCAATGCTCCGTGGTACGCAAGAAATGAAGACCTTCACAGGGACCTACGGATGGAATACATCAAAGAGGAAATAAAAATGCATGCCGCAAAACACGAAATAAGGCTCCAGGAACATGGAAACCCCTATATTCGCCATATGATAGATAACCCTGTCGTTGAAAGAAGACTCCAAAGAACGAGGCCACTTGACCTAGTGAACTTACCAAACTAAAATTAGTAAATAGGTTTAATTGATTATGGGGCTAACCAGTGGGTTACACCCCAACAAACGTGAATTTTACTAGATATAAAAAAATTTGTATTTGAAAGAAAAATTGCTAGATGAGCGCAGTCTCAGTCGTAATAAAATAAAATGAAAAAAAAAAAAAAAAATGTACATACATACCTACTTAAAAAAAATAAAAAAATTTTTTTTTTGTTTTAATTGAAACTTTAATTAAATTCATTTCAAAATTATTTGTGCACTCTGTTTATGTTTCAAAATTATTTCGAACATTAGGTTGCCTATATTTAACCGTCAATTGTTTTCCAATTGTTTAAAATAATTGGTTTGTTTTCTTGCAAACATTACTTAATTCCAAAATGCCGAAAAAATCGGAACTTCGAAACAAGAGCAGCCATTGTGGCTGAATACAATTGTGGAATTTCGACCGCTAGCTTGGCGCAAATGTGCTTGCCTTCGAAATACGATTTTAAACCAAGTAATAAAATAAAAAAAACAAGGGAGGAAAAGAGATGTACATCCGTAAAAGAAGATGTCTTGATGGCATGAGCTATAAGGGTTGTCCCTATACTAGCACTAAGCAACATACAAAACCGGATAAATTCATCTTCAAAAAGGATTACTAGTAAGCCCACGTTATGCAGCTTGCTTCCGAAAAAAAGTATTCAGGCATACTTCACTCAAAACTGGAGGTGTGGGGTTTCACACTTCGAAAAAAAAAATGGGCTCGACTAAATTTTGCACGGGAACAAATTAACAAACCGATTGAATTTAAATATTGACTGTAAAAAAATACCGACTGAGAAAATGTCGGCAGAGGAAATGTTGTCTTAGAAAATGGCGACTAAGAAAATGTTGTCTGGAGAATGTTGTCTGAGAAAACGATCACAGAAAAAATGATGCCTGAGAAAATGTTGATTGAGAAAATAATGTAGTACGCAGTATTTTCTCAGGCATCATTTTTTTTTTAGTGAAACAGGCTATACTTAAGTAATGGGATTAAAACCATTTTTTAGTCAATTTATTTATTTTGTTGTTTCACATTGTTGTTATTTATTTTTTATTTTAGTTTTTTAACTTGTTATAATTTTTTTAAAATAAAAATTTGCGTTGATATTTTTTTCAACAATTTTTATATTTTCAATTGCTTGAACCGTCATAAATGTTGAAGTCTTGATTTAATATTTCTTTGTTTTAATACTAAACTTAAGGCTGCTTTTTGATACAAAACTTTCAGTTTTGGTTAAATATTAATTTGTTTCAGGCCAAAACCTTCAATGTACGAGCTGACAATATAAAGCTGCTATACAAGGATAATGCCGTTGATTTCACAAACATCTGATATCATTTCAGTAGAAAAAAAATCATCATCAGAACTCTGTTTTTGTTTTTTTAAGGAGAGGATTTAAGTTGTGATTAGGATTCGTTTCTCCTTAATATGATTGGACAATTGCAGACACTTAGCACCGCTTTTCGTATTTTGATTGGAAAATAACGAGGGAAGGGACATTTTTTTAATAGGCTCATCAATGTAGACTTCGTAGCACACACAAACACAACACCCAATCATCACATTTAATCTTGTCACCGTCGGGAAACGAACTAGGGACCCTCGGATAATAAAGCAATCGTTCTACTCACTCTACCACCGAGAGCTTTGATTGCATATTATCACACAATCTATTAACTCACTATCTGATCGTTATTGAAATATCATTGTTTGTCCCAAGAAAAACATACTACTGGAATCAAACTTATATTCGTATTAAAATTTGTAGTTGAAATAACAACTTTTGCTTTATATTAAACCAGTTGATTGTATGCGTCAAACGGAAAAACTACTTTGAATAAATAATAAATTGCTTGACGCAAATCAGCGAATTTTTATTTAAACAAAATTTATATGAATATAACCATTCGGCCATAAACATTCATAAAACTCACAATTTTAATATAAAATTCAACATTGCTTTGCTTTAGTACAAGCGCTGATTCGTTTAAAGTTAAATAATTTCCGTATAAGGAAATTTGATTTAATTTGAACACCTTACATACATTTTGTATCAAAATATGTCAACTTTATATTTAAATAATTATGTTTTCCTGTGTGTAGGACCAAATTCAATGATCCGGGGAACAGTTACACGAGTAAGGTATTTAGAATTGCTGAATAAGATAGCGTCGGTAGCAGCAAAAAATGAATTGACTCGCAGTTCGTACTTCAATAGGGCAATGCTCCTATACACAACGGCAAAATCGTTAAAGATTTTTTGACAATTTTGGATCAAACGGCATTGCCATGGCCAGCGCAGGGCTCTGATATGAACGTGATCGAAAATTTATGGGCTTATATGAAAAGAAATGTTCCATTTTAGGTCCGAAGAAATGACTTGGAACTCAATAGTAAATGTTTGGAGTGAAATACCTTCAGACTTTATTAAAAACATTATAGATTCTATGTAGAGGCGTCTCAGCGAGGTGATAAAAGCTAAGGGTGCACCCAGCACACAATATTTTAATAATTCAAACAGATTTTAGCTACAGTGAATTTTTTATGTTATTTTTAATTTTTTCTTAATGCACAAATAATTTTGAAACAGAAACTGAGTGCACAAATAATTTTGAAATTACTTTAATTAATGTTTTCTTTATGTATGAATTAAAATAAAAAAAAAATGTTTTATTTATTTTGAAGTACATGCTTTAGTTTATTTAATATAAAATATTTCATCCAAAAGTATGGTCCACATCTAATTTTGAAAGCAATTTTATTTTGTGATACTAAAAATTTGTCCGCAGCGCATATAATTTTGAAATGCATAATATTTCAATTTAATATTTACGTATAAAATACAAATTGAATTACACGAACTTAAATTGATAAATATTTATAAATAAAAACTTGAAAAAATATAATTATCAAATTGAAATTTATGTAACTAACGTATACTATAGCAATGCATGATTCTGAATCCAGAAAAGGCGGCCGCATGAATGCAGATAATATCCGGATAACTATTTATCCGCTATTTCAACCAATCAAAATCACTGAAAATGAAAAAGAATTTCACCTCCCAAGTTGGATACTTGCGGATAAAATTGCCCAAAGATACATTTTTTTAACTTGGAAGGCGAAATTCTTTTTCATTTACAGTGATTTTGGTTAGTTGAAATTGCGGATAAATAGTTGTCCGGATATTATCTGCATTCATGCAGCGCCTTAATGTGTATTATAAATCCAAAGTGGAAATGTATTATATGTTATGATATGTCAGTCGGGACCAAATATTGAAGGTTTAGAAAGGTTGAAAAACGTCTTTGTTACTGCTTTCGGGAATTTGATTTTTCAAATTTCATTTTAAAATTTCCAAAATTTGGAAATGGATGCACATTTAGTTCATTTCAAAATTCAATATTATATATTATGTATAGTAAAATTTGAAATTATACGAAGCCCGCAATTTACAGATATTTTAGTACAATGCGAAATAATGACAACGCTGGATTATGTTTTAAAATACGTTAAAATAGTAAACATATAAATTTTAGATTAAAAAAAAGTTCAAGAATAAATAAAACGTTTCGCTTTGTTTCGGACATCTTAAGATATTGTATGCGCCTTAAATTCCAGTAAAAATTAACAATCAGTAGTAAAATATCGATAACAGCATATTATTTAGATTAATTTAAATAAAATATCGTCTCACGATCGGTGTGCACCATCTTAATTTTAATTTTGTTTATGTACCTATAATCAAAACTCAGCTTTCCATTAGTTATCATCTATCTATAAAAAAAAATGAATATTCATCATTATTATGCCATAGCAAATCAAAATCAGTCAGTTGCCCCAGTAACAGTTTTATTACGTCTTTTATGCATAAAACCCGTAATAAACTATACTTAAAATTAGCATAAAATTAATTAACGGTAAAAATACGTTTGGCTCAAACAGGTTTTGAATATATTTATTTGTTCATTGGTCGATTAAAAAATTTACAAATTAAAATAAATTTTATTCGATTTTACCGGTTATAGATTTATAATATATTTAATATTAATTCGCTGCAGATCGATTAATTGTTTGCGATTAATTAAACATGTATGTCCACATGTATATGGTTATATAGTATGTATATTTAAACGACAATACGCTATATTATTAATTTAGCATAAATATTTTAATTAATATTGATTTCTGCCATTTTAGAAATTTGATGCTGTGCTATTTTAAATCATACGGCTTATTGAAATTACAGCAATGCTGAATTCCACCTTGTAGAATTATTAAATTTTAATAATAAGGGAAATAGTAACGATTTGATAGCAAAAAAATAATAAGAAATATAAATAAATATGTATCCAACTATTCAAAGACCACCTACTTATCAGACGCTCTTTACGAGACATATTCTTTATATTCTTTAAGTCGCAGATGTAATTTTAGGCATGATTAAATATTCATGGGATACCCTTTTCTCCTGTAGTGATCGCCGCTTTAGCACTTCACGTCTACAAAATTTGAAAATTTAGCCCAACGTAAAATATTAAATTTCAAAACATTTAAATTTGCTATTGCGGCTGTTATTATACTTTTGTAAGATATGTATACAAATTTGAGAAATCATAGTTTATACGTGAAAGATGGATAATTTTCAATGTGATAAAAGTGCGTTGAATGATTTTTTTGGTTGGATTAGTGTGTTATCCGTAACTGATGCAAAGAAACAAAAATATCAAACACTTTAATAAAATTGAATATTGTACCTGTACGTGCACGAAACTGTAATTTGTCATTTCCTATTTTATGACCCAAGTTTGGGTACCGGTGTACAGCTATAGTACAGATTTAATTATTTACGAGAGAGGAATTACTTTTAAAGATTTTGCTATTGTGGTTCAAAGTGATGAATAATATATTAATAAATAGGTCTATTAATTAAATACTATTTATCACCGTCATTTAGTTTGAGTCAGGCAGGATTTTAAAGAATTTTGTTGTATTTAAAATGTGATTTTATGAATATATCGACGTGAATTCGATGAAAGGGCTCAAGCGACACAAATTCTGAAATTACATTTCTAATTGTTTATTTTTCTCCCGCTCTGTTCTCTTTCGATAACTCTAAACAGAAAAAAGATTAGCAAACTGGTTCCGTTATTTTTACCGTTTTTCTATAGGACGAACTGAACAAGTGTGTAGTTTCGGTACAATTTTTTCAATGTAAGTGACATTAACTCAAAGAATCTAAAAAATTTGAAAATAAATTATTTTATCTTAATTGGGATTAGTTTTAGAAAAATGAGTGCTTCAAAATACTTCTTTATGGCGTTAAATAATTTAAAAACATATTTGCTCACTTGTGAGTCACTCCCTGTTTTATTGTAAATATACTCTACACAGTATTTCGTTTCTGGTTCACAATTTACGTTTTGTCGCTTAGGCCCTTTTAATAAATTAGCATTGATGTAATCAAATATTTCCTCACTTTTAAAATATTTCTCATATACCTTTTCATTCCATGCCGGACTGTTGTGCAGTACACATCGAAATTAAATATTTAAAAAATTACAATAAATCATTAGAACACATCATTATAATAATAAATTCATAATAAGTGTATAAATATCCGTAATTTGTATCATTTCAGTACTGCGTAATTTAAAACAGTTTTTTCTCTTGATTTGTTTTAATAGTACTTTGATAGACAGTAAGTAATCTTAGTGTTTTGTATGCGTTTCATTGATTACCTTGAAACCATAGTTTTGCTACTAATATGTGTGTGTGATAGTTAATTCTATATCAGTGCATTATTTTTTTTTAATTTTAATTAATTAATAGTAGTTGCTAAAAGAATAATAATTGTCGTGCGAATTAAACCTATTTAATTAAAAACTTTGAAACATTTAGGTTACCAATTCCTTCTGTGTATCACCTTGAATTCAGTTATGATTATTGATATTATTTGTTTTTCAAAAATCCAAGCGGTGAAATTATTTTGATGGAAAGTGTCAGTTTATGTATTAACTAGTTCATAATAGACCTATTTTTCTGACGAATTAATAGTTGTTGTGTAAAAATGTTAAACTTGAAACATCGTTTGACAATTTAACTGGAATAATATACATACAAATAATATCTGAGTTTCACCTTGGACTCAGTTGTGTTTTATTCAATGGTATAATAGTGTGTTTCAATAATACAGTAATAAGCTGATTATATTTTGAAGCGATGGTCACATTTTTCGACAACAGTTTTTTTTTTGGCATCAATAAGAATCAATCCACGGTGAAACTATTTTGATGGCAGGTGTTGCTTTTTGTGGCCTATGTAATATTGTAAACGTTTCCATAATTTTTGTGTTGACTCATCTATAGTCAAAAGAAATTATTGCTTTACTTAGTACTTAAATAGTCAATTGCCTTCACCTAGAACAGCATATAGTATGGATGCAGATGTACAAAACTCTATTAAAAAACTGGTCGATGGTGTTGACAGTTAAAAAATAAGCAGTTTGAGTTTGCTTATTCCATCAAAGTATCGAAGAAACTAGAGAACAATTCTTTAGGTGTGTCAAGAATAATCCATGCAGGATAGTCTGGAAAATGTAGCCAAGTCAGAGAATAAAGTGGCTGTAATTGATATGATAAACAGCATAAATATGATAAACAGAAAAGCGAGTGTAAAACAAAAACTAATAAGCTTGATATTCTACAAAAAAAATGTGATGTTTTGGAATATTACACCTTTCAAGCAAACTGTGAGGTTAGAGGAGTTCTAGTCGTAAGGAATGAAGATCTCTTCAGAATTATTGGAGATATCTCTGCTAAAATTGGTTTGAGAACTTTGAGAATCCAATGGACAAATATATGCATTATACATTTTCTACCAAACCACCTAAATCAATTGTTGTAGAATTTACCTTGAAATTCATCAGGAATAATTTTCTTGACTGTGTTAAATTACAATCATAAAATGGTGTGCTTAATACTAGAGATTTTGGTTTTACTACGATTGAGTAATAGATATTTATCGTTAAACACATTTCATCTTGGAAGAAGAAGCTTTTGATTGAATGCAAATAATTGAAAGTTGATTTCAAAGTGAAACATGTTTGGTTCAAATTTGGGAAAATTTATTGCAAGACGAATGTTGATAGTGTATCAGTTAAAATTAATTCATTTGATGAGCTAACTTTGCATCGTAATAGTTTATATAAAAACTTAAACATAAGTCTGGGTCTCAACGTCTCAAGTAATCCCACCGAGCCTAATTAGAAATATGTGTTATGTCAACGAGCCTGCAGCCATTTAATAATTATTGAAGATATCTTTTATATTTTATTATTATTTTATTTATTCCTTCTTTCTTACTATAAATATATTTATTTATTGATTTACATTAAATTATTATTTTTTTTCTATAACTTATTGTAGTACATAATTTTATATACATCTCGCTTAATTAATTTTTTTTTTCTTTTGCTTATTTTCAGTGTGGTAAAATTATATTATCAAAATAGTAGAGCTTTAAAAACAAAGTACATTGAATTTAAACTATCACTTCATGGAACAAGTTATGATCTCATATGTCTGACCGAAACCTGGCTCAATGATGTTTTTTTTTCTAACGAAATGATCGTTAGTCGGTATTTGGTACATCACTGTGATCGTGACTTACATGCGAGTGATTTACAGGATGGTGGTACTGATCGGTTATAAGCGTGAAGTTCCTGTTGTTCCTATATATTTACCTAACTTTCCGTTTGAATGCTATATGGTCAAGTTTCCCGAAGTAAAATTCTTCCCAAATAACAAAAAATATGTATGTATGTGTTTGTACAAATTGCATTCATTCAGGCGATATTTTGAGCAACAAAAGTTGCATATAAATCCCAAAAAGTTGCTTATAAAATAAGAATCACAACAAAATTAATATTAGGGTTGGCTAAATGCCAACAAGCCTATAGGCTTTGAAATAAAAATGCCAAATGGTCGCTAACAGGCAATATTTGTATGTTTGTTGGTATGCACCAAGTTTCAACGAAAAATTTGTTCAACAAAAGTCAAAAGATTCATATACGATAAGGGCTTCTGAAATACCTATACTGTTAAGGTTTTGTACTAAAAACGTCAAACGGGGGATCTCTGGTGTCGGCGATATGAAAAAAGGCAATATATAAAAGGAAAGTTGCAGCATGTTTCAATGAAGAAATCTCTTCAACAAAATTCAAAAAACCAAAATGCGAATATGGTTTCTAGGATATCTGTTATATTGAATTTGTACTGGGAATTTCAAATAGACTCCCAAGTGAAATATTTTGAAATGCAAATTATTTGCGTGGATATATTACACCATTTGGGAATGCATTGATATTGTTTGAAGGAGATTTCAGGCAAACATTACCTGTAATTCCTCGATTAAAACCAGCGAACGAAATAAATATTTGCCTGAAGATTTCTACTTTGTGGCGACACATAAATACGCTGAAATTAACTACAAATATGCGTGTCCTGCTGCAAAACGATCGATCAGCTGAAATATTCTCACATATCAATTGCTGGAAATTGGGAACGGAAAGGTGCCTTGATCTGACCCTGGGACGAATTTCATTGCCTCATAACTTCTGCAATTCAGTGACGTCAAAAGAGCCATAGGCCGAAAAAATATTTCTCAATATTCAGACCAATTATAAGAATTACAAAGACGTCTACGAACTTAACAATGTTATTCAGTCTAAAATTCAAAGTGAGGCAGTCACATACAAGTCGGTCGACACTGTTGTGGAAGCAGATAAAGCGGTTAATTATCCATTAGAATTTTCGAATTCACTGGATCTGCCAGGGATACATGTTGCGAAATATCAACCAGCCTTTGCAACGGCATGCGGCTTGCAGTCAAAAAATTATTAATCAACGTCATAGAAGCAACAATCTTGGCAGGACCATTCAAAGGTGAAGATGTTCTCATTTCTTGCATTCCTATTATTCCAACGGATATGCCATTTCAATTTAAGAGGTTGAATTCCCAATTCGATTGGCGTTTACCATCACCATCAACAAAGCTCAGGGCCAATCTTTAGAATTGTGCGGTTAAGAGATTGCTTCTCACTTGAAAAATTATACGTTGCGTATTCTAGAGTCGGATTGCCTGTTATTCGTATCGCCGACCTCAGGGATCGACCATTTGTAATTTCCAGTATAAAGCCAATATAACAGTTATCCTAGGAACCATATTCGCATTTTTGTTTTTTGATTTTTGTTGAACTGATTTCGACGGGGAATTTTGTGCAATTGACGGTATGTAATATGTGCGAACGGGCCTTTTATTTATTTTATTTTACATAACATCAAAATGTAAAACCAATGAACGGTTTTTACTTTATTCATTTTAAAAGCTGCCTAAATGGGATCTTTTAAATTAAATTGAATAATGGATTTCTCCTAAAAAATGATTGTTTGACATTTTTTTTTCTGTAAATAACATTTAGGCAAATAAATTACCACCACATACATAAAATATATACGTATACGGGAAATTTGGGATTTTATTTTGGGAAGTATTTCACAGGCATTCAAGTTTTTATTAAATCAATATCGATGGCTTTATATATGTATAAATGTGTGGTTTGTATTTCTAATGCTATTTAGAATAACTTATGAATCCTTTACAATAATCTGAATATTAATATTTCAGGAAGCTCCTGTTATTTTATCCTTTTTGATTTTTGTTATAATAACTTTGTATTTTATATTTTCATATTGTTTTATTTTCTTTGGATAAAATAAATAAATTAAATTAAAAAATTTAATTAACTGCAAGGAAATGAAATTAAAACAGTGATTAAGTTCTTAATCTAAAACAAAATATTTTAAAAAATTTATTTAATTTTAACAACTTTAAGTTTAAAATATAGACTTTCATTCTTTTCTTTTGTTAAACAACAATAAACGATAAAAAAAAAGTATTTTAAACTTAAAGTTGGTTAAATTAAATAAAATTTTCAAAGTTTGTGATAAAGCGTGTTTATCGGATCGCAAGATGTCGAATTATATAAAATATTTTAAATTTAAGTAATTTTTTGTATATATACGTACGTATTAATTTTATATCGAGCATAAATATTTATCTTGAGCGATCCCCTTCTTGTTTATATTTAATGTCAAAATATCCATTATAAAAACTTTATGATCAAAACAAGAAGCGAATTGATAACAACAAAGCGTAATAGATTTTAGTCAGCACAAGCAAGCAAAACAAATTTATTTGAGCTACTTATTTGCCCGCAATATTTAAATTGTAAATAAAAATTTTCCCCACAGAGGGAAAATCGCGGAAATTTATTTCGCGTGGGCAATCGGGATTTTTTAGATGACTTGCGGAAATAAGGAGCAAAATGCTGTCTATTCTTTTGGCGATTGCGAAGCAGAAAACATTGAAGCAGTAAAGGTAACCATATAGGCGGATTACTCAAAAAAAAAAAAAAAAACATAGATCATCAAGCGATTGTAAAGGTGGGAGAAAATAATTACTTGGCGATCATATTGATCATAAAGTATATTATAAACCTTTGCTTATTAGTAAAAAAAAGAACACTGAATGGTGCAAATTTTAAAAGAAAATGAAAAACGTGAATTTTTATCATGGTCATTCGAGCCCGGAGAAATTAGCATCCAAACTAAAAGGTAATACACTATAAATTTATCAGTTCGTTATACATTTTGTTTAATGTGCGAGAAAATATACTTTATCAATTGAGACCGCTTGCTAAATAGTTATCACCACGTTGACCATATTGACAATATAGCTTTATGAATTTTTTAAGTGCACATTTAAATGGTAAATGATAAAGGTGGTTGAATCAAAAAACTCTCAGTGAAATATTAAATCATACTTATAAGTGATATACCACATTACTAATACAAATACTATTGTGGCCTTCCAGATCCTAAGCATAAAGTAATAAAGTACAAATAAATTTTTTATAAACATTGAAGCCAGTGTTGTATATCTAAAATAAGAGAACAAATTATATTAGTGTGTGAAAGAAATTATTAAATCGCTATTTGTTTAATAGCTTCTCAATGGCCGACATGCGATCTCTTCAACGGAAATTCAATAGATTGTCCCAAATAGAAAACTTCGCTAAAGGCGATCTTTCCCAAGAACCAATTGAGCGAATAAAGGCCCAAGTCAAGCTTCTCACAAAGGAATGGGATGACTACAAAAATAACGAAAATAATTTTAGAGATCTAACTGAAAACGTCGAGCTGGAAGACGTTATCGAAACTTAATATTTTGCCATTTAGGGTAAATTAGTACAAGCCGAGTGAGCTCGATTCCAGTTTACAAGAACTTATGGCCAACCAGCGGTGCTTTTTAACAGGTTCCCTGCCGGTGTACCACCGGTATACTATATTAAATAATACAACAAGCGGCCAGTGGCCACCGGTGTACCACGCAGAAAAATACAGTCACCGGCTATTGGACCACCAGAACACCGGTGTTACACTGGCCGTTAGTAGTATTATAAAGAGTGGCATATCAGTGAATTGACAGTGATACCCTGGCCGCTGTAAATAATATTAAGCGTAATATAACGGCGGTCACTCGACGATTGTTATATTATTTAATTTGCTATACCGATGGTGCACTGGCAACTGGTTGTGTTTTTCATCGCGGTAAACCGGTGGTACATCGGCAGGGAACCTGTTAAAACAAAGTGTCAAATTTAAATCCTAAAAGTAACTCCGAATTTACTGCATTTCGCGATTTGTTTGAAGCGTCAATAAATAGTATTCCTAAAATTTCGAAGGTACAAAAACTTCGAGATCTAAAGGGATTATTGAGAGGTGAAGCTACTGCTTTGGTGCGACACATCATGATAACCGATGCAAACTATGATGAGGGTTGGGAAATTATAAATAATAGGTACGACAAAAAGAAACAAGTAACTGCCACGTTTTTCAAGCAATTTATGGACCAACCTTCACTCAAACAAGCATCCACCAAATTTCTACATCATATGCGCGACGTTTCTGACGAGGTATTATGAGGGCTTAAAGTTTTGGGTGAAAAGGTGGAAGCTCGCGATCCCTGGTTAATTCATATTTTGGTAAATAAATTTGATCAAACAACCAAACTCGATTGGGCTCAACATAGTTATGTAATTGAATTGCCAACCATAAATGATTTCTTTGAGTTTCTAAATAAGCAAAGTTATACGCTAGAAAGTTGTAAGCCTTCGAGACATATCACCCACCTATTGACACCGCACTCCGCAGGTTTTATATGCATCTACAAAAATCACCAATCACAAAAAGGTCGTTCAAAGTATAGTTGCGATATATGGCGAGCGGAACACATACGACTCTGTACCAAGATATGCATAAGACACCATCAAGCACTACTATTTTAAATAAAGAAGCCGTTCCTGGTGTGTTAACATCGGGAAATATAGCAAATAAGCAATTAACTGCTTTACTGCCAACAGCTGTTATTAGGGTCCTGGATTCATCAAACCAGTATCAAAGATGTCGCGTTTTATTAGATTCTGGAGCGCAGGCGTCCTCTATTTCCGAGTCATGTGCTCAGCGACTGGAATTGCCGCGTAAAAACGCTAAAATACTCGTAAAATAGGTCTAACTCCTGGTACCAAATCGACAAGAAGGGTTTTGCCTCTCTGGGCTGTATCGATATACTCTTCGGAAGAAACACTATACAGATCAACGTTCTTCTTTTGCAACAATAAACCAGCTAGCTGTCTACCTTCACGCGAAATAAATGCCACCAATTTGCAGAAAATTCAAGCGCTCAAATTGGCAGATCCGCATTTCTATACTCCTGCAGCAGTAGACATTATAATTGGAACAGATCACGTTTTTAGTGTGTTTCGAGAAGGCCGAATTGATAATTTAGAAGACAATTTGATTGCGCAAAATTCGATGTTTGGGTGGATTCTATTGGGTGAAGCAACTAGAAATGAAACTGAACACTACCCAATGAGAACACTACCCAATTTTCAGATTGGCTTAAGCGTCGACGAAACCCTCACAGCATTCTGGGAAATTGAAGAAATTCCTGCGTGCAATCCTTATTCTAAAGAAGAGATCGACTGCGAAGATAATTTTAAAGCAAATTTTCAGCGACACACTAACGGCAAATATGTAGTCATAATGCCCTGTTTTCTTCAATATGAGGAATCCCCTTTGATCACGGATTGCTAAAAAAAGATTTATTAATTTAGAACAAAAGTTGAACCGCGATATGGCATTAAAAGCTAACTACGTGAAAGTCGTACAACAACACATAATTTTAGGACATTTAGTAGAGATACCAGACAGAACGATGAGCTATCAAGAAAAAACAAGCTGCGAGTGAACAAGGCTGTTCAGCAGTGGTTTACAGTCAGTTTAAAGGAGAGAATGGAGAAATCCGAGACTTAACACTTCTAAAACTAAGGTGGATGAAAAAGACATAGAAAAAAGGGTACAACGCCAATCATACCCCAAATAAATACGAAAGTTACAGAAAGGTCAGGCGTTTTCCAAAGATGAAAAACTTTCTTCAATTATGCCATTTCTGGATGACAATGTCTTACTACGTATTGGTGGCAGGTTAGAAAACTCACCGTATTCTTACGATTTCAAACATCCGATCATTCTACTCAAGTCCCATATCCTAAGCAGAATGATTATTTCTTTCTACCATACAAAGTATCTCCATTCAGGTCCATCACATATATCCCACCTCATCCGGCAAGCGTATTAGATTGTGAATGGCAGAGCGACTGTGAATGATGAAGTTAGGAAATCCATCAAGTGCTTCAAGAATAGGTCAATGACAGCGAATCAGCTTATGGGAAATATACCATCCGCCGAGTAACGCATGCGAGATATTTTTTTGCTGTGGTGTAGATTTTGAAGGGCCCACCTTCTAGCTAGTAAAAGAGATCGTCACCAAGGCTATACATTTTTAAGCAGTCAAGCAGAAAACATTAAAGAGGTATATCTATTCAATAATTTAAAAATAAATTAAAATTATATCAGAATTTTGTACTGCTATTTGCCCTATTTTGGCAGATTATGGGAATCCGCTGTGAAACCGGCAACACCCTATCTTAATCGAATTACTGGCAACTAGTCACCTGACTTTTGAAGAAATGGCTACGCTGTTATATCAAATCGAAGGAATATTGAACTCCAAGTCACTATGTCCAATATCGGCAGATGATGATTCTTTCGAAGCATTAAAGCTGGCTCATTTTTTGATGGGATCGACAATAGTAGTAGTACCTGAATATGACCAAGATGACGCCACGAAATCACGGTTATCCAGATAGCAGCAAGTGGATCAGCGAGCTCAAAGTTTCTGGAAAAGATTCCACATAGTTTACCTATGTAATGTACGACAAAGAATCAAATGGAAAAACCGAAAAGAAAATATTAAGATTGGAGACTTAGTCTTAATTAAAGAAGACAACTTACCTTCCTGCAAATGGGCGATGGGCAGAATCTACAAGAACATCCAGATACAAAAGGGTTAATTAGAATCATCACCATCAAAACAGCGTCAAATACTTTTAGGCGCACCATAGGTTAGGTTAGGTTTGGGTGGCGGTCTACTAGGACCAGGCATAGACACAAAAAGGTCCGTAGCCGTACCACAATTTAAAAATTTTCCTCCAACTCATTGAAACTACTTTGAGCTAATTGATATGAAGCGCTGGATACTCCTGACGTCCATCCTGCTGAGTTCCGTCAGGTCGTTGAAAAGGAGTGCCCCTAGAAAATTCAGTCTTTTTCGTGGCAGGCGAGTATAGGTTCAAAGAAGATGAAGTACTGTCTCTTCCTCCTCTTCGTCCTCGCAACTAGGACAGTGCCTGTGAGACAGACTCCGCTGAAGTTAGATCAGCTGTTTGGATCTCGTCGAGTTCAACTTTGGCCAGACCTGCCGAGTTATTACGCATGAGGTACTATTTGACCCACTGTCATTCGTCAACTTACTAGCTTCCCCCTGAAACAGCAGTTTGCATACCGCAAGAGGCATTTCAATATCCTTTTTGCTGTTTGAGATTTGGTCCGTTGTACCACGTCGAGCAAGTTCATCGGCATTTATATTCCCCGTACTAACGAAATGTCCTGGCACCCATATAATATGGATGTTGAATTGATCTGTCATCTCGTTAAGAGATAAGAGACAGTTCTGGACTACTTTCGACGAGAGAAGGTGTGATTGAAGCGCTTTAATGGCGGCCTACTGTCCGTATATATGCGAATATCGCAAGTCGATATTACATTATACCTCAACCAGTCCACGACTTCCTTTATCGCAGTTACTTCAGCTTGACAAATGCTACAGTAGTCAGGGAGATATAAGGAAATGTTTAACATAAGTTCCTCGCAGAACACCCCAGCCCTACTCTTCCATCCCATTTTGAACCATCAGTGAAGAAGTTTAAAACTCCTGGTTTCAAAACTGCATCTAACACCCAGTCTTCTCTGGATGGGATAATAGTCCGGAACTTTCTATCAATAGATAGTGACGGGACAGTATAGTCGGTGGTCTTGGGAAGCCCTATGTTACAAAGTATAAATGAGTGCCCTGTATTATTGCAGGTCCACATTAACGTGGATTTCAGTCGTATGGCAGTGCAAGCTGTCCACTGTTTTCCCAAGATATCTAGAGGAGTCAGAAATAGCAGAGTCTCCAGTGCCTGAGTAGATGTGCTCCTCATTGCACCACTGATCCACAGAGAGATTGTTCTCTGAACTTTTGTCAACAACTTTAGGTTAACAGTTTTGTCCAGAGCAAGCCACCAGACTGTTACTCCATACAGAAGAATGGGTCTAACTACTGCTGTGTATAGCCAATGGACCATGTAGGGCTCCAACCCCCAACCTTTCCATTTTTGCAAAAGTATATCGCTACCGTAGCTTTCTTTACTCTTTCCATAATATTATGTTTCCAGTTTAATTTACTGTCCAAAACGAGACCCAAAAACTTAGCTTCATCTATAAAAGCCAAGTTGAACCCATTTAAAGTGGGAGGATCGACATGAGGAATTTTATATTTCCTGGAGAAGAGAACCAATTCGGTTTTGTGTGGGTTCACATTTAACCCACAACCATTGACCCATAATGAAAGAATGCCCAGAGCATTTTGAACAAGCTCACTAGGTGTGCCGGGATATTTTCCACGGACACCAATAGCGACGTCATCCGCATAGGCAACCACCTTGAAGCCACTATCCTCCAGTCTTAACAATAGATCATTTATGGCCAAATTCCAAAGCAGCGGGGACATTACACCACCCTGCGGCATGCCTCTGCTTGCAAATCTTCTGGTGAAGGATTTCCCCAGACTGGCATGTATGATCCTGCCTCTTAGCATTTGATCTATCCAGTCCTTGAGTGATTCATCCACCCCTAGATTCGAAAGTGCCCGAGTTATAGCCCCTGTAAGAACGTTGTTAAAGGCTCTTACCATCCAAAGGTTACCATCGCGTATCTCCATATTCGAAAGATTTTTCAATAAAATATGTAAGAGAATGAAGAGCAGTTTCTACAGATCTCCCCTTGCAATAGGCATGTTTAGATTTAGACAGCTTTGCCGCCACAATCGTGCCTCTAATATGAGCTTCTATTTCTCTTTCCAGTATTTTGAAAAGGAAAGAAGACAAGCTAATCGGTATAAGGTCTTTGGGACTGCAGTGTGAGCGTTTTCCCGCCTTAGGCATGAAAACAACCTTCAATTCCGTCCATTTACTAGGAATGTGACATAGTTCTAGGGTGCCTCTAAAAATTACCTCTAACAGGAAAGGGTTTGATCCGTAGTTTTTTGTATATCCGCAGGGATAATGCCATCAGGTCCTGGTGACTTACATATATGGTTTAAAGCTGCTTATCGCCCACAGAATGTTTGTTCTGCTAACAATTTGGCCTACGATGCACCATAACCAAAATCTGAAAATTACCATCGAATTAATTACCATTTTACGAATTTTTGTGAATAATGCGAATTTTAAAAGAAAAGAACAAACGTGAATTTTTATCAAACAGTGAACAGAATGTTTAAATATTTTGTAAATATTTGTAAAGTGTTTTTTTATAAAAGGTTCTTAACATTTGCTAAATAAATTAATAAATATCAATCGGATAAAATCTGTTAAACTAAAACATTGTTACTAGATTAATTTTTGTATAATTTTACAAATAAAACTGTCCTTCTAGCAATACAGAAGTCAACAAAACTTAACGCTTGATTTAAAGAAACATGTAAAATTCAAAAGTCACAACAATTTCATGAAAGCATCATTTTCCCTGCAGACAGTTTCTCGAAACAAAACAATTCGCTAATAAATGCAAGTATATTTTGGATGCCATGGTGACTGAACACAACATTTTAATATTATGTACTTGCTGTAATAAAATTATTCAAGATTGTTTTTGGTTCGTATCCTCTTAATTTAAAATATGTAAAATTCAATGAATTTAACAAGAAAAACATTTTATTGTGTTTTATTTTAAACCAAAACAAAAAACAAAAAAAATAGTTAAGCCCAAAAAAAAATATCAAACATGGAAGACATAAAATTATAATTAGCATATAATTAAGTTGGTTTTGTTGGTTGGCTGAAACAAAACGCGATGATTTATTTTAACTCGTTCTGTATTTATCTTCTTCATTCATGCTACCAGTATTTCTTCATTTTTATTTTTTTTATTTTCTTGTTCTTTAATCTTTGGGTTTATTTTATATATTAAGATCCCCAAAACTATTCTTTAGTATTCATAAGAAATTTAAATTAATATACTTACTATACAAAAGAAAGACATTTGTATAAATTTTTAATTATGTTGTTATTTTTATATTTGATAGCTTCCGATTTTGTGATTTTATTGTGCTGTGTCTATAGAACGTTATGAAAAGCAAAGCAAATTATTTGAACTACTGGTATAAACAATCCAAACCAAACCTTCCGTAATTATTGTTGGTAAGCAAAAAAAAAAATCTAATTATACTCTTAATGGAGAAATCGTGGTATTTAACACTACCATTTATCATTTTTAAGAGGATTAATTACAGCAATAAATTATAACTCATTTTTTTCAATTACGTATGTGCATAAATTCATAATCAAACATAAAATCTTTATTACATGTTTTGGCATCAGAAAAATAATAATGTTAAATTCATGCAATTTTCATGTTGTGGTTTTAGCATGCCTAATGTAAGGTAGTAATAAAATTATATAATTGAAGAACAACATTATCAAAAAAAAAAAAAGGTTTTTCGATTTTGTAGCAACTTATCCATCGGCGTATTATTTTTTTAAGAAGAGATTTCGTTTCAAAATTATCTTTTATGTTTTGCTATATCAAAAATTGGTTATTAAATTTTGCAAATTGGGAAGGTAACTATATACGAAATTATTCGGCTGATTGGCCTAATTTTAGAGGTCGCGAACCTCCAAATTTATTTTAAACAAATACAAATTCGAGGGAAAATGTTTAATAATTTTTGGCAAAGAGTTTTACTCTTACCTTACTTAGGTCCTCATACCATAATTGTATGAGGAAATTTAAAAATTTATCAATGCGATGATTCAAGATATCCTAAGGGGTCAGACGAACAAATATAATGAATCACGATGATTGGATGAAATGATAGCAATCCAACTAACTAATTGCTGGACCCTCTCGGTCATCTTTACGTTAATTTTGCTTAATTTTCGTTTGAAATATACGCTTAAATGCTTTAAAACAAAATTGGCTTAAATAGTAAAGTCAGAATTTAGTAGATTTAAATTTCTGCTGGTTTCGAAACCCGAAACTAATTAATATGGAATGATCATGTGTGTGTTTCGATGCAATAATAAATATTGTGAAATCGAAAATTGTCATTTTCTGGCTTCTATAGACTCAAAAATATTCCGATAATTTTAGAAATTCCATTTAGTTTATTTAATAATGAATTCTATAAAGAAATCCTAATACTCGAAGTAAAGATTATGAAAATGGGAGCTCAGATTAACCTAAACTTTCAAATTTGCAAACGGTGCATTACCAGTCTAAAAAAGGCTGTTGATAAATTTTGGGAAAAGAAGGAGTAGTTCTTTATTTGCTAAAGGTGAATGTCCGGATAATTAAATGTAATCTGATTCTATAGAAATAAAATTATCTTTAGGTTCTAAATGATATTTAAATTAAGAAGAAACTTCGCTTACCTAGTTTGAAAATCGAAGTAGCACTTTTTCGTTTCTGGACGTAGCAATGTAATAACACAGTAAATTTTTATAGTTTTCCACAGGTAAAAAACATGTAATTTACATAAGGCCACTTTAGACATTATATTATGTAAACAAATCCGAGAGACTTGCAAATTATTAAGGTCACAAGAAACAAAAAATTGATTGAATTCATATGTCATAATTTTTTAAAAGCTTTTTTAGTGGTATAACATTTATTAGGTTCAATGGCCTACATCCATGGTAAAAACAATGTTTCTAAGCTTCCAGTTTTTCAATGAAAAAAGCAAAAATATTATAAAACGTTTATAGATATTATATTTAACAACAACCGTAACTACAAATTTCGGACCTCCCCGCAAAATTTTGCTTGGGCCCCTAAAAATGCTTCTTGCACCTATGAGTAGGTAAAGTTTTAGTTAAAAACTTATTGTTTCCTATTGTCCCATAGGCTACCGCCTATTAAATAAAATGGTCTGATTTCGAGAGTACGAAACAGCACGTGATTCAGTTCAATAACCTCAAACAACACAACATTTGTTGTAATTAACTCAATGCTATGACAACTTCAAAATACTATGCAGTGTCGAACTCGGTTATAACGAACCTCAAGGAACAAAAAATTTTGTTCGTTATGAGGAAGAAACGTTGTATATCAAATCAAGAGATCAATTTAACTACATTTATATGTATTTCTCGAAGTTTGGTTCCTTATAACAAGACTTTCGTTATATCCCGATTTTTTGTATCCAAGTTTGACTGTATATCGATAAAGCATCACAAATTTTGAGTATAATTTGAAAAATATCAAGAATTTCAAAATAATCTCAAAAGTGTCGAATTTTCAAAATAGTAGTATAGTCTTTCAAAGTCCTCAAATATCGAATTATCCGTAAGTAATAAACTTCGAATAATTTCGAATAACATAGGAAATTGGAGAAACTCAAAATCTCGAAAAATCAACTAAATATCATGATTTAGGTTTCTATATGTAATTCTGCAAGTTCCCACAACTCAAAGCTAAGCGCAGAACATTGCCATACAAAATTCGAATAAATTTGAAATTCTTTAAAAATCACGAATAATCTTAGAAATGCCAAAAAAAAAAACTTAAGAAATCTAGAATAACCCGCGGAACAATCTCGATTATCCTAAAAAAATCCCGATAATCTCTATATCATCTCGATTGAACTTGAACCTTTTCAGTAATACCACAAATAATTACTTAACCAGATGAACAAGTTGCCTTGGAAAAAAATGTTGCTGAAGTAAAATACACAAATTTTATAGGGGAAATGTTTGTATCTCGAACGAAAGGCTATATACAATCGAACGAAAATTAATTATCTCTTTTCTTCCTTCGGCATTTAAATTACGAAAAAAAATATTTCATGAATCTATAGAAATGAATCCAAGCAATCAAACAAATACAAAGTAATTTACTTTGTCTGTATGCTAAATTTTTATATTCGTATTTATCAAGCTTTGCTATTGGCTTTGCTGATGTATGAAAAAAATCAAAACCTAAACAATTTACAATGAAAAAATAAAAATAAAATCTAGTTGTGCCTTCTGCGTTAGTATTTGTAATCTTTATGAATGAAAAAGGCGTAAGCTATTGGCGAATTGTTGTTGTTATGTAGATTTATGCGAATGTATAATAAAATCACTGAAAGAATACGTTGTTCAATTTCTTCTTTTACAAGAATATAAATGAAATGAAATCTTACACAAATGCAATATACATAAGTAAAATTGTGTGTATGTGAAATTACATTAGCGAATTTAATAAAAATTCGGTTTTAAAAATTTTGGTTCTACAAAATTTCGTTTTTTCAAAAATCATAAATTTACAAATCTCGGTTTACAAAATCTCGGTTTTTAAAAGCTCGATTTTCAAAATCGCGGTTTCTATTTAGTTTTTCAAATTAAATTCCCCATTTTCCAGAATTTATAATTTTTGGTTATTTTCGTTTTGAAATTAGGGAGCATCTCAAAATCTCGGTTTTCAAAATCTCGATTTTAAAATATCTAAATATCTAATCAGCCGCCCCGGTGGCACAGTTGTTAGCTTGCTTGCTTCAAGCTCCGGAGGTCCCGGGTTCAATTCCCGGCGGGTGATGAAAAAATCACGGCTGGTTAATGTATGGATCAATGAACTTATCACTCATTATCCGTGGTAAAATGATTACGAAACTTCACTATGAAGCGGCCAAGTCCCTCTATAGGATGTAGCGCCAGCGAAAAAAAAAAAAAAAAAAAAAATATCTAATCTCGGTTTTTGAATCTGTTTATTTTAAAATTAAATTCTCCATTTTCCAGAATTTAATATTTTTGATTATTTTCGTTTTAAAGTGAAAATCCCCATTTTCCAGAATTTATAAAAACCGAGATTTTGTAGCACCGAGATTTTGAAAACCGAGATATTATAGTCAACCGCAACAAGATACATAATCGCAAATCTGATCTCAAAAGCTCGGTTTTGAAAAATTCATTTTTATTAATTCGGGCGGCTCAAATTAATAAAAATTTATTTTTCAAAACCGAGCTTTTGAGAACGGAGATTTTCAAGAAAACCGGTGTTTTGAAAACTGAGATTTAAACACCGAGATTATGTAGCCAACCCATTTAATACAACTTTTGAAAAATTACCTAAGTAAATAACACAGAAAATAATTAGATATATATGTACATATTGTAATCATCTCTTTTGTACATAAAGCAAAAATAGTAAATTATTCTAAATAAATTTAGAAAGAAGTGAAGAGTGTAAATAGGATAAACCTATGTATATCATATTTCGGATATCTCATTTCAACATATATGGATGCTAATTTATTTTACTATTTCTGAAATAATGGGACCGATTTAGATACCGCATTTTTGATATTTTATTTGCAACTTTATTAATTGCGAAAGACTGAATAAGTTAAAATAATTAGTTTTTTCCAAACTCAAAACGTTCTGATTTAGAAACGCAGTGTTTTCTGATTAATTTTTTTTTTAGATTTCAGATAACTAGTTTTGTTGAAAATTTTCTCGGGAAATATAAAAAATTATGTAAAATAACTTAGGTTATTGAATACAGCTTCAAATTTTAAAACGAATTGCATCAAAAAATTAAAAAAATGTTTTTTGCAGGTATCCAGATTTGGTTAATTTCACAGAATTTATTCTAGCTAATGTTTGGTATGGAAAATAACTAAATAAATTCATACAAATCATAATTTATTTGTACTTTTATTAAATCTAAATTATAAATCTAACGAAGTTTACAATTAATCGTCTGTACTGCTGAACTGTTCATCAGAACTGTCACTAAAATTTACACCGACACATTTTTCAATAGCATTTGCTTCATTAGTTTTAGAAACAAATGGAAAGCTTTTGACATTTTACTTGCACAAATCAAGTTGAAGTTGAGTTTACCGTCTGAAGTGCATCGGTGGTTTCTTTAACTAGCGTGAACAACTCTTCAGTGGAAATATCCTCATTATCATATTCCAAGAGTTCAAAAATATCTACGGTATTTACGGGCATTGTCAACGATTAGCAGAGCCCTATTTGAAATATTTTGATCAGTGTTGGATTTTTTAACTGAATTTGTAAACTCATTATTTAACCATTCCTTAAAAATTCGTGTAGTTATCCAGCCGTTTTTATTTGACTGCCAAATAATTCCAAGTTGGGACTTATTAATATTTTTGAAATCCTGGGGAGTTTCTGAATGACAGATTAGAATCGGTTTTAAATTCTGGTAACCGGCATCATTTCCTCCAATCAAAATTGTAATTCGATCTTTAGCTGCCTTGAATCCTGAGTTGCGTTTTCGTCTTGAACATTACTCGTCTCATTGACATTATACATCTGCTGTAATATGTATCCATCCACCGGCTTGTACAATTTTTGAAAACTCCTCTGGATAGCGCTCTGCTTTTTCCTGAATTATCATGGTGCTTAATGGTATGTTCCAGTAGTTTCATGGTCTATCCACGCACTAAGTAACTGATCCATCTCTTCCATAACCTTAGTTCTTTACTTTAAAATATTATTGCGGTTAAAGGTATCTCTTTGTTGACAAATTGTACCTCTATCGCCCGCATCAAACCGCTTTAAAATACCAAGTTTTAATTCTAAAGTTATCGCTGTTCGCTTTTCAGACATTTTCATATAAGTTCAGAACAAGTTTAATTTATCCCTCGTATAATCTAACGAACGGAACGTTGATCATACATTTGTCATGTCCGCAACTTCGTATATCTGTAAATCGAGCGTCCGTAAATCGAGGGACTAAGTACAAAAGTTTAGTTTCATTTTATTTTTGATAATAATTATATTTGTTTTTCATTATCATCTTTGCTTGAATGACTTTAATTTTTTGATTTAAGGGAAAATCATAATCATTGATCAATCACAGGATTTTCTTATTGTTGTTGTTTCATTTATTTATGTGGGTTATTGACCTACCTATAATAAATACATTTTCAAATCAGGAAAATAATTCTCTGAATTTCCAAATCACACTTGCCGTAATGTTACATAATTTCGTTGTAACCCTATTTCAATTTGTTGACTTTTTCAATTTTGGTGTTTAAAGAATTCATTTAAATAAACTGCTAAATAGTAACTGAGGATGACATTAGGATGCGGTTCTTAATGTATCTATTTTCTTATAGTGTGCATAATATGCTCACGGGAAAGTTTTGTATTTTGTTTTAATATATCTTTCCACTGGCGTTTTGGTGCTATTTATATCGTTAATCATATATGAGCAATGGCCAAATATGACCAATTTAGAATTCCTTATCTGATTATGGTGAAATTAGAATTGTAGAAATGGGATTCTAAAATTATATTTAGAAGAAGTTCTGGAATATGGCCAATTTCAAGAAACATATTTCGGGTTGGGTACAGTTGCCCGTATGACAAAATACTGTTTACAAAATCCCGTATACATAATACCGCATTACAAAATCCCGTATTCCAAAATCCCGTATTACAAAATCCCGTATCCCAAAATCCCGTATGCCAAAATCCCGTATTCTATCATGGTACATCAGCTTAGGTTAGGTTAAAAATCGCGCGATTTTTAACCTAACCTAAGCCGATGTATCATGATAGAATACGAGATATGTGGTCGTGTATGTGTATGTTTGTGTGTGTATTTGTGTATGGGTCATAAAAAACAAAAAAATACAAGGGGCAGGCAGGAGCTTGGATCAGAAAAAAATATAAAGTTTACTCCAATAAAAAATAAAACTGATGTTTATAAAAGAACTAGCTGGAGTACTCGGTTATTCCCGGGAATAAAAAATATTGTTTCTTTTATTTTAGCAAAGTAATAAACTTCAAATTTTTCATCTGTACCTATTAAAGCAAATAAAATTAAATAATGATAGTTTCGAAGTATAAAAAAATTGAAGTCCTTGATGTAAATAAACGATGACAACATTTTAGTAATAAAATATATTTAAATAAATAAGATTAAATGATGGTACCTAATGGATTGCTAACTTGGGGCCAAGCCACACATAATTGACTATAAGAGAAGCATTTAGATTCTAAATTTATTCCAGCTGTCTGCACCGATTGTCCTTGTGCCTTATTGATGGTGATAGCAAGCGCAATTCGAGCGGGATGTAGCCGTTTGAACTTAATTGGAGTGTCCGGCCAGCGGTCCGATCTTTCGAAAATACCACGAAAATCTGCTCTTAAGTAAAAGATGGTAATAAAATGTCAAAAAAATTTAACACCCTCGAAATTTTACGAAAAAAAAAAAATTAATCAGAAAACACTGCGTTTCTAAATCAGAACGTTGTGAGTTTGGAAAAAACTAATTATTTTAACTTATTCAGTCTTTCGCAATTAATAAAGTTGCAAATAAAATATCAAAAATGCGGTATCTAAATCGGTCCCATTATTTCAGAAATAGTAAAATAAATTAGCATCCATATATGTTGAAATGAGATATCCGAAATATGATATACATAGGTTTATCCTATTTACACTCTTCACTTCTTTCTAAATTTATTTAGAATAATTTACTATTTTTGCTTTATGTACAAAAGAGATGATTACAATATGTACATATATATCTAATTATTTTCTGTGTTATTTACTTAGGTAATTTTTCAAAAGTTGTATTAAATGGGTTGGCTACATAATCTCGGTGTTTAAATCTCAGTTTTCAAAACACCGGTTTTCTTGAAAATCTCCGTTCTCAAAAGCTCGGTTTTGAAAAATAAATTTTTATTAATTTGAGCCGCCCGAATTAATAAAAATGAATTTTTCAAAACCGAGCTTTTGAGATCAGATTTGCGATTATGTATCTTGTTGCGGTTGACTATAATATCTCGGTTTTCAAAATCTCGGTGCTACAAAATCTCGGTTTTTATAAATTCTGGAAAATGGGGATTTTCACTTTAAAACGAAAATAATCAAAAATATTAAATTCTGGAAAATGGAGAATTTAATTTTAAAATAAACAGATTCAAAAACCGAGATTAGATATTTTTTTTTTTTTTTTTTTTCGCTGGCGCTACATCCCATAGAGGGACTTGGCCGCTTCATAGTGAAGTTTCGTAATCATTTTACCACGGATAATGAGTGATAAGTTCATTGATCCATACATTAACCAGCCGTGATTTTTTCATCACCCGCCGGGAATTGAACCCGGGACCTCCGGAGCTTGAAGCAAGCAAGCTAACAACTGTGCCACCGGGGCGGCTGATTAGATATTTAGATATTTTAAAATCGAGATTTTGAAAACCGAGATTTTGAGATGCTCCCTAATTTCAAAACGAAAATAACCAAAAATTATAAATTCTGGAAAATGGGGAATTTAATTTGAAAAACTAAATAGAAACCGCGATTTTGAAAATCGAGCTTTTAAAAACCGAGATTTTGTAAACCGAGATTTGTAAATTTATGATTTTTGAAAAAACGAAATTTTGTAGAACCAAAATTTTTAAAACCGAATTTTTATTAAATTCGCTAATGTAATTTCACATACACACAATTTTACTTATGTATATTGCATTTGTGTAAGATTTCATTTCATTTAGGCAGGCCGTTCTAAAAATTTCAATTATATTCTTGTAAAAGAAGAAATTGAACAACGTATTCTTTCAGTGATTTTATTATACATTCGCATAAATCTACATAAACAACAACAATTCGCCAATAGCTTACGCCTTTTTCATTCATAAAGATTACAAATACTAACGCAGAAGGCACAACTAGATTTTATTTTTATTTTTTCATTGTAAATTGTTTAGGTTTTGATTTTTTTCATACATCAGCAAAGCCAATAGCAAAGCTTGATAAATACGAATATAAAAATTTAGCATACAGACAAAGTAAATTACTTTGTATTTGTTTGATTGCTTGGATTCATTTCTATAGATTCATGAAATATTTTTTTTCGTAATTTAAATGCCGAAGGAAGAAAAGAGATAATTAATTTTCGTTCGATTGTATATAGCCTTTCGTTCGAGATACAAACATTTCCCCTATAAAATTTGTGTATTTTACTTCAGCAACATTTTTTTCCAAGGCAACTTGTTCATCTGGTTAAGTAATTATTTGTGGTAATACCGAAAAATCTAGATATTAATGAACAGTTTCGGAAAGCCTGTATAAATTTGATAAGTTTACTTATTCTAGTAAGCAAAATGCTACTGAGCAAGCTAAGGCTAAGTCAATAAAACAATTGCAATAATAATGGAACCGTCAAATAGATCGCATATAGGCTCTAATATTCTCGAGTAACAACGAACTATCATTTACCCGACAATTTCAAACAGTTTCGAATAATTTTAAAAATCTCGAATTAACTGACAGTTTCGAAACACCGAATCATCAATTAATTGTCGCACCAATCACGCATTCCATTTCCATGCTATACTTCAATAATCTCGAGAAATTTTAAAAAGTGATGAAAGGATAAAATCCGAGGCAAGGGTATATGAAACAGGAGAATTTGCAATTACCTTATTTAAAAAAGTTTTTCAAAACAAACCGTTTTTACCATAGGCTTACCGGTAACTTAACTTTTTATTTACCGTTTGCTGGTAATAAAAAAGATTCGGTAACCGATAAAGTATAACAATGACATTCAATCTTTTGCAAATCAAATTCAACCTTTTGTAATCAAAACTTGATATGAAAAAAACCCAGCAAACATTAAAATCGTTATCGTTTGATGTGAAAAGCTTTGAAAAATTAACCCAGCAAACATTAAAATCGTTATCGTTTGATGTGAAAAGCTTTGATTGCAAACATTTTCTTCTAAATTTAAATATCTGTTAGAACCTAAAGCCTATTTTATTTCTATGGAGTCAGATTACGTATAATTACTCTGACTTTCACCTTCAGCAACCGATAAAAAATTGTTGGGATGTCTCTTAATCAAATATTTACTAGCAACAGGAACGATTTTTATTTCTCTAAAAACTAGACCACTTTGTTTAAAAAATTCCTAGAAATGTCTCGTTTTACAAATTTTAAAGGGTGATCTACTTTAAGCTTAATCAAAGCTACCGTCTATCTGATCTTGGACTTTGAACTAATATTCGAACGCCTGATAAGTCTCGTGGGCCCTTTTAGCCGTGGTGTTAATAACATACAAGATGAAAATTAAATCTTGTTTAAAATATATTTTTGGAATTTTTATTTTGAAAAATACATCATAGATGGCTCTGACGATGCAATATACTACTTGCTAAATTTATCTTTAGTTTTACTAGGGTACGTCAGATGTTTGTAGTTGTTTCTAGAAAAATACGCAACAAAATTATTTAATCACAAAATTATCACAGGTGGTAATTTTTGATTCAATTTAATCAAATTCATGCTGCCATCTATGTAATGTGTATTGACTTAGTGATCGCAGCATTTGTAGTTCGCTTTTATGTTAATTTCACCAGAATGATGTTGTTATGAAAATTTTATAAATTTTGATATAACTAAACCAATTACATGTTGAAATTCAAACATATATAAAGATATCTCAGAAATCATAATCAAGCATTTTTAGTGTTTTTAATTATTTGTCTTAGGAAAAATGTGACTTTCCATATGCTTTATATGAAAATTTTGGCTTTTTCCTCGTTTATAATTCGTTTATAAAAGCTTTGTTTTTTATACTATATTTAGGCTTTGTATAATCTAGGATGTTTTGATTTAACAAGCTACAATTTTTTTGTATACTTGGAAAAAAGTAAAAGGCTGGACCGGCTCATCGGGAGGTGCGTGCGAACTGTGCGGTCGCGCAGAGTGCAACAAATTAAAAGCATTAAACTTTAAGCACAAATTTATTGTGAGCTTTCTCTCAATTTACATATCTCATGATCGCAAATTAATTTCAAAATCATAGACATTTTTTAAGTCACTGTGGAATAAATACAGCCTAATTTGGCAAAATTATAAAGTCTGGTATTATGAATTGAATATTAAGCCAAACAAATATGCAGTCTTGGTCTGAAAATTAGAAACATCAATCAAATAAAACAATAAATCGATATTCAATAGTAACACCTATTCGATTATTGCTGGGACATCTACTGTATAGTAGTTGTACTTCGTTCTAGTACCACCAAATTGATTCAGATGTTAGTTCACTTTTTTTCGTATTTAGAGATTCTTCTGAAATAGGTCAAAATGCCAAATAAAAGTAAACAAATATGAAATTAGAAATGCTTAATTTATTCTTTAAATATTTTTTGATTTTCTGTATGTAAAATTAACAATTAGCATTATTATTGAAAAGGAGACATTGTTGTTAATATTAGGTTTTTCAGAAATTAATGAACCATTAGAATCTCCACATTGTTGCCAACAAGATACAAGTTTATTAATTCCAGTTGCATAGAATTCTGAAGTTCTGGAAGCGACGAATTCTTCGAAGGCATTTTTTGCGGCTGTTTGGTCGTTGAATACTTTTCCTTGAGAGAAGTGGTCGAGATGCTTGAAAAAGTGGTAGTCGGTTGGCGAGAGGTCTGGTGAGTATGGTGGATGAGGCAGAGCTTCGTAGCCAAGTTGACTAATACTGGACGCAGACGTTTTAGTTCTTTGTGCATTTTGTCAATTTGTTGACAATATTACTCTGCTGTGATATTTTCGCCAGAATTCAAGAAGCTGTAGTGGATAATTCCGGCTGACGACCGCCAAACAGTCACCATAGTCTTTTTTTGATGCAGCTCATGTTTGGAGAAGTGTTTAGGGGGTTTGCCACGGTCCAACGACTAGAATCCAATTTTCATCGCACGTCACAATGCGATCGAGAAATGGTTCGTTTTTGTTGCGCAAAAGAAGTGAAGAGCAAACTTCATAACGGCGATTTTTTTGGTTTTCGTTCAATTCGTGTGGCACCCATTTGTCGAGCTTCTTCGATTTTCCAATTCTGTTCAAATGTTCCGAAATTAATCCAAAACTTACGGCTAGGTCCCCTGCAAGCTCTCGAATAGTCGTGCGTGGGTTTGCTTCCACCAAAGCCTTCAATTCATCGTCGTCAATGGCAGAGGGACGTCCGCGACCTTTCTCATCTTCAAGACTGAGTTCACCACGACGAAATTTTTGAAACCAACGTTGTATTGTGCATTCGTTAACACTTCCTTGGCCCCAAACTTCATTGAATTTTCGAGCCATTAGTGCTGCACTGCGGCCGAGTTTAAATTCATACAAGTAAATTTGGCGAAATTCTTGTTTTGACATCTTAACTTCAAAGGTCTAAAAATAGACAAAACTACAATTTAGATTACAAATAGATTATATGATAAGAAAGAGCATAAAATAAGCTTTAAAATGACTTATAATGTTGAACCCTTTGCGTAATTCTTTATTATTGAAAAATTGTTGAAACAAATAAAATCATAAAACCTGCATTAATTTCTGAACAACCTAATAAAAATTTGATAAAATAAATATAAATAAACATTGTTATAAATATTCGTCGATTGTTACTCAGAGGAAAGAATGCTGGTTCAAAAATTGAGAGTTGCAGTTATGGGTAGAAATTCCAGGATTTCTTTAAAATATCGCAATACCAATAAAAAAACACTTATAGCTTCAAATAATCAATAGTAACAATAAACTTTTATTTTAATTTTATTTTATGAATTTATGTTGTAAAGTCAACCATACTCCACGAAAATTATAAACCAACTCAACTTGTAACAATTAATTGAATATAATTGACAACAACAGAGAGCCGTAATAAACAGCAATAAAATGTACAGTCAAACCTGTTTTTGTGCGGTCGTTTTTTATGCGATTTTTTGTTTATGCGATATTTTTTGTGCGATTTTTTTTAAGCGGTATATGAATTATGCCGCATAAAAGAAATCGCACAAAAAAATCGCATAGAAAATAATCGGGTAAAAAAAAATCGCATAAAAACAGACCGCACAAAAACAGGTTCGACTGTACAGCATTGTGACGTTTATAATATGTAAGTTGAAGCGAAGTTCAATTCTAGTGTGTTGCTCTTCATTATAAAAATTTGTGATGTAAGTATTTGTCGCCTGAACAATGGGACTTCGCAGAATTTGATCGCAAATGATATAAAGTCCAATATCAAAAATCGCCAAGATGTACCCTTTTAAAATATTTGTTGATGTTAAGAAATAATTACATCTCTTTGCATTAATATGCGGACATTTAGCTTGAAGACTAGCCCGAGGAGTACCACTGTTGAGCAAAAATAATTTAAGGGTTAGAATTCGATTTGTAAAAAACATGCTGATTGGAAAGGTGACAATGGCTACAAATATGGAGAAACATATTGTTCAGCGGTGAAAGAAAAATTAATTTATTTGGCTCTGATGGTACCAGGCAGTGATTCAAAATAAAGGACAAGCTACTAAACACTTAAGGCCAGCTTTACTTTATAAAATTTTATTAAATACTGAAAATTAATTACCTGCAATATTAATTTTATATTTTTTTTTTTGACAACGAATATATATGTAAGTCACGTTTTGGCATATATTGAACTTATTATCTTTAACATTTGTTGATTTAGTCTTTGATGACGAAAAGTTAACTGATTATGTGGAATAATTTAAGTAAAAAGGCTTAGCAATATTGCTAAAACGGGAGGAGTAACAGTTTAACAGATATAATTTTTGATTTGTATGTTCCGAGGTACGTAACAAATTATTAGGTTGTTCAGAAATTAATGCAGGTTTTATGATTTTATTTGTTGCAACAATTTTTGAGTAATAAAGAATTACGCAAAGGGTTCAACATTATAAGTCATTTTAAAGCTTATTTTATGCTCTTTCTTATCACATAACCTATTTTAATCTAAGTTGTAGTTTTGTCTATTTTTAGACCTTTGAAGTTAAGATGTCAAAACAAGAATTTCGCCAAATTTACTTGTATGAATTTAAACTCGGCCGCAGTGCAGCACAAACGGCTCGAAACATCAATGAAGTTTGGGGCCAAGGAAGTGTTAACGAATGCACAATACAACGTTGGTTTCAAAAATTTCGTCGTGGTGAACTCAGTCTTGAAGATGAGAAAGGTCGCGGACGTCCCTCTGCCATTGACGACGATGAATTGAAGGCTTTAGTGGAAGCAAACCCACGCATGACTATATTCAAGAGCTTGCAGGGGACCTAGCCGTAAGTTTTGGATTAATTTCGGAACATTTGAACAGAATTGGAAAATCGAAGAAGCTCGACAAATGGGTGCCACACGAATTGAACGAAAACCAAAAAAATCGCCGTTATGAAGTTTGCTCTTCATTTCTTTTGCGCAACAAAAACGAACCATTTCTCGATCGCATTGTGACGTGCGATGAAAATTGGATTCTAGTCGTTGGACCGTGGCAAACCCCCTAAACACTTCTCCAAACATGAGCTGCATCAAAAAAAGACTATGGTGACTGTTTGGCGGTCGTCAGCCGGAATTATCCACTACAGCTTCTTGAATTCTGGCGAAAATATCACAGCAGAGTAATATTGTCAACAAATTGACAAAATGCACAAAGAACTAAAACGTCTGCGTTCAGTATTAGTCAATAGAAAGGGCCCAATTCTTCTGCACGATAATGCTCGACCACGTTGCACAACCGACGCTGCAGAAGTTGAACCAACTTGGCTACAAAGCTCTGCCTCATCCACCATACTCACCAGACCTCTCGCCAACCGACTACCACTTTTTCAAGCATTTTGGCCACTTCTTACAAGGAAAAGTATTCAACGACCAAACAGCCGCAAAAAATTCCTTCGAAGAATTCGTCGCTTCCAGAACTTCAGAATTCTATACTACTGGCATTAATAAATTTGTATCCTGTTGGCAACAATGTGTAGATTCTAATGATTTTTATTTCGATTAATAAAATTTATTCTTAACTGAGATATGTCGTTTTAAATAAAATGGTTGAAAACCTGCATTAATTTCTGAACAACCTAATATTAATTAAACATTTTGCATACTATTTTTGTTTTAGCAGTCAATAAGCAGGGCTAGCTCTGAAAGAGATTGGGTATGCTAATTCAAAATCAAATTCCCAAATAGAAAATCTAAAAATAAAAAAAAAAATCCAAAATTTAATTTACAAACTCCCAATTTAACAAATCCCAAATTACACAAGCCCAAATTGGCCGCTGAAATTAATAAAAATATGTTTCCTGAAAAGGAAAACTTATATTCCGGAAAATGGAGATTAAATGGTAAAATTGGTATGTAAATCTCCATTTTTCTGAATATTTCAAAACACAATTTTCCTTTTCCACAAATTCTAGAAAAGGAAAATTTTTTGAGATTTCCATGTTATTTTAATTTGCAACCAACAAGCAATAAACAACGATTAAATCGAGCCAATAAAATTGAACCGACTACATCATTTTGAGTCTTTTAATCTATCAAATATAGGCGATAATTTTCAAATTGAATTGAAGTGTTGTTATTTTTTAACTTTTGCTGGAGGTATTTTTTTGATCCAGACCAAAACACTGGCTTTTTAGTAAGCCAAATATATAACTTAAATTTTAATTTAAGCCATCACCACCACTGCCAATTGAGCAGGCTGGAGCAACGGAGCAGTATGATCTAACCGATGATATTAAATATTTAAAAAGTGCAATTCTCCCTGCCAATACGATAATCAGCACAATACGATAAGAACAAAAATGTACTAGTTATAAAAGAGCAAGATGTAAATTATAGGCATTAAAATGAGTTAGTTATTTTAAAAGATAGTAGCACTTACCACAATATTCCAGAAAATCTTAGCAATACCACCGAAACTGATCATATTTCAAAATTAAATTTTGAAAAAATTTTTGAATTCCTCTCGTCGATAGGTATTGGAGATAAAACATAGGTTGTAAACATTTATTTAGCGTATTTAATAATTTCTCTTCCAAATTTCGAAGAAATAAAAAAATAAAAGAAAAACTTTACTTTGTTGAACCTGAAGAAATTTATTTAGGTATAAGATCAGATAAGAAGTTCAATCAAAAAATTCAAAGAGATATTTCAAAATTAAAAACTGTTAAAATTGATTTTCAAAATAAAACATTCTCTGATGCTTATTTTAACCAAAATCATAACTGTTCAGAACTTTTTCAATTTTATTGCTGTGGTCAAATCTTTCAAAGATCCAGTTTTTTTAAAAACAATGTTGGCCCTTTGCAAATTCAAATATTTTATGATGACTTCGAGGTGGTCATTCCACTTGAAAGTAATGTTAGTATTCAAAAATAGGGCGGAGTATAATTTTCATTGCGCAATCTAAACCCTTAGTATACCTATAAATCATTTGTTTCGCTCTTTTACGTAAGTGATATAAAAAGATGCCTATCAAACATTAACCAAATTTTATTGTTAATAAGAGATGACATACCTACATGTACATACGCTAGAGCCGGTAGGAGTTACTGTAAATGGTACTACAATCAAAGGTACTTTAGTTAGTCTGGTCCATGATAATTTAGGTGGGGATAGCTTACTTGGTTTCCACAATCGTTTAATACAGATAATTGTTGTAGATTTTGTTTTTGTACAAAAGAAGAACTAAGAATTAATACTGTTGAAGTTCCTAATAGTTTAATAATTATTGAGTCATAATTTGAAAGAACTTACAGCATTTGGTATGAAATTTAACTGTGTTTTCAACAATTCATTATTATAATATTATAGATAACGGGACAGTAGATGTCATGCATGATGTTCTAGAAATCTAGAAGGAGCGGTACCTTTTGTTTTAAATATTTTTTTTTGAGCAATAAATAAAATAAAAATGTAAAGCCTTGAGCCAATCTGTAATAGAATACCAGGGTTTAATTACAGATTTTTGGATAAAAAAAATAAACCTCATCAATTAGGATAAACAAATATTCAACTTATGTCTGGTTACATATTTACCTTTTATATTTGCTGACCATTTGGACCTGTTAAACGATATTTGGCTTGCACTAAATTCCCTTCTCAAAATCTTGTGGGTAATATTTTCTCCAGTAATATCTAAACACGATAATAAACAATTACCAATTGATATTAGTTCTCATCTCAATATACTGAAATCATAGAATTTAAATTTGTTACCCAAATATAATTTTATGACCCACTACCCTTCTATAATTACAAAAATGGGTCCTTTGATTCATTTGTGGACAACAAGGTATGAAAGCTACCATCACAATTTGACAAAAAGTTCTCACTATCTGAACAACTATACAAACATTGCAAAAATGTTGTCGTATAGACTTCAGCAAAAAATGTAATACACATGGAAGAACCTTGAAATATCTGATTAATTTTCTTTCGGGACAACAGAAAATCGTTGTGAGAATAAAAATTGTTAAGTTCTATTTAACCGATTTACTTTAAATTTTTTACCAACCTTTGGAAGAGAGAAATTCGTTTGTGGGGGGAGGGGGGTCCCAGTGATTGTGTTTCGTAGGTGGGGCACTTGCATTTAAATACCACATATGTTCCCAAGTATTTCTTTTGCCCCTTAGCATTTTACAGATAAGTTTTAACGAGTATAAGTATTTGATCACAATATAGAAATTTATGAAAATGTATTTTTTTAAATTATTACGAACATTTATTTAAAAAAAACGAGTTTTTTTGTTATGAACGTTACTTTACTTATTTTATATAAATTGTAAAATTCAAAAAAATAATTTACAGACGTTTATTCACATTGGTGATATTATATCTACTTCTAAATGGTATATTAATCTTTTGTATTCGACCCCGAAACACCCCCTACCCTACGCCGCAGGCTATAATGACGTTCCTATACTAATTAAGAATCTTTCTTTTAATTTTTGTTTCAGATGACCAGAAGAGTTGCAATCATATCAACCAACATACAAGATATTTTTTACCCCATATTTTACCAGCATATAACTTATTTAGTTTTCATTCAAATTTTTTTTTATATTTTCAAAATGTCAATAAATATGTTGTAAACGAATGAATGGTAAAAATATTTTTGGAATATGGAATATGGGCAATTAGGATATATTTCAGATATTTTTTATCGGTTATGATGAATTTTGACGTTTCCAACAAACACAAGGAAATGTGACACAAAAATTAGTTTTGGATGAGTGTGTGAGGAATATGTTAATATGGATTTTATATTGTTATCTGATGAGTTTTCTATAAATCATGCAGCTGTTGAAATTTCCTTGAGGATGTGTTAACATCTATTTCAATTGCTAAACTATTGAGATTATGTCCATAATAATTTTGAAGATCGCCTAGAAATTTTTCTCACCAATCTTTCGCTTTAAAGAGCGGTAAGTTTGGCCTTGTTTAAAAAAAAATTCAACAAAAAATTCAACAATTTTCACATTCACCCACAAAAGACTTTTTTTTTCATCTTACTATAAAGCATAAACTTAAAGCAATGTTGATATCGTAAATCTTTTATTTAGAATCCCTATTTTGTTATTGTTGGTTGTGTTAAAATTTTAGACCGATCGGTTGAGCCGTTTTTGAGAAATCATGCTCGACTTTGAAAACACCGCTTTGAGAAAAACGCATTCAAAGTTTCAAAAGACGTTTATACCTACATCGTTAAATTTTTGTTTTTTTTTCAACTTACATATGCGTGTATCTCCAAGAATACTTGCCGGAACGATTTGAAATTTACAGAAAATTTACACAAATATATACATTCCGAAAATGCAATAAAAAAAGTCGATTTTTTGAAAATTCTAATTCCGTATAACCTCTTAAGGACAGCTTGCTTGATTTTTAAATTTTCTGGTAAGTCGGCACTTTTCGAACATTTACAAATAGCGACATTGACATTGCCAATTCTGCGACTTTTGGACGTCAACCGAAAGTTATTATTCTTTGACGGAAATAACCATGCTTATTGTTTGAAATTTCGTATAAATACTTTTCATTTTGGTTTGCGTGCTATGGTATTTCGTACATAAAATTGTCTAAGTCCATAAGTTCGCCCAAAAACGGAAACATATTATTTTGCTAAAGCAAACAAACTAAAAACTCCTCTTTGGCTCACAAAGTGGGAAGGGGTTGCAGCAACGTTCATGATTTTTAACCCAAGAAAGGGGCAGGTAAAAATGGATAATAAACCGTGAAAATCGTATCTAAGACCGTTAGTAAAAATTTAGGTAAGATGTTTTTTTACCCTTAAGCGCTTTTACATTAAACATGACACAATAACGATATATCGGCGCTGATACACTGATAAATCGGGAACATCATTCCCCTGTTGTGTCGGTCCGATAATTAATTGACATCCCGACTGATATTTTTCTTTAATTATGGGATGTAGCCAGAACCGTTTTAAAATAGGTGCAACATGTATAATTTATTTACAAACGACATGATAGCACAACAGGTGACACTTTTGTAATTTTGTATCGCCACCGATATCGGTGACGTGGTTCCAATAGTATAGCCAGCGTACATCGATATTATCGTTATTGTCGAAGTATACCGACGGCGACTTTATCGGTATAATATGGAAAAGCCCTCATTTGATATAATTTTACTGGGTGCTAATTAATTTGGTTTGCTTTTTCGAATTAAATGAAACTATTTCAGAAATATATAAAACCAAATTAAATAAATTTAAAACCTATAAATACATTGTGAAATAAAACACGTATTGATTATCCCGAAACACCTGGGGAGTCATGGTGTCTAATATGTTGCAGCTGCGACTGTTTCAATTCTACATTTGTTCATGCCTTCTAAATCCGGTTTTCCAAACAAATTCTTCGCATGTCCTTCGATGTAATTGAGGAAGGCCATGCATGTTCTTCCTTCAAATTAAACTTTCTTTAATCAACATTAGGAAAATAGTTAAAATCTATTGGGCAAAATTTAAGTATGACTTTAAAAAGTTCTATTTAAGTCATACTTAAATTTTACCTAAAGCTGCTCTTATTGGAAAAATTAATTTAATTTAATCTGCAAAAGCAGAGGGAAGGGAAGAAGTAGCCTTTTATGATTTTGTGCTGCTTAGATAAAGCCATTCACACGCGAAACAATTCTTAGACGATATCGTAAATTTTATATCACCAAACTCAATTCCTTTCCTTTTAGCAGTATTTGCCATAAAATATTTAATTTAACATTATAAAGCAAAATTATCACTCAAACCAAAACTAACCTCAATAATGTTTGCACAGGAAAATGTCAATTCAGATTATATTATCTTTACAGTTTACAATATTTTCGATAAAGGAATTGATAATAAGAATGTTGAAGCGGGTCGAAGAGAACATATGGGCATATGTTAAGATTTGCTGAAAAAATGAAGAGGGCTCACGGTAGTATTATGGTTCCGGTATAATTCGATATAAAATTTGTTATGAGCCCCATACATTCAGAATACTTATTAAGAAGACTTGATCTAAGCAGTGCAAAACCGTGTTATGTTTCCGTATTAACTGATATTAAGTAAGATAAAAAAGATCTTCTCAAAGTATTATGGGAGAATCTAATCTAGAAGGCGTGATCAAAAGTAAGGTTGGGATTGTCGCAGCTACATAGACTACTGCAATTTCATCTTAGTTTTAATGAATTTAAATAAGTGTTTCGTTTAACAAATAAAAAATAAACATTTTTAGTGATTAGGTATTTATTGACTATAAATTTATTTATTTTGGAAAAAGTTTCATTCAATTCGTACAAGTTTTAATTGAATTTGAGAAATGTTTCTTTTAATTCGGAAAAACGTACAGCTTTGGAAATAGTTTCGTTTCGGAAACGGATTCGTTTAATTTTTTCAAAAAAGGATAACTAAAACGAAAAGCATCCTAGCAAAGAAACTTTTCGTTAACCGTCTGGTGGTTAATAGTAGATTTAATGTGGCATTATTTAATTTAGTAAGAAATTTAGTCGAAAAATTCGACGTGAGGCACACAGCATTAGTATATGTATATCTAAAAAAATAAGAAAACTAACTTTATAACAATTTTCAGAATTTGCCAAAAAAATAAAAAATCACTATCTTAATCATTCAGACAATCTCCACTAGAGTACAAATTTTCAAAATGAGAATTGATCCGACTAATAATGACATCTACCTTAAAAGATAGTATTCAAGCGAAATCTGATCTTTAAAATTTTAAGAAGTACTTTTGTGTTAAACAAGAAATCAAATATTATACAGTAATAATGTGTCGTTTTAGGTAGATCGAAATCATCTTGCCCTAAGAAACTGCCAATATTTTGAAAAATAAAATAAGTTTACGATCCGGAAGACACCTAAAACTACAAAGAACACTAAACTGCAATAACTATATAATTAGATTTCAATGTCATACCTACATCTGTTAAAACTTTTTGACCGATGCAATAAATAATATGGGAGAGAGGGTTGTCATCAGGGCCAGGATACCATCCATAATTTAAAAAAAAAACATGGTAAAGGATTATTAACAACGATATTCTCTGCCTTTCAACAAATCACTGGACATACAAATTTTCTAATAAAGGGGAAAATTCATAACAAATTCCTACTTTAAAGCTATTGCTCTAAACCACCTTCCAAATATACACAACATGATTTTATAGGTCTGAAACAGTAACACAACAAAAGTTGAATTTGTCTGCATTTTTTCGAAACTCTAAAACATTAAGTAGACATAACTACCTAAGCGATTAAACTACAAAACCTCCACTTTGGAAAATATAGGTACACACAGATCTACCAGGAATCTATCTATTATGCTTCTGAACTCTGAAGTCGTACGTATTTTATTTAAAGAAAAAATTCTAAAAAAACAGTCACAGCTTAAATTAATGATAAGACAATTTTGGGGGAAGCTGTACAATTCCAAAGCAACCTTGATTAAACAAGCCAAAATCTAAAAAACGAAGCTTTTATAAGGGTATTAGAAGCGAGGAAAAAGCTAAAATTTCCATAGTTTAGTTCCAAAACATATGGAAAATCACTTTTTTTCCTAAGACAAATTTGTAAATAAAAACGTTGCAAATTCTTAATTATGATTTCTGAAATATTTTCATAAAGGTTTGAATTTCAAAACATATTAATCTCGTTTAAGTAAATCGTTTTCATTTTCTTGTAATAATTTATTTATTTAAACCAAAATATAAATAAAAGTTCATAACAACAGCATTCTGGTTAAATTAAAAAAAAAAAAGCTTACTACAAATCGTGTGCATTAAGTCAATATATATTACATAGATGGCAGTGATGGCAGTACAAATTTTGAAAAATTGTACCAAAAATTGCCACCTGGGGAAATTTCAAGATGAAAAATTGTAGGAAAAGCAAAACAAATTCTCAAAATATTAAGAACGTGCCATAATTTGGTGATTAAATAATTTTTTTTCGTATTTTTCTGTAAAATCTTATCTTAGTTCGTACAAATCTTAGACATCTAACGTGCCCTAGGAAAACTACGGATAAATATAGCAAATGTTATTTTAATTCGTCAGAGCCAACTTTGGTATATTTTTCAAAATTAAATTTTGGAAATAATTTAATTTTAATATTTCTGCAATTAATATTTACTTAATACCAATATACGCTTCTTGTATATTGCCGCTAAGGATATGTAGAACACTTTTGTATAAACATTTTGTAACATTTTTGCTTTTTTCATTGAAAAACTTGAAGCATTTTTACTATGGATTCCTTTGGAAATGTGTGAAAACTTTCAACACTAAAAAAACTTTTAAAAAATACGTCATAATGATTATGGCTCTGTACTCTAGATGGCTCTGACAATACGCGTAAAGTTATTAAATTTCAATTGATAAGAAATTGTTCAATTCCTAAAAGCAAATATTTAATAAGTTTGACATTGTTTATCAAAGTCTTACATTTCCCACATCCAACGATTCCTAGCTCTCGCTTTTTTAATAAAATAAGTTAATACAATGATTAAGCAATCCGTTCAGTCTAATAAAATCGTCCAGCCAACTGTTTTAACTTAGGCTTAATTTTTTGAGAGGCTTTTGCACTGTGTACGTTCAAGTTATATTAAGGGTAACAATGAATTACTGTATTATCTCTAGAGTTTGTAGTTTTTAAGCTTAATATTGCGAACAATTAAGATTACTTTTTTCTTCTACAATTCAACAATATAGAAAAACTAAATAGCTTATTGTATTAAAGCATTACCAAAAGCTTCCTTGCAGTTCACTAACACTATAATCACCCAAAAAAACCTAAATACAAGCACAAAAAAAAATAAAAATTCTCACGCGAATGTTATATAAACAAATAAAAATAAAAGTGTTGAATTAAAATATGAGTTGTTTATAATTTTATAGCCATAATTAGCATTGTAATGAAAAAATAAAATAAAAAAATAAAAATACAAAATACAAAAAACCAACAACAAAATAAAATAATAATTATACATTAATATTTGTTTTGTATTTTTATATAAATTATTTGAATTTTCTTTTGCCATTTTATTTATAAATAAATAAACAGGTTATTATTATTAATTTATTTATTTAATAAAATAAATTTCCATGAAAATTCACTTGCATTTTGTTCATGCATATAGGTACATAGCTACATATTATTTATAATTTACGTTCGTTTGTTTGTTGAAAGCGCGCGCAATTAGATTATTATAAAATCGTGATTTTTGTTCCAATAATATTAATTAGGAAAATAAATTATTATACCTTTACGTATATATATACTATTTATGTAACTATTTAAATGGTATATTATTATTTATATTTGAACATTAAATTGCGCGCACGTCATTTAATTTTTATATTTTAACAGCTACTTTAATTTTTTTTTTACAATTTGTGCTTACATAATTATTAGCCCACTAATAATTTCCATGCTAAGACTCAAAATAGACTCAAGCTAAATATTTAATTATTGTAATAATCTCGTTGAGATAAACTACGGAAACGGCAATTTGATTTTAAGGGTGCTGTTTTAAAATGTTCAACAGAATCATTTTAAAAGAAAAAACTTATGCATCGAAATAAAGGGCGATCCAATAAGACCTTCTGGAAGTGTTTTGAAATAAAACGCATTAAAATCAATTTAATAATCAAAAATTGTATTTGTGACGTAAGTTCGGTTTATGACATTTAATGTTTGAAAATAATTTCTTTTAAATGTTGTCCGCGAAACGTCAACGGCGCAAGCTACAGAGCAATGATCAATGAATTTGTATTGCCAAAAATTCATGATATTGGGGTAGCCGACTTGTGGTTTCAACAGGATGGTGCAACGTACCACACAGCAGGCCATCCCATCGATTTATTGAAAGAACATTTTAAAGAGAACATCATATTAAGAAAGGGACCCGTCAATTGGCCTCCAAGATCTTGTGATCTAACGCCGTTAGATGATTACTTTTTATGGAGTATCTGAAATCACTTGTTTATATCGATAAACCACAATCGATTCGTGCATTATAAGCGAACATAAAACACTCAATTAACGGAATATCGGCCGAAATTCTCGAAAATTGGATCCATAGAATGGATCATCTAAGAGCTAGTCGCGAACAACATTTAAAAGAAATTATTTTCAAGCATTAAATGTCATAAACCGAACTTACGTCACAAATACAATTTTTGATTATTAAATTGATTTTAATGCGTTTTATTTCAGAAAAACTTCCGGCAGCTCTTATTGGATCACCCATTATTAATTTCAAATTTTAAAGACATAATCGGTTGTCTGAACGGTTTTAAGAAACGAAATGAAATTATTTTCAAATCTGTAACGTGAGAAAAAGCCTTCCAACTTTGACCGAAGCGTATCACTGGAAGAAATAATAGAAATGATATTTTTAAATATGTAAATTAACTGTACTTCAGGATAAAACAATGGCGTGTACAACTTTTGATTATTCGGGGGAAAAGTAACAAGAATGTCAATACTTTGCTGGTATTATAGGTATATAAAGTAAATTCAAAGGCAACGCAGATAATTGCCCGTTAAATTTGGAGGTTATCGGATTAAAATCTTTTTTTGTTTTTTTTTCTTTATATACATATTTATTTTTATTTTAAAGTAATAGGTTATTAAAATGTGTAATATTATTACAAAATATCAGAGCTCTGTATTTACTACGTACAACTTAGTTACAATAATTTTAATCTTTAAATGAAACTGTGGCTGTATTTTAACATTTATTTGTATGTTCGTTTTGGTTTTAAAGGAAAATTGTATAGAAAAAAACCTTAATTGTAATGACTTATAACTAATTATTACTAAACCCTAAAACTAAAAATATATACTAAGAAAATTATTAAGAAATTAGATTTCTAATTATGTATATTGTTTTCTGAAAACAGAAGTGAGCTAGTGCATTTTATATCTAAACGAGATAGAAATTCGTGTATTGTCTCAAGTTTACATTCTGAGTGTAAAATACTTGTTGGATATCTCTTTGGGAGGTTCCTTATGATTTTTTAGCCGTGATTATCATTTTATATATTATCAATAATTTGTTTTTCTCACTGAAAATTAAGAAATAATTAACGGATCCTGAATCTTGCGTTTACTTAGGCATAAATAATAAGAAAGACTGCGTTTGTTTAGAAAGAATATTTACTTCAATAAATAATTCACGTTTTTCTATAAGCAAAGGGTCACAAAAATTTGCGTACATTTAATAATTAAAAATAAAAATTCGATGGAAGATTAAAAAATCAGTCCTTTATTCTATTTTGGCTTCCAGCGCAGCTCTTATCCTCGAAGGCATACAATTCACTAAATTCTTGGAGGGGGCATGACCTATTTTATTCCATTCCATTTTTAAAGCCAGTTATAATTGTTATTTTGTAGTGATCCTATGCTTATAGACTCTTCTACCTAGTTCTTTCCAGAAATGCTCTATAGGGTTCAAATCTGGTAATTGATGTTGGTGATTTAGTTGTTTAGGGACACTATAGAGCAGCCATTCATTTACTATTCTCGCCGTATGCTTTTAACCGTTGTCCTGCTGGAAGCACCACGTAGAAGGCAGATCCAATTTTTCGACGCTAGTCGGGATACTTTTAAATATCTAAATATATTTCAGCAGTCATGTTTCCGTCATTAAACTCTAAATTTCCAACACCATTTGCCACCCCTATGTTTAATTGTTGATTTTACATTTTTTTCCTCAAACGCCGTATTAGGCTTCCACTATACTTTCCGATGTTCATCTGATCCATAAATTTTAATCATATTTCCGTCGGAAAATAAAACATTTTGCCAAAATCCCATATCTTTGTCTCTGTACAATTTTGCAAATTGTTTCATTTTTTCTTATTTACAACAGATATAAATGGTTTTTGTGAATAGTACGCCCATTATATCCATTTCTCCTCCGGATATTGCGCAGATTTTCTAGATGGATAGTAATCCCTGAGGATTCTTGCAGTTCGTTAGCTGTTTTGGAGGTATACTTTGGCTAGATTGTTTTGTAATATCCTTATTCCTTACAGTTACCCTTTCAGTACGAAAATTTCCCTTCCGAGGACGGCCTGTTTGTAGTTTCCGTGCTGTATTCCACGTTCTTTGAAATTATTAGCAACCCTCCGGATTGTAGAATACGTTCTCTTAACGGTTGATCCAATTTCCCTGTATGATTTGCCTTCTTTAAATAATTTCACTATCACATCTCGTAATTCTACTGACGTTTCTCGTTTAGTAAAAGGCATTTTGTTAAAACACATTCAAAATTTGAAAAATCGACAAAACTGTTGTCTCACATAAATCAATTAAATACAACAATGTAATTGATCCTAGGAATTTTACACAGTTTTAGGAAAGATAACGGTAGTTAAAATGAAAATAAAAATCAAATGTAACAGGGTGTACGCAAATTTTTGTGACCTTGTATTATAGAAAAACATGAATAATTCATTGAAGTAAATATTTTTTTTGTGAGTGACTTGCAATCAAAAAATTATTTGTCCTTAAGATAATTGTTAATAAGTTTTATTAGATAGATCAGGAGTTTTATTTAAATCATCTTGTAAATCAAACCATTGTGCCAAACTCGATAAAACGCCTTTTCTATATCAAATAGGATAGGCCAGTAGGATTGCTTCCGATTAAATACCGTTTTACCAAGTCTGTTGTATACTCGGAGGGCTTGGTGTTGTGTAGAGAACTTGTGGCGAAAACCGAACTGTTGATTGGGCATGATGTTATTAATATTAATAAATTTATCAAGATGCTTTTTAATGACTATTTCGGAAATTTTTCCTAAGGTATGTAGCTGCTCACGCGCATTCAAACACATTCATTCGTTCACCACCACAATCTAATTACACAAAAGAAAGCAACTTATTTTACTCTGAAACACAGAGAACACAAAACACAAGAGGTGATGAGATGAAGGCACTTGCTACTGAAATATAATTGTCACATCTACGTTGAGATTTGTACCCCATTAAATCTAGTTAAATATATTTACAAGAGATTCGATTGCACCAGCATCTTGTATAAAGAATAACAAAGATAAATAAATGATGAAATATGTGAGTGCACCAGAAGCAATGCGGTGTTTGCTTAAGCTTTAAATGAAGCTCGAAATAGAATTATTAAACTTACACTTAATTTCCCGTAGACCGAAATTCCTTATTAAGCGCGTGGAGCAGAAAAAGCGGTTTAAAGAATGCACACAGTTATAGAAAATGATTCCCCTTTGTTTAAGATTGCTTTTTCTTCACGTTCCCGGAGCAACATCATCTAATGATCTATGCAAACTGTCAACAATTTTGAATATATAAACTTTAAGCAAGCAGAGTTTTTTTGCAATTTGTGGGACTCAGAAGAAAGGGAGAAATGTGATTTATTAACGACTCCGGCTCCAACTCTTGCTCCGGCTCTAGCTACGGCTCCGGCTCCAACTTCGGCTCAAACTTGGACTCCAGCTGAGCCCTAGAGTTGCTAATGTACATATAGTTTGACGGACGAACGACGCCAAACAAATATTGTGTACAAAATCAGAGCTATACCGAAGCTAACTAAAATTTATCGAATATTCCAGTATCGTACGACTCAGGGACTAAGCAAAGTTACCATATTAGCCTTTTTTGTTTAATATTAGGGTATTTATCGAGGAAAGCTACAATACGGTGCATTTAAGGGAAGCCACAATTTTATTATACGGATATCTTTCTATAAAGGCAATAATCTGGCGATAAGTTTCAATTCCATACGAAATCAATTCCTGGTTTTCTTAGCAGGCGGGACGAGTAACAATAGGTCATCTGTAAACTGTGAAATTTCTACAAGTACGTAGAGTTTTAGTCTAAGCGTTGTAGAAGTAGTGTTATATTTACGGATCTGCAGTCTTGTGCTGCATATTCTTTGTTTTTTTATTATTTATTAAAACTTGATGCGTTTCATTTATTTTAAGTTACAATAATTTGTATTTCATATAGATAATTTTATTATAATAGTTTTAATACAGGAATATGGTATGTTAAAATGGCACGGCACTTCCGTCCTCTACTAAAGCTACCAAAAGAATGCTCGAGGGAAACAAATTATATCAATAAACGAATTGCATCTCTCTCTCGAACATTCGATGAGAGCGAGAATATAACTTACCGATTAGTTTACACTTATAGAAAATGAAAATATATCGACCCCACATACATATTTCATTCATAACAGAAAAGTAAGTATAAGAGATATGTAATTCATAATAAATATGTATATGTAGAACTACTTCCAGGCCCATATATAACAAGTTATATGAAAGTATATAATATATGAAGGAATTATATAATGTAAATATTAAGACTAATAATAAAATAATAATATATAAATCATTAAATGTAATATATATATCTGTATGTGTAAAAAGATAGGTTAACAAAAGATAACAGTAGCGTGTCGGTGGTTCCTTGAGAAAATCATCTATTCAAAGACGGGGCTCGAGTCATTCGTGAAATATACCCCTGTAGTATTTATTGTTATTTATTGCTACGATTGATAAGACAAATCTGTGTGTTTTTGTAGTTATGAATGGAAATAATTTGACTATTTTCTAAATTTTCAAATATCAGTTTCCGTTTTTGAATATTTTCTTAAAACCTATGTTAATACTTCCAGTTACCTTGTTTTAAAAAAAATCATTGAACATAAAAACCAAATAAACAAATATTTATTTCCAATTCTTCCAGTTGCTGCATAAACGTACAGCTCTTTTGCCAACAAGTGGAAAATATCATCGATTTCTGGCTGAAATTGAAATCTACCACCGTTGAGTTGAGTTCTACATAAAAAAAAATCATTTTCGAGTATTGCTATTTCCAGCTCTAGAAATCTAGAAAAATCATGAGTGCTGTTTCATTTAAGATGGCCCGGGAGGATCCAGCATGACATATGGTACTTTTAGAATATGTTGATGCATTTTAAAAGAGGTGTATGCCAAACTATACTATAGGAAACGCAGCAACTTTGATAAAAAGTAGACGTGCAGTTCACAGCACTATAAATCAGTACCGCTGTTGGGAACTTCAACATCTCATATGAAGCAAACAAACACTAAAGCTGAGATCATTCGTGATATTTCACATACAAGACCTATTGGAACAGAAATCCCAGAAACCATAGTCGATTGTCAATCTTTTGATTTTTGTTGAACAGATTTGCTGCCGTACATAATTGCTTGTTATTTATATCGTCGACTCCCAGGATGGACCTCGTAGTATTTAGCGTACTAGGTAAACACAGCTAGTATCGAAATATACTATATTTGTTACTTATGATTTAAATTTCCATTTTTCTGGTATTTATATTTCACTTCAGTCACAATATGGTATAAAATAATTTTCATTTTTAATTTTTTTTTTACTTTGTTTTACTAATTCAATTTGTAATAGCTAATTAACAATAAATGAGCCATTTATTTTGAAAGCGGGGCAAGTCCACATTTTGTTGAAACGAGAATATGAAGGAATAGAGAAATACTAAATGCAAAAATATACGGAATTTTGAATTTTCTTATTTTTTGAACAAGTATAAGGCATTAATTTTTCTTATTTTGACTATAAATTGTTCACCGTTAGAAAAATTATACTTTTATTTGTCTATTGTTATCATTAACTTACAGTTTTTTGAAAAATGGACTTGCACCACTTTCAAAATTAACGGTTCAAATATACACAGTGATCAGCACTTGTAGGCTGAACATTTAATCACCAGCTGGAGAAATTCTTTCAGATTGAATATATTGAAGGAGCAATGAGAGACTATTCGGTCGAAGAAAATTTGGTGAAAGAACATTTCAAGAAATTTGTTTATCGAAATCAAAATGGTTAATTTGTAGTTTCCCTACCCTTTTCGAAACATCCTTGTATATTAGAGGATTCATTACAAATGGAAAAACATCTGTTTCGTGGAACAGAAAGAAATTTAAATAAAAATCCACAATGGAAGCAAGAATATGCAATATTCATGGAAGAATTTCGCAAGTTGGGACATAGAGTTTATTTAATCTGATATGATCCCAAAAACTCATTATTTTCTTCTCATTTTCTCGCATTTTTGATCCGCTGGGGTAGGCCAAACACATTCACTGTTCAACTCCAGTGCTTTGCAGATGCTAGCCAATCCGCCTATGGGGCCGCCATTTATGTAAGAAGTGTGGCATCGAATGGTTTCGTTTTATCATTACTTCTTTGTGTTCTAAATTAAGAGTGGCGCCAAAATCCAAACAAAATTCATAATTCCAAAGTTGGAACTGTGTGCTGCTCCTCTAGTAGCACAATTAGCTGAACGAGTGATTCCAACTTTAAAGATCAATATTGACAAAATAGTCTGTTGGAGTAACTCAACAATAACTTGGCTTGGTTGGGAATGTCACCCAATAAACTCACCACTTTCGTCTCATACCATGTTCTAAAGGTTCAATAACTCACAGACGTAGAAGATTGGCACTACATCTCTTCATTAGAGAATGCAGCTGATATGGTTTCTAGAGGAGCACTCCCATCAATCATCGTTAATTCGACATTATGGTTCTCCGGCCCATCATTTCTTTCGCACGATGAGCATTCATGGACAGCCACAACTCCACCAAATCCAGCCGTCATTCCTGAATGCAGAATAGTTAATGAGATTGCACACGTAATAGTTAATGATGTAGGCATCATAGAACGAATGAAGTACAGGAACAATTTGTCATCTATACGGAATGTCATGGCATGGTACATCCATAAAAAAACTGGAAAGGGAAGAAAGAATGGGGCGTTGACAATCAGTGAACAAGAGCTTGGGATGACAGAGCCATAATCAAGATTATGCAGGTTTCCAAATTTACTCAAGAGAGAAATTAATTTCTACAAAAAAAACCTCTGACTCGAAATTGCTGTCTAAACTCACTTTCCGTCATTCTAGATGACAATAACTTCATACGAGTAGGAGGTCGCCTTCATTACGCCTCCTTGTCATATTCTTGCAAGCATCCTCTCCTTCTCCCTTTCACACATCCCATTACCGTCATTATCTTTAAACATTTCCATCTTTCTCATTTACACGCAGGTCCTCAACCACTATTAGCAGCAGTAAGGCAATAATTCTGGCCAATAAATGGGAAACTTCTAGCGCAAAGGGTTTATCAGAGTTGCATAAGATGCTCAAGAATCCATCTTCAAGAATTTTTGGCAATTAATGTATAACCTACCGTATGAACGTATAACGGCTGCACCTCTTTTTTATAATACCTGCCTATACATACTGTGGATCAATTTGCGTGCATCACAGAATACGAGTGAAGAGACCTACAAAGACAAATATCGCTGTATTTGTTTATTTTGCAGTTAAAGCCGTTCACTTGGAGCTGGTCTCGGATCACACAACAGCTTCTTTTATTAGTGCTCTAAAACGCTTTATTGCGACCTCGGGGTATATGTACACGAATTTTCTCCGATAATGGTACCAATTTTGTAGGGACTAACTCTGAATTACACCTTTTATATCAACTATTTTAATCGCAACAACACATTGATGAAAATTTAGTGACATTTCGCACCACCTAGCGCACCTCACTTTGGTGGTATCTACGAGGCATCCGTCAAATCAGCTAGAAATCATGTTCGAAAGGGTAATGGCCAATTCAGCGCTCACTCCACTTCCATTGAATTTAGCAGACCTATAACCGCTAACGCCCGGACATTTTTTGATAAACAGACCGCTCCAATTCAGACAGAAGATTCCAATACTGAAGCTATAAAAACTGTTTAATTAATTCTTTATTTATAATTTATTTATTCTAATTTAAAGCTCTGTCATTTATTTAAATTTATTATTATAAATAATTTTATGTTCAATATATATAGTGTTATTTAATTGACGTACAATTTCTTATTATCTTATTTCTTATTTTATTATTATTAAATACTACCGCGCGATGTGGGCGGCATGCCACCGGATTGAAATTCGAGAGCAGACTGAAGGTGAAGAAGAATGATTTTAATTTTATTTATTTTGTTTTGTCGCTATGTTGGTATTCTTGCAAAATGAGAGGTGCGTTTCTTTGTTTTTTTAACGTGTTTGCATTTGAATTAATTTGTGGTGATAAGTGTATGGATGAATGAATGCCTAACTGAGCGAGCCGCCACAAAGCGTTGGCGTATTCAACAACAATTGCATCAACATTTTTGGTGTCGTTGGTCCAAGGTATATCGCCGTAAATGGTATAAGGCTTCCGAAAACATCGCAATCAATGATTTTGTGGTTATCAAGGATGACAATTTACCATCTCTCGATATTCACCCGGGAGCTGATGGATACGTAAGGGTAGCCACTTTGAGGACCATGCAATGTAGAATTAAACGTCCAATTGTCAAATTATGTCCTCTGCCTATGGATGACTTGGAACATCTGTTATCTTTCAATTCTTTCAACGGGGGGAGAATGTTGTAACCTCATCAAAATGATACTAACTTTTATTTTATATTATCAATATTTCTTTCATTAAGCCCAAATTACAGTTTGTATGTACGACTGTAAGTACTGACCGATAATAACTGCTAAAATTTCCCAGTTGTAATCAATATTATATCAGATCTCTTACAAATTATGGTTTTTACGATTACAGTCACACAAACACAACTGGCTTGAACAAAAACCTCGCCACTCAGTTGTTTATTAGCATCGATATTGGCTTGAGTTCATCCTCATTAATTTATAGTGAACACAGTGATCCTAGAGTTGGTTTTACTTGGAAAGTTGCAGAGTGCCGGATAGTGATTTGAATTCCGATAATTTTTTTCATTTTCCAAAAAAGCTTGGAAATTATTCACTATGTTTTATCAGGTTGTTTATAACTTTGTAGTATAAAATAATCAATTCATTTTCAATTATGACATGAAGTGATAGAAGAATACGGTCAAATAAATTTGTCATTGGAAGCTACTTTTAATTAGATTTAGTGCAAAATGAACTCGACACTAAATAATTTTTAAAATTAAATTTTTTTAATTTTCCAACCACATTAAATACTTACCTTAAAAGAACAAATGAATTGTATTCTCAACAACCCCCAAAATGAATCACAAGCGAAGCGAATAAATCGAATAATAATTAAATAACACAAAATATTCTTTTTACAATAATTTTTCATTTTTATTTTCAGTTTTTTTTTGTTTATTTTTTTTTTTTTTTTTTTTGGTTTTTTTTTCAATTATTTTAATTTTTCTTCATTTTTTCCATTTTTATATTAATTTATAATTTATTTGTTTTCATTTAAGTTTTTTGTTTTTGTTTTAATTTATATATATTAAATTTTATTAATAATAATTATAATAATATAATAATAATAATAATATAACTATATATAATATTATATATAAAGTAAAATCCTCAGATCGGCTAAAATTGTATTTTCTTCTTCTATAAAAGAAATTTTGTATTTCTTAAATTATAAATATGTAATAAAAAATTAAATAATTTGTTTTTTGTTTTGTTGTTGTTTTTTTTATATAAATTAATTTAAAAAAATTATTATTTTTTGTATTTTTCGTTTTTTTTTATTTGTTTGTATTTAAATTAAAATATATATATAGTTATACTTAATCACTAATAAAAAATATTTTTTTTTTTGTTTGTTTTTGTGTTTACGTATACAGACTGAAGGTAATTAATTTTAGTTATTTTTTTTTTATTAATATTATATTTTATTAAATTTAATAACATTTTACACAATTTCTTTGTTTTTTATTAATTATGCAGGTTTTTGTTTATTATTAACAAAAGAAAATTAAAACCAATTAAAAAAATATATTGATTTTTAATTATGTATTTTGTAATATAAATATAGACTGTAAGCCTCTAATTTTTAATCAATCCTACATAAATTAAAAACAAATATATTTTTTTAAGCGTTGTAATGTTTTTTTTTTTATAAATTTTGTAGAATTTCTACCCCCTGAAGTATTTTTTTTTTATATTTTTGTAACTAAAACGAAAATTATAATAATATAATGTCGAATTTATATAATTTAACTTTAATTAAATATTAATTAGTACAATAAAAATTTGTATTTTTTTATATTTATTTATTTTCATCTTAATTTTAATATTATATTTAAATATTATTAAATTTAAGTTTTTTTCTTGTTTTAGTATACAATTGTATTCAGGATATCAAAATCTTTCTCTTAATTAAAAGAAAAAAATTATATATTTTTTTTTAAAATGCTTTTTTTAATTTTTTTTGTTTTTGTAAAAATATTATAAATTAATTTAAACTTTTCACACAAAATAATATTTTTTTGAGGTTTTTTGTAAGGAATATTCAATTTTTTTTTTTTAATTAATATTTTTATTATTATAATTATTTATGTATATATTTTACAAATGTACAAGTATTTGAGAAATAATTACGTTAAATACTTATTTACTTTTAACTATTTTGAAGTACATTTAATTTTAATTGGCTGGCAAGATGAACTGTTTTTTTTTCTGTTTTGTAACAAAAAATGTAGAGCTAACTATTGTTTATTAAAAACATAAATTAATTATTTCTCAAACATAATAATAATAATAATTTATATAAGTCATTAAGAACGGACAATTTACTTATCATTTTTTAAGTACAATTTTTTTAAATTACGTATTCGACTAATAAATAAAATCATTTTAATTCTTCTGAACAAAAATTACGTATATTCGTTTCATTCTGAACTTAATATTAAGATTTTTTTTCTTAATTATAATAATATAATTAGAAAATATTTTTTTTTTTTACTTTTATTTACGTATATGAATTACATTTAGTTTCATCACTTGTTTTTAAATATTTTTGCATTTTTTTTTTAATATCTATAAATATTAAAATTAATCAATAATTTCCTACTGAACAAAAAAAAAATTACGTATTTGTTTAATTTATAATATAATTACATAATTTATTTATAATTAATTAATTAATAAATTAAAGCTTCTTAACTAACTAAAATTAAAAGAGAGAGTAGAGTAAAAAAAATAAGTTAATTATAAACAAAACAAAAAATTAAATTGTTTGTTGATTATAATTAAGGTTACGATGAAATAAATAAAAAAATGAAGAAATAAATTGCACTGAGAGTTTTTTTTTTTTTTTCATTTTCAAACGAATAAAACAAATATTTAAAATATTTTTCACAAAAATTCTAAATTAAATATTTATAAAACGAAATTCACTGGTTTTTTTTTTTGTTTTAATTATTTAATCAACAATACACATGATCGAATTAATTTAGTTAAAATTATACTAAACAAAAATTTAAAAAATATAAATAAAAAACAAAAATTTAATAAACACAGTAATATATGTTAATTAATCAGATATTAGTGTAATAATTTAGAATTGCACGTCTACTTGATAATTTTCGTAAAATTTTTAATTAAAAATTACAGTACGTATATAGGAACAAAAAAAAAATATTTTTAATTTAATTATTTGTAATGGAAAAATATCAATTTAAAAAAGTAATTATAAAGGAATATATTATGTTAATTACAGACATAAATAAAATTAATTGCTTTGCTACCTTTTTATATATCAAATATCTTATAACAACAGTTAACACCTTTACGCTACAGTTGCTTTTTGTAATATGAATATAATTATTTATGTGTAGCAAAAGTTAATTTATTACGTTGAGATTTTTTTTTTTTTTTTTTTAATTAAAAGTTTCGTAAAAAATTATCATTTAAAACAATAAGCGAGGTCGACGCACAATTTTATCATATTTGTTGGTTTTGTTTTATTTTTCATTAATTAATTAATTTTAATAAAAATTAAATATAGAGAAAATTTAAATAAATTTTCTAAAATAAATTTACTTTAACATAAAAAAAAATAATAATAATAAAATTAAATAAATTTTTTGCAACATTATTTTAATTAATTAATTATTTATAAATATAATATATTCACCTAGTTTTGATCGGATATGACTTGAGCAGCTACAGCCGCCGCTTTTTGTGCCTGAGCCTGCTTCTCCTGTTCATTTAATTCTTTTATTGCTTGGATTTCTTTCTTTAGCTTCATACGACGATTTTGAAACCATATTTTTATTTGTCTTTCTGTTAAACATAGGGCATGGGCCATTTCAATTCGTCGCCGCCTTGTTAGATAGTGATTTGTGTGAAATTCTTTCTCCAACTCCAATGTCTGATACCTTGTGTATGTTTGGCGTCCTCGTCTTCTTAACCCGTTGGCACCTATTAAAATGTAATGCAAACGAAAAAAAAAATGTTTCTTATTATTTTTGTTTATCTCTTTGGTTTAAAGAAATTTTTTTTAAGTAACTTTTCAAGTTTTTTTTGTAAAAGAAAATGCAATCAACGATTTTTTTTTTGTTATATATAAAAGACAAATAAATGATAGAGAGTTTTATAGCACGCAAACAATTTAATTTTTATTTTATTTTAAATGATAATTTACTGGGCACATATACATAAATCAAGCCATCAAAACAGTTAATCGAAACGAACTAATTAACATAATTTTGAATAAAAAAGATAATGGCTATATTATTAAAAATAAAAGAATAAAACCTTCAAGAAATAGAGACATTAATTTTAATAATTCTTATTATAATAGATAAAAGTAAAATCATCCGTTCTTCGAATATATCTTAATTTAAACGAAACTGGTTTTTATTTAACCAAATTCCGTGAAACCTAAAGGTATTTTGGTTTTCGTTTTGATGATCGATTACTATAAAAATTTTGTCCTCTTCCTCGTTTATTATGAATATAAATTTAAAAGAAACCATTTTTCTTTTAAACATCATTGTATTTTTTATCTACTATAGGAGCACATAACTCGTTTCTTGTACATATACTATAAACGATCAACTGAGATCGAAATAAAAAAACCAACAACCACAGTACAACAAAATACAAAATTAAGAAAGAATGAACGTCTCAAAAAAAAAATCGCGATCGCGCTCTGGCTGATCGGTGAAAATACAAAAGAAATTTATAAAATAAATAAAATTCTTATGTATACATATAGGTGCATGCATGTACACACGTACATATAAAACGAAATATTTTGTGTTTTTTGGTTATTTTTTATTCTTCTTCCATCTTAAATTTATATGTACGTATAGAATCTGGCTGATGATATTTTCAACCAGTTTCTTTAATATTTTTAGTTTGCTAGTGATTAATCGATTCAATCGCAACACAACAAAAAATGGCGGTGTCATAATTTAAAAAAATATTTAATAAGCGATCTCACTAATAAGCTACAGAAAACATTTTATGATTATAAGTCTTATAAACAAATTGAAATTTTTTTTTCGTAGTGGAATGCTAATGTCAATATAAAAGAAATAACGGTGGCCTCAGGAGAATCAGAACTTAATGTTAATGTTGCACAATTCGTCTACTTGGTTTTCTGACCATCTGATTACATCCCAAAAATAAAAATTGTTTCCGAAATCTGTGACATCTATTTTAGCACTAACAATCACCTCAACGACATGCCATTACGAATAAAGCTGCGTTCAAAAATTTTCAAAATTTCTAGAATTTCGTAGACTCTTGAAATTAACCATTATTTGAAGAACTGCATAAACTCGAATAATATCAGGAACGTCGACAATTTTGTATCAAAAAATTCCATACTACAATTAAAATAGTACAATCCATACTACAATGTTAAAGCTGTGTACACGCCACAAAAAACGGAACAAGCGAAATTAAGTCTAATCGAGAAACCATATTAAGACGTTTTTTTTGTTTGATTTTGTCCGTTTCTGAATTTATTCGTTTTATTTTTTTATTTTTTTTTTTTTGTTTTGCTAGCTTGTAAATTTTTTTTCCTGAAAATTTGCCTGCAAAATAACAAACGATTTCGAGCTTACTTGTAATTATGATGTTTGATTTCTGATGAGATTTTTATGATCTTAAAACTTAATTAAACACGATTATTGGGAAAGATGTTTTGCATGATACTCGAATTACGATGGATGGAACAGAAGCAACAGTTGATCGTTCTTATAAATCTATTGAAAATGAGGAGTGTATGCTGAGGTATTTCACTGTATCTTAAGAATTTGAGCTTAAAATTGGACATCAAAAATATCCTGCCATAGTCAAGGTAATATTTCGTAGCTACAAACCAAAATACAATGGGAAAACAACACCTGTGAAGTTAAACATTTTCCTAAAATCCGACCAAACGATATATCAATCACCAAGAAGATTGGCTCCTGCAGAGAAGGTCGAAGTGGAGAATGCATTATCAGAATGGTTACAGAACAAAATTATTCTACCTTACCGAGCCAAGTACGTCCAATCATGTTCGTAAACAAAAAAACAACACCAACCGTCTGTGTGTTGATTAGGGTAAAGTGGGGCAGATTCGCCACTTTTTAGTAAAATCTCGGTAGAAAAATTACTATTGATATTTTTTTAAATCAGTTAACGGTAATAAATACTTCCATATTTTCTGAACCAATTGTGAATGTAAGGATTTTTCCTTATTATTACAAAACATTTTTTTTTAATTTCTGCTGGAACTCCATAGAAAGATGAAAGTGCCCCGGCCCGGGGTACTTTCGCCAAATGAAGGGGCACTTTCGTCTACGTAACTATTTTAGTAGAATCATTAGTAATACACATTATAAATAAATTAATTTTTTTAAATAAATAAAATAAAAACATATTTATTCAATAAAATATTAAATTTAAACTTAAACGTATAGGAGGATGCTCTGGTGTTGGAAGCTTCATATAAGCATAATTTCTATAAATTAATGAAATGTCTTCTTTGCCTGGTTCAACAAATAGTTGACTTGTAGCATTTCTGCGCAAGAAGCTTTCGATGTAGGAGTTATTAACTTCTACTTCGGTTATTTTACCCACGTTTATTTTATAAATTTGGCACGGTCGACAGTATTAAGGGCATTTATCAAAGACGAAACTGCCCCGTAACAACTTGGCGAATGTGCCCCAAGTAGCAAAAAAATATTAAATAAAGAAATTTAATTAATTATTTTTTATTGATTAATTCACACACTAACACTTTATAGATAATTAATTTATCTAACTATATTCAATGAAACACTCAACAAAACTAAAAAAATTCTTAATAAAAAATCTTACGTTATACGTTACGTTTTCAATGATGACTGTCAAAGTACAGAGAAACATTTGAAACAATAATGGCATGATTCAGTAATTTTTTCAGATTTTTTAAACGTTGTGAAGGTAGCTAAACATAGCTTGACGAAAGTGCCCCGATGACGAAACTACCCCACTTTACCCTATAGGAGGCTCAATAATAAATCGTCATGGGTAGGTGAAATGGATACATTAACTTACTTAGTGATCCTTAGTGGATACCTAATGATTGATGACCAAATCGATCAGCTGTACAATTCGCAAATTTTTACAATTCTTGATTTGAAAAATTGATTCTTTCATGTGGATACAGCTGATGAAAGTTAAAAATTGACTGCATTTGTTACCCCAAATAACAAATATCAATTTCTGAAAGCAATTTCTGAAACCCAACGATGAAGCCGAAGGGATGGGCAGACTAAAAGCTGCTCTAGTAATAGCTAGTGAATACGCTTTGGTTATTAATTGAAAGAAATGCTGATTCATCTACAAGGAGATGGAATACTTGGGCTTTGAAGTTGAACAGGGATCAATTAAGCCATCCATTTCGAAGACGTTAGCTGTGAGAAAGTTTACTGAGCCGAATTCAAGATAGAAGCTCCAGAGTTTCCTTAAGTTAACTGGATATTTCCGCAGATTTGTCCAAAACTACTCCATAATCACAAGGCCATTATAGAACCTGTTGAGGAAGGGTGTCAGGTTCTAGTTTGGCGTTCTCGAGAAATAGGCATACAAAAAATTAAAAGATCCGTTAGTGGAACAGCCGGTACTACAAATATATAATCCATTTGCAGAAACTGAGCTACATGCAGATGCATCTAAGCATGGTTTCGGTGCGGTTTTACTGCAGAAACATTCAATAAGCTCAGATTGTTCCCTAGTTTTTTATTTCAGTAGGAAGACAGCTCCTAGAAGTCCTAGCGGTCATTTTAGCCTTTAAAAGATTCAGAATTTTTCTAATAGAAATCTAATTTAAGATAATCACTGATTGTGCATCATTCAAGATGACGATGGAAAAAAAAGAAATTTTATCACGAATTGCTGGATGGGCACTAATGCTGCAAGACTACGACTGCCAATTGCACATCGCCCGGAATGCAAAATGCAACACGTAGATGCATTGAGTAGAAATGTGATGGTATAATCACAAATAACCCAATAGATAAATTCAAATTAACTCAAAAGGATGACGAAATTCTACGAGCAATTCTGGCGATACTGGAACATCGGCCATTCAAAAATTATTCAGCAAACAAGGTGTTATGAACAAAGATTATGCTGAAATATGAAGCCTGTATCAAAGGTGATGCAGAGAGAACTTATCAAAACTATACATGACCAAGGCCATTTCGGGGTGAATCAAATAAAAAGAGAGAGAGAGGTTAGCATGAGGGGTTCCTGCACAATATTCCAAACGACGATGTACCGCTTATGACCTACCATATTGACCATCATGGCCCTCTGGTAAGCATAAATAAGAACTATAAATATAATTTTTCAGTCATCGATTCTTTCACCAAATTTGTGGGGCTCTACCCGATAAAATCCACGATAACCGCTGAAGTCATCACGAAATTATAAGTCCAAGAAAGTGTGTTTGAGCGTTTGGCAATCCATCTCGCCTGGTTTCTGACAGGGGAATAGCGTTCACTTCAAGAGTTTTCGAAGATTATGGCACACATCGCAATATTGAACTCAACAATATTGAATTATTGTCGTATAAAGTTTATTTCAATTGTTGATGTATTCCAAAATAAAAATGTATGTTTTTCGGAAAATAATAATAAAAAAAACTCATGCTAATTACCACAGGAGTACCAAGAGACAAAGGATAAATCAAGAGAATTCACGAAATAGTTACACCGCCAATGACTCAATTATCCTTGAGTAATCGAGGGGAGTGGTATAAACATGTAACCAAATTACAGCAGTACCTAAATTCCAGCTGGCATAGGAGCGTGAAGAGGAATACATTTGAACTATTGTTTGGTGTTCAGATGAAGAATACAGAAGACGTATAATTGGCGAAAATATTAAAAGTCGAAGTTTATTGCATGCCAAGCATAATATAATAACTATCCAAGCCGAAAAACAAAGAAGTTACAACAGGAGAAAAAAAAATTGCAACGTTATACATACAAGAAAGGCGACATCGTAGCTATCAAGAGAATGCAACTCGGTAGCGGCTTGAAGTTATTTACAAAGTTGTTAGAACCCTACAAAATTATAAAATTGAAGGAAAACGAGCGATACGATGTAGTGCAAATAAAACAACATGAAGGTCCAAATTCCACTAGTACATGTGCCGAATAGCTTAAAAAGTTGTATACTAATTCAATGGCATCCGAGGAAGAAGAGGAAGAAGAACCTCATGCAGAGGAGCATGATAATATTACAGCATGAAGTAACATCATCACCATTCATTATACAACCTAATATTTTCGGAAGACGAGAATACTGGAATAAAGACGACATCCAGAAAATTGAACGAAGATAATGAAGAAGTAGTACGCGAAACACAAAGACGATTCAAAATTTTGGAAGATAGTTTGAAAGACGAGTGGAACGATGATCGAGATCAAAAGAGTAATTGACCGGGCCAGCACAATTCGCAGGAGGGCCGAGTTGTAGGAGTGGGTATCAACGCAATTCCGCAAAACATCTCGTTCAACCTAATATAATGATGAAGGAAATAAATATTTGGTTTACGGTAATAAAATTTGGATGATGTACGTTGTTTTTGTGATAAATCGATCTCTTGCATTTTGAATTTTGTACAAGACGGTCGCAATATAATTTAAATAAAATATTTTGTGAAAAAAACATTGATCTCGTGTTTTTTGGTATTACAATAGACGACGGGCGTGAATATATTAGCTAGAACCTAGAACCCTACATACATTTGTACATAATAATAATTATTAACACTAAACCTTCCTTCACATATACATTTCCCTACCGTGACAGGTCAAATGACAGAAAAAAAATAATAAATTCGGTTGTTATTACTTTGTGTATAGGAAATTTTAATCCACATTTTAAGAACGGTCATTTGACAAGCCATGATAGGTTCAGTGTTAAATGAAGACTTAGGATTAATTACGGACTTAATTTAATATAAAGAACACGTGACGCTCCTATCTAGAGAAGCGAGCTGATCGAACAACGTAATATAGGATTTGTTTTGCAAAATTGTTTGTTAACGCATTAATATTGAATGATTTACCACTGATGCAGTTGTCAAATTAAAATTTGGTTTTCTTCACAGACAAAAATTAATTTAATCAAAAAATATGACAAAGTCAGCATATTTTTGTTTTTACTTATACGCATGGCTGAGCGTCGTTCTTGACATCTTGCAAAGACTTCCTGTAAAGTCTATATCAACGAAAATTGTTGTGTTTTAATTTAAAACCTATATTCGCATTTGTTGACCTCTTTAAACATTTTTGAACATTTTTGAGATTTCGATTATTCTCTGAGTTTAAACTATATCTAACAAAGAAATTGCCTCACAAACAAATTGATCAAAAAGGATCATATATGTATACCACTATTCGAAAAATTAACAGAACGAGTTGTTGGGCGATTATGATCATGCATTCTGTAAACATCTTTATTATTATCGATGGCAGATTTTAGCAAGTCGGGGCAAAATTTCCAGAAATTTTGGAAGTTATTTAGTACCTACTTTAAAAATAGCTTTCTGAAATATTTGTAAAATCCATTTTTACTTTTTGTATTAAAATTCGATATAAATTGCTTACTATTTATTTGTCATTTAAGGGGCAACCTTAAACATAAAACTAAAATAAAACAACAAGTTTTGCACGTTGCAGTATTAAATTATTTTTAAAATATATATGAATGCTCCATTTATTGAATCGCAATTAATTTCCTTCACACGGCCACTTTCAATGGCTAGCATTGCCAATTGGCTCATTTTGTTTGAACAAGCTTTGTTCTTAGATAGATTTTTATTCGTTTAAGAACGCCAAATCGCCTGATCGGAGATAGTTTCATACATTTCTCCCAGAGTAAGTAATTCTTGCTGATCTATATCAATATTTTTAAATTAAATTTGAAGAACATTGTAAAAACTATTTTTGAGACAATTCTAAATCGCAAAATAGCAAAACATTGTTTAAGGCGTCGTCGAATACCATAGACCTTCTGTTTATTTCGATATTTAACTGATCAGAATTCACATACAAAGTTTCGTTAAAGTGATTGCATTAGTAGAATTATCACCGAACGGTACTCTTTTTATTTTTTTTCGATTTTTGTCTGTTGCGTATTCTGTATTGCCAGTTAGTTCAATCGATTCCTCTTCGATTTGATTGAACAAATTTTCATCATTTCGAATAATTTGAATAATAAATTACAGTTTTTATTTTGCAAAGGATTTGTGTGTGTCTAAAATAGCAACAAGGAGCGCTGTCTCTAAATCTTCAAAACTACTAGGTAATTTTGTAGATTCAATTTTTATGACAGGCTTTTCAGATGGATCAATATAAATTATAACAAGTATATAGGTCGTATCATGGGATAAATTTTTTGTTCGGATAGTTAAAAAATGTCTGCTGTATAGATGACCAATGAGTGTCGCATATTCCTTTTAGGGTATGAATAAGTTTATGATCAGTTCCCATTAGCTGATATCACTCCTTCGTTGAAGAGGAAAAGAAAACTAATAAATGTTGAATAAAACCAAATAACCGAAGCGTCTTAGAACTACGCCTTAGGTTCTGCGGCTGAATTGCCTATTAGATTTAAAGAATGTGCCCCGCAAGACACAAAAATCGTGTTTTTGGTGTGCTTTTTAATTTTAGCTTGCAGACCATTATTAATACCAGAAAATTTTTCGGAGTTATCATATCCGTGTCAGTTTAACCTCGGAAGTTCAAAAAGTTCAATTTTACATCACAAATGGTAAGCAATACAATTTATTCTAAACATCCTGCGTCATGATGTTCGATAGGAATAAAACCTAGAAAAATGTCTCGAATTTTTCGATCTAGTTAACTGACTACTTTTAATTAAAGGGGGGGAGGGGGGAAGTAGACTAGACAGCAGAGACGTACAAATTGTGGTGGACAGCATGGGAATTTGATGATGGAATGAAATCTCGCCCTATAACAACCGCCTTTTTATAAAAAAAAAATCATTACAGATTTTCAGAAAAAAACTTACCGCACTAATGGTGTATGCTGATTAGGAGATTGTGTTGTCTTGTGACTAGTTACTTTTCGTAAAATAAATAATAAAAAAAAATTACCAAAATTTAATGTCCACTTCCACAATAAAAATAATAAGTATGTCTTCAAAAGTTATCAAATTCTGCTAGATATTCTAGGCATAGAAAAGATTTGTGTACCCTACGCTCTAAGTTCCTAAAACTTTACTGTAGCCACGACTTCTTTTAGTGCCCCTCTTGGCATCAATGTTTCCACTTATTTTACATCGTCGAACATAAACACACATACAACTTTTATGCTCTTTCAATTTTTTGTTCCTTTTCAAGATGTCCATAATAATTTTTCAATCATTACGTCCCAATACTAGAATACACGGATTTGTGTGGTTTCAGAACAAATGCCATTATCGATGCGATTCATTTAATTTTCGGTGTTTCTGGTGGTCATTATAATATTTTTTAAAAGATTTTAACTCGCATACGTTTTTGGGAGTGATTCGAATATCACTCTATTAGACCATTGGTAAGAATTGTTTTGTCAAAGTGCATTTTAATTCTCAATCTCATTACTCACTGAATTATCCCTAATACATAAATATTCACCTACTTTAGAGAGCTGCTATTTTAAATTTTCGCTGATTGATGTTTTTTTCGTATTTTTTTTTTGTGCCTCGGACTTGAAAACTTTTTTCATTTTTCTGAATAACAATATATACCTATTTTAAAAATAAATTCACCAAATTACCTACGAATCGATGTCAGAATTTTAAAATTCTCAAAATAAAGTACTAGATTCTTGATAAGTATTATTTTTAAATGTTTTTTCAAACAATGTCTGAAAAAGCGCGTTTGTCCAAATCTAGTGCTTTTGGGATAGAACTTTTAAATTCTGACATCAGATTCGTGATCAGTGACCCCGAAAACTCCCTAGATCATGTTTTTATCGATTTTCAAACTTGTTGAAAAATTGACCATTTATGGCCTTCATCTAGGGTCCGCCGTCTTGAATTTTCAAATTCTAACCCTAAATTATTTTACCCTGACCTCGAAAACCCCTTAAATCAAGTTTTTATTGATTTGTATTAATTTCAAAAAATGTGTCTTCGGCCATATTCGATCCACGACCTTGCGTCCGGCATCTTAAATTTTAAAATTCTGACCCAAATTCGTAATCAGCGACCCCGAAAACTTTCTAGGGCATGTTTCTAAAGATCTTTATTAACTAGATCCGCCATACTGGAATTTTAAATAAAATAATACAAAATTTGTAACCAATGACTCTAAAAACACTTTTGATCATTTTACAAAAACTAATTAGTTAACATTTGGTTACATAAAACCATTTAGAATACGTTCCAAATAATCCAAATTAAAATCATAAAGAACAAAGAATCCGTTTCTGTCTGGTTTTAGATATTCCTTACAAAATCTAATTAGTTATAATTCGGATACAGAAAAACCTTTATAACTCATTTCGAATAATCCAAATTTAAAACATTTAGATACCGTGTTAAAATAACTAGTTACATTAAAACCCATATGAACCTAATTTTATGGTTTTTTTAAAACTATGGTATCAGATTGCTTCTTGGGTTACTTGAGTTTGAATATAAAATTGTATAAATAAACCTTATAAATATTCAGACTAGAAAAAGATTTGATAAAGTTAACATCGGAATCATTATGTGCTTTGACCGCAATTTGTTTACATGTGCCTTCTGGGATATCTTAAACAATTTTTAATTCTTTAAAGCAAATGCTATGTTAAAATCAGTCCTCCACCTTGTGGCATGCCAATACTTCATCCGCCAGGTATGGTTGGTCTCCAGTTAAAATTTTTCTCTTGACAAAAAATAAATGAATTCGGCAAAAATAAATGAATTGTACAACTACAAATATGAAGAATATTCTCACTTTCAGAATTTTAAAAAATTTGGTTCCTTTATCGATTAATACAATTTTTAGCATGTTATATTAATTTGTCTTCTACAATTTACTATTTATGTTTTAATTTAATAAGACAAATTTTATTTTATTTTCACCTAAAATTTGTTAAAAGGCTAAAATTTTGCAAAAAAAAAAAATGTAATTGTGAACATAAAAAGCCAGGAAATTGAGCATAAAATACAATTTATGCTCGATTAACACAACGTCATGCCAAAATGACAAAAATTTAATCAGCATGCTTAAAACCATTCTTGTGTAGGTATACCCAAGTATTTTTATATCAGATAATTTTTGTATTTTTCAGACATTTAGCTGAAAACATGAATTTTTTTCCGAATGTTGGCCAACAAAATCGGAAAATGATGAAATTTGGTTTGCAACTTTTTTTTTTCATCATTTTCCGATTTTTTTTGGCCAACTTTCATAGTAAATCTTATAATAAGTCGGACATTATTGCTGAAAAAAGTCAGTGATGAATTCAGTTTTGTTATATTTGGGTATTTATGAAAAATGTACAAAAGCTTTTCACGAGAAAAATAATGTACTAGATTTTGTTTGGTCAAGCGAAAAATATGTAAGTGGAGGAGACCAGCCTTGATATTTTTCTCTCTTGACAAAATTTCAATGCGCCTGCTCATAACCATTTTTGTGTATGTATTTTGCAAAATGTACTAAAACTTTTCACGAGAAAAAAAATGGACTGGATTTTATTTTTTTCTTTAAGGCCGTGCCCGAATACTGTGATAATACCGCGATAAATAATAATTTGTGACATTTACTTGAGAAATTTTCCCCTTCACAGACATTTTCTATTTTTACTGCCCGAATTGAATAATAATTTGTACGTGTTAATTTCCCCGCCTTTTTTTTTTACATAAAATCAAACGGAAAATAATAATAGAAAAACAATAATATTTGTATTGTTATCATACTACAGGATTTTTGTTCAAAGGCGTCATAATTCTAAACGGCTCATTTTAAGTTTCCTACAAAATTCTATTGTAAATAAATTATTGTAGTGCGTCATTTTTGTTGTCGATAATTAGATGTAACATATTATTCTCGTGAATTGGTTTATTAGATTCAGGAAGTTGAAACTGTAATGAAGGCCACTTAATAGGATTGTTTAACCACTTGGGTCCTTCCAACATAATTTGAAATCAAGTAACTGGTCTGGCTCTTTCCCTCTCTAGGCAACATCAGCTGGGGGCCTATTCCCGAATACATAAATGCTGTCACAATACTGTGAATTTGACAATATTGACGTATGTGAAGTTATCCCAGGATTTCATCCCAGTAAGGGAACAATTCATGAAAATCGTATTTTTCCTTATATTTCGGCCACTTGTAACAATACGATTTTCATGTATTGTTTTCTAAATTAAGCTAATGGTATCCCCATCTCAAAAATGCTAATCACTAATACGAGACATTTTTAGTTTTGGCAAACCAGCCCATGGCTATATCTCGGGCACTTGGAACGATTAAAATAAGAAATTAACTAATCTGATTCAATTCAAATAAGAATCCAATTAATCGCTTAGACTACATTATACTCCCCGATCCCACAACCCGATTATTGGACAAATATTATGTTGTAAGGATGAGGAAACGAAGAAACACCTACGGATTTCAGGGGATATATTTCACGAAACCACAGATTTTTTACCACGCAAAACCCATAGATGGCAACCTGAGTTAGAACTCATGGCTTGTTTACTGTGGCTTGCCAGTGGGACGAGCCATAGAATGGTGGGAGTAGTAACGGGAATGCCTAGACAAACAGTTACAGGAATTGTTCATAAATTATTGAATTTTACCATCGATAAAATTATGCCCCAATTGTATTTACAAAAAGTCCTAAGTGTGTTCTACCTCTTATTTTGCTGTTGCTTATTTCAAATCACATGCACTACTAAAATATTTCACATGGATCTGTCAAAATGTAACATAGAAAACGGCTGTAATAATTTGGATGAGTGTGTTTTATGCCAAAAATTAGTACGTGTGAATATTTAACACGATATTCGGGCACGGCCTAAGAGAAAATATTTAAGTGGAGACCAGCATAATACAAAAGGAAATTGATAAATTCGACTTAAATTAGCTGTCTTAGCAACTAAAGGCAAAATGACAGCTCTATCTATAAAGAATCAAAATTCGTTTAAGGAGGTATTCTGGTCTAGACACACATTTTCAGCGTTTCATTCGCGCTCGATAGATAAAAAAACAAAAAATATTTTTGTTTAACCGATTTATATCAAATTTTGTACCAAGTATCTAAATTCTGTGATCGATCGTAAACCGGACAACAAATAATAATAAAAAGTTTTCTTAAAAAAATAAAAAAATAAAATTCAATAAAAATTTACCGTAAACATCATCGAATGTTTTTATGGTTTAGCAAAAATATTTTTCCAATTGATTTGGACGAAACATTAACCGGTGAGCCACCAGTGGTGCGTGAACGGTCACAATCAACCGAAAAAATTAATGAACACTAAGCAGAACAACGTTTAAGAGCGAGATCAAGGTTGTCACTTAAGGCTGTATGGTACTCAAAAAAAATTTCTGTTTTGGTATCGATATTTAAATGTCCAAAAATGCGTCTAAACTGTGTCTATAATAAAGAAAAATATCGTTTTGTATTTTTGTTTTATTTTGATGTACACCAATACCTCGATTTGCGACGTTTCAATTTGCGACGTTTCCAATTGCGACGGTACATTTGTTACTACCAAATTTCAGTTTTGCGTCGCGTAAATTATTTGTTGCATCGTTACTTAAATGTTTTCTTTCTGAAAATACGTCAAGGTTATTTAATTATGTTGCAATTTTATTTACAAGACGCATTTTTATGGAACGAATTACCGTCGCAAAGTGAGGTATGGGTGTAATATAAATATAACTGTATGTCGACTTGTCTTATTTCCCTTTTTTCCAGAATAAAATTATATGCTGTTTCGGTTATTCATTTTCGTTGTTTCTATGGCAACTCAGTATGTTAAAATGTATAATTTATTATAAAACGATAAGATCCTGGACATTCACCATTTTTTGGGGTTAGCCATCTCGTAGAGTAATAGGAAATCAAAAATTAGCCGAGGTCATACCCATTTTTGACAAAAAAAAATATATTTATCGATACTGAATTTTTTCGTATCGATAAATATATCGATATTGTCAGTATTTTGATTATATCTTTCTTATTTTATTATTAATCTTTATAATCGTGAATTAATCCCTCAAAAATATCTTTCTGCATAGGTCAATATAAAAGATATACATGGTTTAGCGAGAAAAACTTAAGAAAATTGAATTTTCCGTAAGCACCATTATCCAAAATTTCGTCAACTTTGAATTTTTATTACGGATAAACTATAAATAATTTTGAAATAATCCTGTATTAATCCCTCAAAAATACCTTAAGCTTTATCAATAAAAAAAAAATTTGTGAATTGATAAATATTTGTAGCCACAAATTGATTTTTACGATACCCTTATTTTGGTAAAATGAGTACCATACAGCCTTAACAGCGACGCAATGGACGCAGAAAAAATAAAATTGACAGCGGAAAACCATCGACTTAAGGAAATGCTAGTCAAACTGGAAAACATATCGAGCAAATGGACCACCAAATGCAGATACAACAAAAAAAATTTGATGAATTTAAAAGAAATCAGCACCAAAAAGTACTAACTGTAGAGGGTATTGAAGTTTTAAACCGTTTTGATCAAATCGAACAGGAGACCACACCTGAGGTGGATGATAACAGTATGAGCGGAGATGACGAAGACGCAACTCCCTTTCAAATAGTCAAACAAAAAAATCAAAAGAAAAAGAAAGCTTCACCATCAACAGCATCGACGGGAAAACAACCCAAACCACAAAATGTAAAACAACAACAACCAAAAGTAAAGACAACGCCAGCCGTGGCACAAACTAAAAGCAACAACAATAAAGAAGATACAATTGATACGTCACCAAAGAAGAGTATGCGGCCACCACCCATACATATTCACGATCAAGAAATGAAGGACAGAATTGCGGTAATCAAAGGATCAAAAATGGAGAACTTCAATATAAAACGAGTTTCCAATAACAATCATACACTACAGATGGACTCAATCCAAAATTACCACGCAGCGAAAGAAATCCTAAAACAGGTGGAAACCAATTATTTCACATACACACCGAAGATGGAAAAATCAAAATCAATAGTTCTAAAGTGGCTACACGAGGATGAAGATACTGGTGACATCAAAACAGAAATTGAAGAACGCGGGATTACGGTGATCAATGTAACACAGTTGAAAACAAAACATTCAACCAAAAAACAAACTAAATTACCGTTATATACATATTGTACAATGTACGCCCGATACAAATATGGGACTCATTTACAATATAAAACGAATTAATTATCAGACAATCACATGGGAAACACTTAAAAAACAAGATGTAATAACACAGTGTTATCAATGCCAGCGGTTCGGACATGTAGCAGCAAACTGTAATTTACAATATCGTTGTGTCAAATGTGACAAAAACCACGAACCAGGTGGCTGCGACATTAAAGAAACAATTATAAAAGACCAGATTGATTGCGTAAACTGCCAGGAGAAGGGACATCCAGCATCGTATAAGGGTTGTCCCACATACCAGAAAACACTAACCAGATTACGTGAAAAAATAGACGAAAAGAGAGCACAAACAAAAAAACCTGCACAAATACCAATCACAAAGAACACATATGTGAACAAAGAAAGTGGAACGTTTGCTGAGATGTTGAGTGGGAGAAAACAAAATGCAGCAGCAACAACAACAATGGACGCAAACAACGCAACAATACAACAGCTAACACAAAAAATGAATAAAATGGCGGATACAATCAGTCAACAGGGCGAACAAATTGCGCAACTTATTAACTTAATACAAAACTTAACAGAATGAATAGACACAATACAAATAATAAATTAAAAATAATGGCTATAAATGTCAACTCGATTATAAGTAATTAGCGAAGAGTAAATCTGTTAAACTTCATTCAAACAAATAATCCGGATATAATGTTGTTGAGTGAAACTAAACTAAACAGCAGACATCAAATAACATTAAGGGATTATATGGTGGTGAGACAGGATAGAGAAGAGGGGGAAAAGAGCAGGAGGAACGGCCATAATAATTAAAAAATAGATATAACTTTCAACAGATAAATACAAATACAAATAATAATAATTCAGGTGTCGAATATACAACCATTAAAATAAAATTAAAAAATTCAAATGATTTACTATACATAATTTCCATATATTGTTCATATAGCAACCATAACGTAACTGAATCACACTTTCAAAAAGATTGGCAACACATATTCAAAACATACGATCTTTCAAATCCGAATAATTTTTATAGGTATAATAGCCGGTGTTTCAACGCAACGCACACCAGATAGGGGAGCACAACAAATAACATTCGTGATGTAAAATTAAATGATTGGCTCAAGCCGCGTAAAGATATTGAGTACAAAGCGAGAGTATATATCCCAGACAGAGCAACATTTGTTCGTACAAATAATATCTTAGACTTTGCCATTATTGATATGCGATTAAATATTAAAACAGACGAATATGGGAAAATACCAGCACACACCTACGATAGTGATCACAAGGCTATCGAAATAATATGTAACAATTATAATAATAACACAAATAGCTTTCAATTAGACACAATTAACGTAGAAACAGAAACAAGATTTAACTTTAACAATACAAATTGGCCCTTATGGCAAACAAAATTAGACAAAATATATCACAAACATTTAAAAGGCAATAATATTAAACACATAATACCGAATAATCATAATATCACAAATAATGAAATAGAAAACCACATAAAAACAATAACAAACATAATAAATGAAAACATAAAACGAACAATACCAAAAATAGTAAGAGTAAATAATATGGAATGCTACATAAGGCTGTATGGTAGTGGTGGAAATCTATCGATAGTACTATCGATATATCGATAGTTTCGTACTATCGAAAACAATCGATACTTTTTATATACTATCGATATATCGACCTATCCAAGTAAGAATATGATAAGTGAAAAATACTGTTTTTTCAGGAGAGGAGTATAAAGGTTTAATTAGTTCTTTTCGCTGCTAGGAATAAGCGGATCACTTTAATTGTATCGTTTATACTGAAGAGTATTATAAAGTGGCTTTGAATTCTTTTAACTGGATTTTTAGTTAAAAACGCATTAATTTAAGAATATAAAATCAGTCATAACCTTATCAATTTTAGAGATAATACTTTAAGATTTTATCATAATAAGAATTCGACATCGTAGAGTCCAAAAATCGTATTCCCTTAAAACTATGATAACTGACGTTTTCATGGTCTTAATTGGATAGATCGATATTGATATTTTATTCGTACAAGAGCGTTTTGCTATTATGCGGTATAACTTTAGTTACGTTTTTCTTGTTGTCATTCCTTTTATATGCTAGTCAAATTATTGGTGATCAACCATCCCAAACGGTCTGAAAGCCAAAAAATGTTGAGATGCTGATTTTCTTACATAAAAACGATTGGCTGATTTGAAAACAAAGTGGGAAACTGGGAAACTTTCCGATTATAATAACCTCCCTTGACTTTATAGTTTCTGGTTCTAGTCAACCTATATGTAATTAAATAAAGTTTATAAATTTATTATCCGATAGTATCGATAGTATATCGATAGTCTTTTAATTTCTGTCGATAGTTTTCTATCGATTGTTTTTTATGTTACTATCGATACTATCGATAGTTGAAATTGTCGATAGTTTTCCACCTCTACTGTATGGTACTCAAAAAAAATTTCTGTTTTGGGTATCGATATTTAAATGTCCAAAAATGCGTCTAAACTGTGTCTATAATAAAGAAAAATATCGTTTTGTATTTTTGTTTTATTTTGATGTAAAATAAATATAACTGTATGTCGACTCGTCTTATTTCCCTTTTTTCCAGAATAAAATTATATACTATTTCGGTTATTCATTTTCGTTGTTTCTATGGCAACTCAGTATGTTAAAATGTATAATTTATTATAAAACGATAAGATCCTGGACATTCACCATTTTTTGGGGTTAGCCATCTCGTAGAGTAAAAGGAAATCAAAAATTAGCCGAGGTCATACCCATTTTTGACAAAAAAAAATATATTTATCGATACTGAATTTTTTCGTATCGATAAATATATCGATATTCTTAGTATTTTGATTATATCTTTCTTATTTTATTATTAATCTTTATAATCGTGAATTAATCCCTCAAAAATATCTTTCTGCATAGGTCAATATAAAAGATAAACATGGTTTAGCGAGAAAAACTTAAGAAAATTGAATTTTCCGTAAGCACCATTATCCAAAAATTCGTCAACTTTGAATTTGTATTACGGATAAACTATAAATAATTTTGAAATAACCATGTATTAATCCCTCAAAAATACCTTAAGCTTAATCAATAAAAAAAAAATTTGTGAATTGATAAATATTTGTAGCCACAAATTGATTTTTACGATACCCTTATTTTGGTAAAATGAGTACCATACAGCCCTAAACCACATTATCAAAAATCTATAAATATAACAGCACTAAAAAGAGGCCGAAGATTAAACCGATTAAACCAGCAACAAATATCGAGATTAAAAGCGGAAATCAAACGGATAAACCAATTAATTGTGGAAAACATCAAAATTGAGGTAAACAAAAGATGGACGGAAAACATTACAAAAATAAAACCGGGACCCAAGGTGTTCGCACAAATAAAAAGGATCAGCTCGAAGACGGCAACAGATTACAACACTAAACATTTACAAGTGGATGAGACAGATACAGCAAAGATGAGAGAACTACAAATTGATTGGACATAATAGAAAAGGAGGGGACTAAGTATAACAGCTACGAACATCAATAAAATTTTAATATAATAGGTCATTACATACAAAAAACAACAATACCGAATTCAACTCTAGGCAAACCAGAGAATGATCACATAATTAAACAAACAGTACATCCATTAATCACAAATTTTGAATACAATAAATTAAATCATTTAACTATCACCATTTTTAACAATAATAATACACTACACACAAACTATAATCCATATTTCATAAATACGACACAATTAACACAAATATTACACTGTTTGAATACGAAAAAATCATACGGACTTGACCAAATTCCATGTGTAGCTCTCAAACACCTAACCACAAAAGTATATTGAAGAATTATGTTGCCTCTTCAACCATTGTCTCAATAATCGAATATATCCGGACACATGGAAAAAAGCAAAGATATATCCTATCCATAAAAAAGGAAAATCAATAATTGATCCACGCAATTTCCGACCGATAAGCCTTCTCTCGAACTTGGAAAAAGTTTTCGAAATAATATTATTTGATAAAATACAAGATCACATTAGTGCAAACGCGTTATTACCGGACAATCAGTTTGGTTTCAGGCATAAACATTCAACAATAGCTACATGCAATAACAAAACTTACATCGGATATTTGCAGAAACCTAAACCAAACTAATTGTATTGGTACGATCCTAATGGATATGGAGAAGGCTTTCGAATCGAAATGGCTTGATGGTCTGTTATACAAATTGAAAAAAATGAATTTCTGCACAAACCTGTTACAATTGTTATATAACCTGCTTTACAATAGAGAATTCAAAACCACGAACGGTAAAGAATTATCTACTAACACCTTTAAGATAATGGTTTACAACAAGGGTCTATCACAGCACCGATACTATTTACTTATTTAGTTTATATACGAAAGCATTAATTGAAAATGATAAACTAAATTCACCAAATGTATAAACGATAGCATACGCAGATGATATTGTGATTTAAGGAACAAATAAAAAAATTGCAACATTAACGAAAAATGTCCAGGAAGCAGTCAACTTTACCGTGGATTACTTGCATACAATCATGGAGAATAAAAATTAATCCGGCCAAATGCGAGGCAATTTTATTCAGAAAACCATACCAGCTATCAACATCGGATACGCAGAATAATTGGAAACGTTTTAAAATCTATATAGCTGGTACGACCTGTGTGCAAAAGCAATCGGTAAAGTACCTAGGAATCAATATGGATCAGTTGCTTTATTTAGACCCACATATAGAGACACAAATTGGTAAAGCGAAAAAGATTTTCCCTAAAAATCGAAATTTATTTTGTTCACCATACATTACAATAAAAGTGAAACAAATTTGCTACAAATCCTTGGTACGACCAATATTGACTTATGGTGCCTCAATATGATGGAACGTAGGTCCGTACACAATGGAAAAACTTCGCATCTTTGAGCGCAAATGCCTCAGATATTGTCACGGCGAATTCCGTACGGCCACGTCAGTATACCGAAAATACATCTTAAATCAAAAACAATACGAATTGTTTGGAGGAGATCGTATAGACCTCCACATATTGAAGCTGACAAGGGAGCATATAAAGAGTTCAACTGATAATACAGAAAACTCGTTAATATTTGCCCCCTACTATACTGAGGATCATATCAATGAAGGAGCATGCAAACCAAATAAAAATCCCGGACCTGAAACATTCCCATATCTGGGGACAAAAAGGGATATATCAAAGATGATTATACACGTTATCCAATGATCTATCACCTAGAACGAAGACAAAATATAAAAGGATTCGATAATACAATATTCGGAAATCGAGAGGAGTATTACATTCTTCATTCACAACCGTTTTAATTATTCAAATATTTTTATAGATCCGGCGAAGAACGCAAGAATAAGAGGAAAATATTGGTGGCTAAATACAAACTAGAATTTTGGACACTCAACCCACAACCAATCGTGATTCGTTCTTTTTTTTTGTACTCAATATTTTCTCGTTATTCTCTTGATTTTAATCATCACAATTACAATGGCATTTTGAAATCAACACTCCAATCACTACAATAATCCCCATAATGAAATGATGAGCCGTGGATGGAATTGGTGGAGGTTAACGGACACTGAAGCGAGTTGACCAAAACCAATTCATCAATCATCCAGGGACTCATTTCAAATTTAGAAAATGTATTCGGAATTTTTTCTCTCTCACTTTTTTGCCGAAAACATAATAAGTTAACGCATTGATAATAAATACACAAAATTTATTTTAATTGACCAATTTAAAATTATATAAATATAGGAAATGTTCAAATTTAGAGTCTCTAAGGAGCATTAAAATTTTTTCTACTATGTAAATGACTAGGGCTTTTTTGCGGCTTTGGCCCAAGCATAAATTTAGTTACTGGATATGTGAATAAATAAAGCTAGTTTTGAAAAGAGTCGAAAAATGCGTTTTTATTGCTCAGACAGCCGCCATTTTATGAAAAAAAGAATCCGTTTTCTCTTTGGTTGGGGCTATAACGACATTCTTTCTAATTAAGAATCTGTTTTTAAATTTTGTTTCAGATGACCAGAAGGGTTGCAATCGTGTCAACCAGCATACCCCTTTATTTACCCCTACTGTACAAGCTTATAATTTAATTAATTATCATCTTTTTTTTTTTTCAAATTTTGTTTATGGTAAAAATATTTTTTTTTTTATCGAGCTCGAAAAAAATGCAGAAAATGAATGTCTCTAGACCAGAATACCCCGCATCATAAATGTCCGGTCAGAAAGAAAAACTCTTGATAGGTATATACAAATAATAAACAGTTGAGAGTTTGTGTGCCAGTTTAAAATATTTTGTTTTTTGCATGGAATCTCCCATTGGGGAAATCGTGTGTTATTTCTGAAAAAGCGGGATATTTATTCTTAAACAATGCGGCATTTTTTTTGGCAAAATTTTGATTTGGCATTTTGAAAAGCGAGAGTATTTTAAATTTGAAGTTATGTTACTGAAATTTTCGTATACAAAATAAAAATTATCGGGTTTTTTCGAATTTTATTGTAATATTTTAAATTACAGTTCAGGTAGAATTCTGAAATTCGAATTTTGTAATTTACATTTACTCTGAAGACTAAAATTAAATTCTCTAATTTTTGTAAAAATTTGATATTTTCGAAATGTTTATAATATTTCTTCTGGAGGATGACATCAAATTTTCAATTTATGTAAATTATATTCTTACAAATTCTATATAAATTGCACAAATTAAATGAAATATGAATAAAATAAAATTTCGCTGTATAGTTGTTGAGGTTGGAGGATAGCATTTTTCCAGAGACAATAATCTTTACAAAAACCGGAAATTGAAGCAAATGGATGATTAAGATAAATTAGATTTGCCAAAAGGACTGGTCTCTCTTTTAATTTGTCTAAATCTAATTATGCACCATAATCACAATTCCAACGGACTACAAAAATAGATATACGAAAAAAAAAAATGAAATTGGTGCCCATATCCTCTTACCAAATATACAAACATATATCATATCTAATTTGACTACCCTCTGTAATTTCACACTTTACACTGACTGTCTTTTTTTTTGTATGTATTTTCCAAAAATAAAATAATTCTCCACTAAATCTCATTAAAATGACATTTATTAACTAAATAATTAACAACGAAAAACAAAAAAAAATTGTTATACATATTAAATTTCACCAACAGAAAAATGTTATTCTCATTTTCCAAAAAAAAAAGCAAAAAGTAAAAACGAACTAAAAATTTTGTTTTCTTTTTTTAAATTTAAGGGTAGTTAAGTAAGAAGACATATCATACCATACTACCATACCAAAATAAAAAAAACGTAAAAAGGTAACAGCAGTAAAGAAAAGAAAATATATTATTGTATTAGTATTATATTTTCTCGTTTTATTTATTCCTTTTTATTTTTTTTTTTTTACTGTTGGTATAATAAAGGGATGCGCACGTTTTGGGACCTCCCCATATTATGCTTCGTCTTAGGAATTCCAACAATATACAGCAACAACAAAAATGTATATAATATAAAACAAAATTTGAAAGTAATAAATCAACCCTCATACCATAACTCAAACACTCGCTTTCTTTTTCCCATTTTTTGTTTTTTTTTTGTGTTTTGGTGTGCTTCCAACCCTCAAAATGCCAACCATGTTTTTTTTTCAGTATTATATTGTGTGTTATTTTAGTTTATTTTAATTTTTTTTGGAAAATTTTCATGAATGAAAAAAAAAAAACGAAAACTGTTTTTCCTTTGGAATTAGAAATGATTGTGGAGGTTTGAGGGTTGTGTGATATCAACTTACCTTTATAGCGTCATCTATCTTCTTTTGTTTGTTCTTAATATTCTTGATCGTTATTGTGTTATTTTATTTTATTTTATTTTTTTTTTGTATGTTGGTTGGAAAATTGTTCTACCCTCACCTTCTTATATTCACCATTTCAATAATATTGTTTTTTTTTCCTCTCTAAGGTGTATTACACTTGGAATCTATATGTATAGTTTAGAAATAGCATATATATATATATATACATATTTATAGCAGGATGAGGTTTAGAATTTGATATACATACATAAAAAAAAAATAGTAGCACACAATATAAAAACTAACAAAAAGAAAACGATTCTTCTTATTTGTTTTATGAGACATGTTTTTCTAACAAAAACAAAAAAATTAAACAACAACAACAACAAAAAATGGTTTATGTTTATTTATGAGACATTTTCATGTTTATTTCTTATACCATATGATAGAGAGGAAAGAGGTTTTTCGTTATTTTTTGTACAAAAAACTATTTTCTTATATTCTGCACACAAAACAAAACCTTACATGTACATAATAAGTTGGAAGAGGAGAAAGGTGAATATATTGAATTAAATATTATTTTCTTTATATTAAACGACTTTGTAATGAAATTGGAAAAGATTGATAAAATGTTTTATTTTTTTTTTCACATAATATTTAAAGTTGCATAAATTTTAATAAACCATTTTGCTTTTTTATATAAAATTATTAAAAATTATGCGCAGCGTATTTTTTCGTTTGGTAAATTATGAACGATGCTATAATACACTGTATTAAGTATACAAAAGGGTCACCGCATTGTTTTTTTTTTCTTGTAAACTGTTTCACAATCACCACCCATTGTCAAACCATATAATAATATAATGGTACCTAATTTTTATGTTTTCTTCTCTTCGATATTAACGCAGAAGGGGGTGTTGTTAAATAATTTGCTTAAATTTCTTCTGCTGGGTGGTAGCTAACTACTAGCTAGCTACATATTCACAACATAAACAACAAAATTGTATTTATAACTCAATTTTAATTAACTTAAGTATTAAATATATACCCAACCATTAATATTTTAAAAATAACAATCACTTTAATATATTTTATAATAGCTACTCGTATATGACGAATATTTTTTGGGGTTCATAAAATTCAACATTTTGATGATCTGTTAGGTGATACATAAATCATATAATTATTCATCAAAGATCAAAAGAGGATTTTTTTTTTTGTTATGTTTATATGCTTGATATTGAGATTTAAAAATTTAGGCATATGGTTTTCAAATGTTACATATATAACAACACATAATTCATTGAGCCAAGCCAACATGCATATATAGTACAACAACAAGAAAAACTATTTTCGTTTGAAATTTAATTTTTTTGTTTTCAATTAAAACCCTGATTTATGAGGTTTTCTCAATTAAAGTGGTTTTTCAATTAGATAAATCGTTTTTTGTATCTTTCTATAGATGTAGTCTCTCTGTACATAATATACAAAAGATTTTCCTTTTACGTGTATACACACATATATCTTCTTAGTTTAGAGGAAAATTGTTTTTTAAGTGTGAGAAATTATTTTTATTTTGAAGTAAATTGGAAGTCTTATTGAACTTTTGATAAAATGAATAAAAAATAGAACCGTTGTGAATATAGTCGAAGAATGAGATCGAATAATATTAAGATAAGAAAATAAAATAAGGGATGAAATTTTATCCTTATATATACATTTTTTAGCTCAACAGTACTGTTGGAAGAGTGTAATTTAAAACCTGAAAATAAATATTTTTTTGTTGTTGTATTTTTACTGTGAGGATTTTTTTTTTTTTATGTTGCTGGTAGGTTTTGGTTCAAGATTTATGGATTGATTTTTTTTTTTTAATTGGGTTTTTATCCATCTCTAGCTCTCTCTATACACATAAATACATAGAGTGTGTGTTGTGTTTAATGGTGGGGATTTTTTTTTTTTTTTTTGTTATATGCAAAATAAATGTTGGTAAACTAAACACTCTCCATATATATTTATTCATGGTTAATATCATCAATTTATGCTAAAAAATGTGTGGAATTCATAAAAAAGGAAATAATTTCGCCTGGCTCTTAAAATATTATGTAGCCAAATAAATTGCGGTAAATCAGTGGAAAATTAGCATAAGGCGATGCTCACGGCAAAAGTATAGAAAAATTAAATTTTCTAAGTTGTTTTGTTTCTTCTTCATTGATCGATCGATTCAACTATTAAACGTGATTTTATTTATATTTTTATGCGCTTTTCGTACATAATTTAAAATTATTATAGAGTTGACGAAATGTGATTTTAATGGTGTGAGTTATCTCACAAATCAGCTTCTAGTATTATTTATTAATATTATAATTGTATTTTAATAAGAAAATTATAATTTATTATAATAACTTCGTCTTGTTTTCTATATAAGTTTATCGGCATTAATAATCTTTATTATTATTATTTTTATAGTATACATTCTCTTACATAAAGTTTTACCCTAAAAATAACTTTTCATTTTTATGCTTGTCTTATAATATATAGATATTATAGAAATATATGTTTCTTATTTGTTCTAGTAGAAAATTAATTATTTTTCACTTCAATTAAATTTTTGTAATTTTATTAATAATAATAATAATAAAAAAAGAGATTAATTTTTGATCAAAATATTTCATACATATCGTGTATGTAACTCAAAGACTTCTTAAATCGGTATGCAATTAAAATTTATTTTAGAACACAGATAAACTTATAACCGAATTAATTCCAATACCATAAACTATGAACCTAACTGCTTAATAATTTGATATGCACGAACAGAAGATCTAGCAAATTAGCAACATTTTGAATTAAAGCAAAATATAAGGTATATACACAGTTCAATGTGGCTTAAGAGAGTAATATGGTAACACTGTAAGAGGACATTGATAACTGTAGCCAAACAAAACGGAGCAAACAATTTCGTTGTTTAAATTTAAATTGAAAGCGTTATTCCGTTTATAAAACAAAATTGAGATGGGGCATAGTATAAATACATATAGTACTACCATCATACGAAAAAAATATATCGGTGAAGTTCCAGATGTCGCATCGATCGCATTTAAATATATGGTGTAAAACATTGATAATCGCCTAAATGAATTCAAGGTTAGTTAAACATAACCAGGCCTACTTGTCTCTAACACATTACATACGTATTTTTGTAGTGCAAATATACAAAATGTACATGTATTTTTGTGTAACATTATTTATGATACATACAATCAAATATAAAGTTTTATTATTTTAATTCCTGAAAGTTCATTCCTGAAACATTTCAAAATATTCGCAAAACCAAATGAATATACATATTAATTCATATTAATTGTTAATTTTTTAAAATAATTTTAATTTTTTTATTTAACTTCTCTTTAACCATACAAAGTAGAAATTACGCAAAACATAAAATAATAAAATTAAACAATGAAGATTTGTACTGTTTGTGCTTTTTAACAGAAAGCTAGTTTTTTTGAAATGTTCTTATCGATTGTGTGGGGTTTAGGCTTCGGTATGCAAGTATCTTAGAACATTCTCGCATTTTCATTCCAAAGGAGGAATATAGAGAATAAAATATTGGCCTCACGATTTTGCTATATTCTGCACATAATACATTAAAAGTACGTAGTGGAATACGTGGAATACATTTTTGACAGCATTCTTGGTTCTAATACGCGATTGATTTATTTCACTTTTAAAAAATTTGGCGTAAGAAGACACTCTAAATGTGGCAATCCATCACACCACTTCGATTCTGTGGCAAAAAAAAAAGGATCTAAGAAACCAACCTACTAGGAAATCCAGTGGCTCTCAACTTGTAATTTAAGCTATTGTGCCGTGCTGATGGCGATGTTAGTTAAATCACCGATCGATTCACGTCAAAACTCGCAAAGGTGGTCTAAACGGTTGGGGTCTTTTAGCTATTTCATCAGAAATAATAGGATTATTATTTGTAGCACCTTAGAAATGGCAGAGGCAATACTTGTCTCTTCACAAATTCAATTTTTTAAAACAATAAGTTTCTAAAATTATAACTTTCTTAATACGTGAATGTTGTTATTTAATTATAAAAATTACAAACAACTTCTAGTTACGAGCATCCAACTGCTCATCATCAGGTTATTTTAAAAACTAAGACGTCAATTAAAAATTTTACAAATAAGCCAGACATTTTTCTTCTGTGCTACAAAATAGAAATACAATAATGGTTGAGAATTCATAAATTGTTAAATAAAGTAATATGCTGTATGCACTTACAATACAAATTAAAATATCATTGTTGTATTTTATATAAAGGGTATCCGGGTTTGGGATGCTAATCCGTTAAGGGGTGATTCCTTGGTTCATTCTGAAAAAAATCGTATGGGTGAAGGATAGGGTCAATTTTTAATATCCTTTGAGATACAGGGCGTTTAAAAATTTGGTTCAGAAAAAAGAGTACACCAAAATATTAAACTGTAACTTTCAAAATATTTATCGAAGAGCATCCAACTTAGGTTTAATTTATTTTTACTAATTACAATGTTGGCAAGTTTACAATTATGTTTTTGATTCCTCGAAGAAAACTAGCCGGATGATTTTAAATCTCTCCGAATTAAAATTCAGAGAGCATAGCGGAAGGCGGATATGAGCCGCTTGTTCGTAGGTTGTGGCATACTTTGAATATAAACAAGTTAAAAATGCTAACATTATTTAATTAAACCTTATTCTAGATCATCTGGGTATTCAGAATATAATATTGTCATATGCAGAAATTTAGAAGTTTTCAATTGCAAATCGGTACCTCCAAAAGCGGTGGGGGGCTTAGTTATTTTAGCTTAACGATTAAGAAGGCCCTGTCGGGACTAGTTGATTTGTTGGCATCAATGTCTGCAATAACTAAGCAACTGCACAAGGATTGAATTTTATGCGACACATCGATGAGCTAGCTTGCGAAATATTAGGTGGTATAAGAAAAGGATAAGTAACAGGTAAGATCACGCCAAATAATTACAAAAATTATTTAGTTTTAATTTTTATTAAAAATTTGAATAAAAAAGTTTAATTTTTAGAATTATGCCTCCAAAAGTGTTTCGATGTGGTTTGGTCTACACTTACATAGGGGTCATCCATCGGGGGGGGGGGGGGGGGGAGGTACTATCGAATGTCGTGACGATTTCATGTCATAATTTCATGTCATCATAATTTCATTTCAGTTTCATAATTTCATGTCATCCTTGCGTTGCGCGGAAAGGACCAATTCTAAGCGGCTTTGAGCAGTCTTTTATTTTAGCATGTGAAATATAAACGTAAATATTTTTACAAATGCTAATATATTTGAAATTTTTCTGACATTTTCCTGTCATCGTTGCACAAAGGGTCCAATGCTAAGCGGCTTTGGGTAGTCCTCTATTTTAGTATGTGAAGTATTATTAAAAAATAGAAATTTTTCAAAAATAGTTCAATCACTATGAATATTAGAATTTTACAAAATCAGGACAAGGGTTTGGGACCAGTAGCCCCCAGACTCCAAGGTACTAAAATAATATTTCAAAGGAATTAAAATAATATTTCAAAAATGTGTTCTTTCAAAAACTTGGTTTTTTGGAATTTTTGTTTTTTTTTGGGATTTTTTTATTTTGGATAACGATACCAACCCCAATAAAATACCTTCTTCGTTGGTATTCTTATGTATGTGTTATGTTTACGTGTGTGTGCTAGTATTAATTAAAGGACTGTTCACACTAGGTGCGGCGTTACATTAATTTGCTTATGTATTAACAGGAAATCGCAGTTTGAGAATAAATATAAATTATTTTCAATTTAAATATTCCGTAATTTCAATATAAAAAATCTCATTATTAAGAAAATGAATGACATGTGGATTGTGTGGAACATGACGCGCCGCGTTTGGTGTGTACAGTCCTTTAAGGTCGCGATTTTGTTTCGAAATATCGCAAATGAAATGAAAAATTCACATTTTTTATTTCGCTAATTCAATTGCTTCGAAAACAAGATATGGGCCACGTTTTGTAATGAAGTGAATTGAATTAGTTAGGCCATAGTAACCACTTCAAAATGACATAATTTTTTAATTTTTAATTAAGAAATAAACAAAAATGGAATTTAAACTATTTCTGCACTATAAAAAAATAAAATAAAATTGTAATGTAATTAAATTTGTAATTATTTTTGGCTAGGTGATACATTTCCAACGAATAACAAACAGAGTATGTGAGGATCTCGGTCAGGGGAGAGCTTTGATCTAGACTAAAGTGGGTTTAATTGAAAATGAAAGATATACGGGACCTATTAAGGCCAAAAATTTAAAGTTTGGTTCTAATAAAATAGTTTGTGATAAGATGCCAGAAGATTTTATTGACAATTTTTTAAGCCACTTCACTACTGAGAAGTCTCAGAGAGGTGATAAAAACTAACGATTGACATACAAATTAATATGAATAATTAAATCATTATTTAATTAGCCAAAACATAATTTTAAATTCAATTAATTTAAAAAATATTTTAACACAACTAAATTTCAAATAATTTGAAATACAACTAAATTTCATTTTTCTTTTAATTTTTTTATTAAAATTAAATAAATGCATTGTGCTGTACAGTATGCCAATTAATTAACTTTTTTTTTTGATTAAGGGAGGGTTACTGACTTTGTGACGCAGTTTCTTAGGGGTTATAAATCTTTGTGATAATTTGTGACATGGCAGAGGGGAGGGTTAACAATGTTAAAAAATATCGTGGCATAGTTTATGGACGGCCCCATAACAGTTATATTGGTATAAATGTCAACGTTTATTCACGAAATGTGTACTGTCTACAGGTAATACAAACTTTATACGTTTTTACGTTACATAAAACTGTGTTTCAGGTAGATGGATTTTAAGGGTTAGTGACATGTAATCGTACTGGTGCCTAGGAAATGCTGATTTAGGGGGTTATTCTAACAATTATTTACGAATTATTTTCATATTTTGGAAATTTTTTACTATTTAGATTTTTTTAGAATCCTCTATAGCTAAGTAGCCAATAAAATTTGAAAATTTGTAAATATTGCTCTGGTTAACTGAATTTGGTTAACGTATGTTAGAATTTTTCTAACAGGATGAAATTTCCCAGAACTGTCAAGGCTTTTCGAGGTTACCAGATTATTTGAGTATTATCGAGATGTGAGTGACGGTTTTATTTGTCGATACCTTAGGGCATACAAGTGCTATGTCCATATTTTGAATGTCCACAAGGATATCACTCAATTCGAAAATATTTCGAATTTTTATTTAATGCCTTGGAAATAGTGCTATAAATGGTTTTAGCACCAAATAACAGAACCATAAATGATAAAGAATGCCTTTCTGAAACCGTAGATTTGTATTTAAAACAAATTGAAAAAATTGACATAGCACTTGTGTGGTTTAATCTAAGGTACCGGGTATATAGCGGGGTTATTTACAGATAATCACAGAGCTGTTAAAAACTAGAGCATATCTTTATGTTGTACGGGTGGCAATTTATAAGCAAAATTAAACATTCAGGTAGCACTCTGTATCAAAAAAATAATTTAGCAGTGACTTTGTTTGAAATCCATTATTGGAATCTGTAATAAAAAATATATTTTGTAGAACAGCAATAAAATTTACTGAACATCTATTTCGTATATGAAAAATTGAAAATATGTATTTGATTTCAAGAATATTTTAAAAATCGAATCATGTTGCTTGAACTAAAACAATCTAAAAAAATATCTGTGTATGTATGACTAGACTACAACATACATAGCCCTTCAATCAACGAAAAGAAAAAAACGATGACATTTAGGCGAAATTTAAATATAAAGATATTTTGAAAAATACAAAACGATATCAGTATCGCCATCTAATACTTCACCGATGAACTTCACATGGAAATACTATATGTATTTATACTATGCGTGGGGCGAAAGTAAAAGGAAACTAGCAGGTAAAACTATGCGGAACTACAGAAAGAAAAAAATATTGACACAAAAAATGAAATCTTTATAATTCGGAAAATTAGATCATTCTAAAGAAAAATGTTCCAAAATTAACTGTAGAAGTGAAAAATCTTACACAAAAACCGATTTCAGCAGAAACTCCTGGAGTAGTATTGAGAAGACTCCGACACCATGGCAGAGCCTCTTGGCGAAATCCTTTAATTTCATAAAAATAGATAAAAGTTGGGAGTTTCTTGAAGGCTACATAAACTACTCATTCGATTTTTGGAAAACATTATTTTTTACGTAACAACTCATTTACCGCCCTTGTGACGTAAATAACTATTGTGTGGAATTTGGATGTTTTCTTCATTTTTTCCGGATTGTATGATGAACTGCGTCGATATAACAAACAAATTATTTGAAAATATACATGAAGTTTTTGAAATTAGGGTACCTAAAAAATAGCCGTTTCCCCCACGGTTGGGCGAGTAAATTACACTATGTAAGTTACAAAGTTTTTTACACGTAAAAAATGTGTAATTTAGATAAGGCCATTTTATATATTATGTATGAAAAAAACTTGAACTTGAACTGACTATATTTATTTATTTTTATTGAATAATTGTGAAAACTTCGTACGAAATACCTACATACAAAATAATTATTTTTTATTTTTTGTATAGCTACTCGTATTAAAATATTTAGCGTCATGTTTAATTATATGCTAATGAGTACAAACCCCACCTAACTGTAAAACGTTGGTATTGTATGTCAAAATTATTATTAAAATTTTAATAAAGAATTTAATTTTTGTTGAAATATGCACCTATATTTTCAAATTTGTAATACGGAAATATTTTTGTTTTTTTTTTGTACAATTCTAAGAAAATGATATATCGAATTCTGATATGGGATATCGAGTTCTGATATGATAAGTTCAAATTCGGATATAATTTATCTAAAGACTTATCGAACATATTCTGTTATAAAAATACAAATTCTGGAATACTTATCGAATTTAGTCACGATATAACGAATTTTGACATCAATAACTCAAATTCTGATGTCACAAAATTAATTTCTGCCACGACTTATTGAATTCTGATATGTTTAAACGAATTATGGCGTGATATTTCGAATTTTGACATACAAACTCAAGCTTTTACATGAATTATTGAATTCTGACATCATACAGTCGAACGCTGAAGAAATCAATCGAATTATGATATGAGATATAGAATTTTTTGATAAATCATCTCAAAACTTCAGAACTCGATATATCGTCCCAAAATTTGAGATGTTATGTCAGAATATGACATGATATATATCCAATTCTGATATAACATCCCGAATTTTAAAATGTTGTATCGAATTCTGAGATAAGAACTATCGAATAAAACATGTCGAATTTTGACCGAATATGTCCAATACGGAAAAAGTTAAAATATCGACGTGACATATAAAATTTGACTTGTTATATCGAATTTTAATGAACGCAGCCGCTTTAATAAAACTTCTAATCACTTATAAGCTTTTAGTTCGTTGGGCGTATAAAACGACTTTCTGTGACCAGATAATGATAAATTTATAAAAAAAGTTTCATTCTGTGGAAGCTGGTTCGCATCGAATTTTAAGAGATAAGGATGTATAGTAAATTTATGTCTTTTAGGGCCCTGGCCCCGTATTCGACTTCGATATAAAACAATTTAAATTTTCGACTGAAATAACGTATTTCACCAGAGCCTTCTAGAGTATAGAGCCATAATCATTATGACGTATTTTTTAGAAGCTTTTTTAGTGGTATAACTTTTCACTAATTTCCATAGGAATCCATAGTAAAAATGGTGTTTTTTAGCTTCAAGTTTTTCATTGAAAAAAGCAAAAATGTTACAAAATTTTTATACAAAAGTGTTCTACATATCTTTAGCAACAATATACAGGAAGGGTTTATTGGTATTAAGTAAATATTAATTGCAGAAATATTAAAATTAAATTATTTGTAAAATATATTTTTCGAACTTTCATTTTGAAAATTACATCAAAGTTGGCTCTGATGAATTAAAATAATACTTGCTACATTTATCTTTAGTTTTACTAGTGTACGTTAGATGTCTCAGATTTATACAGAAAAATACGAAAAAAATTGTTTAATCACAAAATTATGACAAGTTCTTAAAATTTGAGAATTTGTTTTGCTTTTCCTACAATTGTTGAACTTAAATTTCCCCAAGTGGCGATTTTTGGTACGGTTTTTCAAAATGTTTACTGTCCACTGCCATCTATGTATATTGTCTTAATGCACACGATTTGTAGTAAGCTTTTCTTTTTAATTTGACCCAAGGCCTTATATATACAGGCCTGATTGTACACGAAAACATATTCAATGAGCTTTCGATATGGGTACTCATTTGTCTATTTTATATGGAAAATGCATATTTTGAGTGATAAAATCATGATATAAAATATGAGTAATTTTAATGTTTGTTGAATTTAAAAAATTACTTGTATTTTAAACCATTTGTCATTTTAATTTCGAAGAATGAATCAACCTCGAAATTAATAAAATAATTAAATAAAAATAGTACCTTTATCATATTTTATAGAAAAAGTTTCATTTTAATTGTGCTGCCAGATGCATAAATGTACAAAAAAAAATTAGAACAGCAATCGCTGAAAAAAATGCTGATATTCCTCAGCAATAATGAAATGTCAAAATGTCAAATTTTTGTTTTGGTTTTTTGTTGTGTTTAGATTTTTAAATTAGTTTTTCTTTTATATTGTACAATAAAATATTAATGTACATATTATTATTTCCAATAAAGTTTGTGTTGTTTTTAAATTTAATTGGGTACATACGAGCAATACGTGAATACGAGTATTCGATATAAAAAAAAATTAATTAAAAACTCTAAACACAACAAAAAACCAAACCAAAAATTTGACATTTGGACATTTCATTATTGCTGATGAATATTCAGCATTTTTTCAGCGATTGCTGTTTTAATTTTTTTTTTTTTTTTACATTTATGCATCTGGCAGCACAATTAAAATGAAACTTTTTCTATAAAATATGATAAAGGTACTATTTTCATTTAATTATTTTATTAATTTCGAGGTTGATTCATTCTTCGAAATTAAAATGACAAATGGTTTAAAATACAAGTAATTTTTTAAATTCAGCAAACATTAAAATTACTCATATTTTATATCATGATTTTATCACTCAAAATATGCATTTTCCATATAAAATAGACAAATGAGTACCCATATCGAAAGCTTCGATTTTTGTACAATCAGGCCCGTTAATATATGGCCCTGTTTGACCATAATGCTGTTGTTATGAACTTTTCTTTATATTTTGGTTTAAATATACCAATTATTACAAGAAAATGAAAACGATTTACTTAAACGAGATTTATATATGTTGAAATTCAAACATTTATGAAAATATTTCAGAAATCATAATTAAGAATTTGCAACGTTTTCATTTACAAATTTGTCTTCGGAGAAAAAGTGATTTCCCATATGTTTTGTGTGTTTTACTATGAAAAGTTTGGTTTTTTCGTCGTTTCTAATTCCCTTATAAAAGCTTCGTTTTTTAGATTATGGCTTGTATAATCAAGGTTGCTTTGATTTCACTAGAAAATTATCGGCGACTTTTTCGGGTGAATTTTAAGAATACGGGCCCTGAAAGCTCTTGGCGTATTTTGTCAACAAAACATTGTTGTTATTTATTATCACACAGGTCTAAAAATGTGGAAGATTTAATGAAGAACTTCCAAATCTCGTTACAAAAATAAACAAAAAAAAAAAAAAAAGATTTACCTTACTTGTACGAGAAAAGTCATACACCACAAAAGTTGCATACACCACAAATTAATTTTAAAATAATTAAAACCAGTTCACAAATCACAAATTATATTACACAGAAAAGCTGCATTGGCCTACCAATATTTTAACAATTGCTTTTATCTGTCAAATTTTTTTTGCGAAGAAGGTCTATTATCAAAGTGCGGACCAAATTAAAATTAAAATTTATAAAATGTCTAGCGAATTTTACTTTTTCCGTAAAGTTCTTAATGTTTACGATAATGGAAAGTGTTCCGTCAACCTTTCAGATAGGAATCATATCACTTATATTGCTTCTACTGATAGATGTACCACAAATGTTTCAAGTGATGTCAAAAGTCTAAAAATGCCTATAAAATTGAATTTTTTTTTTTTCAAATATTTTAAACAAAATATTTTTTCTGAATTTTTTTCTGGATTGCTTTTCCGGTAGTTTCTAGATTATTTTTCTGGATTTTAAAATTTTTTGATTTTTTTTTCACGCAAATGTAGTGATCCCAAGGTACATTACGGCATATTTCAGTACGGCATATGGTACAAAACGGTATATTCTAAGACTTGGTTATTTCATAACCGAGTATGATTAAATTCAATTTATACGATGGACATATTAATGGTATTGCAAAACGATTTTTTGATGAATTTTTGGAGTATGGCCCGTTACGGTAAAGAACTAGGCTATTCTTAACTGAATATTCTGACTTTTATTCACTGAATATAATTTTTCTTCACCTATATGAATTTCCCTTGATTTAATATAATTTTGCTTGACTTAACAGAATCCTCCTTAACTTAATAGAATCATACGTTATTTAAGAAAATGTTCCTTTACTTCTCTTCATTTTGATTCGGCCTTTCGACCCTTTCGGCCGTTCGACATTCGACCTTTCAACCATTTCGGTCTTTCGAACATTTCCGCCTTTCGACCATTTCGGCCTTTTGTTATTCGGACTTTCGACTTTGGCTTTTCGACATTCGGCCATTCGGTCCTATTCCGTTATTTACTATCATTTAGGCGCTTTATAGTTCTATAAAAGTTATTTCTAGGCCACTAACCAACAAATTATAAAATATTTCCTTTTGGTCCCTAGAAGTATTTATATCAAAATCATCTTCTCACGCAATGAATTAAGGGTCTTGAGCTTACTCCTAATAGCTGGCTTCGAGAACTATTACCTCGTTATAGATGCATAAGTCTACACTAAAAGAAATAATTTTTGCTTAATAACAAGTAAACCAGATTAGTAAAGTTAGCTTGCATTTTATTATAATACAACTTAATATAGACAAGTTTAAATTACAATTGTAAAGTTAACATAGCTAATTTAAACAAGTAAAGCTCAACTTAGAAAATGGGTAAATCCTACATTAGTAATGCTAAATTTACATGAACCCGTGTTTTCTAAAATAACCAAAATGATTTGCTAAATTAGCTTGTGTTAAGTATTGCTACATTTATTGAAAGTTAAATAATATATTTAATAATATAAATTAACTTAGAGACATAGTAAAATTAGCTTGGTTTAGATGTAATATGTATGTTCCAAATAACGGTAATTTCCATTTTTCTACACATATTCTTTCAACGACAACGACTCATTTGTGAAGTGATTACCGATCGTGATGGATCTAAATAAATTAAAAAGTGATAAAGTTAATTAAATATATATTCGCCAGAATTTTTCGACGAAATAAAAGGTAAGTTAATATTATGTTAAATTAAGTAAATAATTTAAGTTTTATATTAAATTTATTTTAGAATAATTTGTCAGATTCAAATACTGCCGAAACCGAATCCGTATCTTCAAGTTTAGAAGAGTATTTTGAAAATTTGAAATGAAATTAAAAGTATAATTTGATTGTATTATAGGAAAATAATTATTGCATAATTATTTAAAATTATTCAATGTTTTCTTGCAATTTTCGGGGGATTTCGGTTGAAATATTCATCGACCATTTAAAATTTTTTCATAGCTAGATCCCAAACAAACAGTACATTTTTATTTTTATCAGAAAATTGTTTCCAAAATTTTGACAATATTAGTATATTTAAAAGGCATTTAACACGATACATTTTCCTAATCGGTCAAACAATCCGAACTTAAAGAATTGAAATTGAAAGTTGTTCACAACTTCTTGATCTAAATTATAATAAAATATCTATAGATAGTAGTGTTGCTTCTAATTCAATTCAATCTACAAATATTAGCAATGATTATGTTCGAACCCATGAAAATATAGAAAATGATTCGAATGCAATTTCAGATTTAAGCTGCGCACTGGCTTGTGAAAATTCTGATTTGGTAAATTTACAAATTTTATTTATTTTATCATTACATAAAAAAAATCATTTCACAAGAAAAGATGTAACGGATATTTCAAAATATATGAAAGAATATATATTTCAGCCATTAAAACATCAAGTGCTAAAAATTATTCAAAATCTGGAGGGTAGTAATTTTAAATAAGTTCATTTAGCTAATTTTTCGCCAGTATTAAATTTTCTAAACTTTTCAGAAAAATATGATACTGAATACAAATTGATCAAATATTTGACAGAAAATGGTTTTTTTCAAAACCCAATTCAATTTTCATTAAACGATGAGGTAACTGAGGTGTTTCAAAGAGGTCTCCCATTTATAAGCGAAAAAAGCTGCAAGGGAATAGTTTTCCCGTTAGCGTTTCAATTTAAAACAATTTTTGAAGTTAAAGGAATTTAGAAGGAGGCTTTGAAAAATATTAATAATATTGAAAAATCTAACAAACCCTTGTCTCATTTTATCGAAGGTAAACTTTGGCAGGAGAAGCGTAAAATATACGCAAGTAAAATTGTTATTCCATTCTTTTTGTATGCATATGACTTTGAGATAAATAATCCTTTCGGATCCCATGCAGGGGTACATTCCATTACTGGAATATATTATAATTTTCCCATTTTAAATTCAATTTCAAAATTGAAAGATATTCATCTCGCTGCTCTAATTAGATCGAAATTCGAAAAAGAATATGGAAATGATATATCCCTATATACTCTTATTGAAGAAATAAAATCCTTGGAAATCAATGGTTTTGAAATTAATACAGAAAATGGAACTTTCCACGTTCACTTTGTATTAGGTTTAGTCTTAGGCGACAATTTAGGTTTAAATACATTACTCGGTTTTAGTAAATCATTCTCAGCAAAATATTATTGTCGATTTTGCAAAGCTGATAAAGTGCATGCTGCAAGTCAACTTGTAGAGAATGCTGAACTGATCCGTAATTTAGAAAATTACAATTAAGATGTCGTTACAAATGATGTTATGGTTACTGGAATTCATGTTGAATCTATATTTAATAACCTCCCGTTCTTTCATGTAATTAATAACTTTGCGGTTGATATCATGCATGATATCTTTGAAGGTATATGTCATTACAACTTATCCGAAATATTATTAGATTTAAGTGATACAAAAAAATATTTTGACTTAGCCATATTAAATAAATTAAAAAGTATTTTTCCTTATGGCGTTACAGAAATTGATAATCTGTCCAAAGATATAAAATCAAATCACATTAAAAATAAAGAATTTGAACTTTCGGCACGAGAAATGTGGTCTTTTACCCATTTTTTACCTGTAATTGTAGGAGATATTATACCAGAAGATGATGAAACTTGGATATATTTTTGTGAATTTGTTGAACTAGTCGATATTTTGCTGTCAAATAATTTTAATGATTATTAAATGATTTAGAAAAACGGATTGCAAAGCATAATGAAAAATACGTTGAATTATTTAATCAAACACTTAAGCCTAAGTATCACTTCTTAATTCATTATCACAGACTTATAAAATATTCTGGGCCTTTGAAAAATATTTATTGCTTCCGGTTCGAAGGAAAACATTTTGAACTTAAGTCTTATGCAAAAAACATAACATCCCGAAGAAACATAACACTTAGTATTGCTATTAAATCACAGTTGCAATTTGCATTTATGCTCATTAGTCCACCTGAAAATCTTATAGAATTGAACGTAAAAGATTTAATACATAACAAATTCCCATTAGAGATTTTTTATAATTTTGATTTTAATATAAAAAAATTAGAATTTTACTCTTCGATTACATGCATGTACATTTATAAAAAATGAATATTTCATAATTAGATTTAATCAATTTCATATTGAACTTTACAAAATTCATAGGATATTTATCAGTGACGATCCCTATTTAATAGTAAAAAAATATTCAACTCTTTATCTCAAACACTATGTTTCATATAAACTTGTATCAGAATGTGGAAACTACCTAATTTATCCCTTAACTTATGTTAATAGTCCTCCAATACACACTTACAAGACAAATGTAGGAGAAGTTGTTCGTGTAAAAAATTTCTTTTAAATTTAATAATATATTTAAGTTAGAAAATTGTTATTTTGCAATTACATATTTATTTTAATCGTTTAGGTTGAAAATTTATTTTAAAAAATGGAACCTGAAACCGAAATAACCGATACTGGTTCATTATTAAAAAATGCTATAGTAAGCTTTACAAATACTAGTGATTTTCAAAATTCCTCAAATGAATTTGAAGAATACGACATAGGACAAATTGTTATTGTAAGCGGTATACCTGAAAACTTGGAACAACCAGATACACGTGAAACCATTCTTTATGAAAATGAATCAAACCACGAAATCGATGAGATGTGTAATTTACTGAAATCCTGGCATTTAGAACCATTATATGAAAAGTTTAAATGTATAAGTATTGTAATTTATTGAATATTGTGAAATTATAATTGTCAATTCTCTTAAATTATAGATCGTGGGTTTAACATTCGAAGTTTGCAATATTTAAAAACAAATCAATTAGACTATCTTTTTGATGAAACCAAATTTGGAACTAGAGTCATATTTGAGCACTACCTGTTATTATGGCAGGGAAAGCTCAATTCAACATTGGCAACAGAATGCGCTTCGAATTGTTTTTCAACTAAATCAAACCGGCTTTATGATAATATAGATAATCAGTCATTTTCAACTAATTGTTTTCCAAGTATATCAACCCAGATTGAAGACAATAATGAAAATGAGTCATCTAAAAAGCATTGCCAATCAGTTAACAGTCAATCAGAACAAATATATTGAAAATTGTCACCGTGACCATTTATGTTCTCTTTTTGTCGACAATTATTTAATCTCCAACAATAATAAGCCAGCCGGCAAACAAATAAAATCAATTTCAGAAGAAATCATTCATTGCTTTCCTAGAGAAAATTTGGTAAAAATTATGAATTAATACTTTATGATTATAGTTTGTCTAATTATTTAATTTTTTTATTTATTTAGAATACATATTCGTGATGGCAGATTACCACCGTACGGCAAACTATATAATATGTTTGACTATCACTATAAAAAAATAAACAAATTCATTAAGAAAGACCATACAGCGGCTAATACGTCCTCAGCCAAAAGTGGTTTTACTTCAAAAACAGATACACAAATAAAGACCACGAAAATAGTATTTCTACCTTCGGGCGATTACCTAAATATATAAACCGACTTAAAACATTTACGAAGTCCCAGGGAACTACTGCTTCAAAAATGGCAATCGTCTTCAAAGGAAAGAATGAAAGAAATTCAACAAAATAATGATCCATCACTTGAGGTAACTTTTGAAGAATAGCCGTTGTACAAACATCCATTTGGTCCGGAACTAGTAAGTATACTGACTTGTAATATAGATCGTTAAATTTAAAAATCTAACAAAAAATTATTGATGTTACAGATTAACATGGATTTTGAAACAATTTACCCCAGCTGCCATACTCCCTATTCTAAGTGGAATTTGTTTATTCAGAAGTTCCTCAATATTGTATCATCAAATTTGAAGCATGCCGGGTACAAGAAGGCTTTCCAAGATTTTTATGAAAAAAGAAATGATTTTAACTCTGGTAAGAATAAATATAGATACTTAACTTATAGAGGAACATAACTACCATAGTGAACCGGCCAAAAATTTACAACTGTTTCAGTTTCAAATATTTTAAAAATGTTTCCTATTTATTCCGTTGTGTCCCATATTTGTGTCCCATTTTAAGCGAGCATTAATTTATTTCCGTAGGATTGGATTTAATAAAAAAAAATCGTTTGAATATAAGTTGGTGACTATTAACCGACATTAAACTGACCGCAGGAAGTTATAGGCCAGCAGTTAAATTGTTTTAATAACAATAATTAAAACTAAATTTAATAAATTAAAAATAAAATTAATTTTTTTTAAATTAATAATTATGATCAATTAATAATAGTATTCGCAAATACACGTTCAATTTCATTAAGTTTTTTAATTAAGCTTAAATTTTTTAAAGTAGATAACATTTATGAATTGAGGAAAATGAACGTGTGTTTGAACACTTAATTTAATAAATTTGATTTAAATTAATAATTTTGCAAAGTTTCCATTTTATTAATTTAATAATATTCTGTTGAAAAAATTTAACCTAATCATGGGTTAGTTTCCTGGCCTTAAGCTCAAGGTCCGTAGAGGTCCTTAAGATGTCACCCCCACCATTCAAACTAAAAAGCTTTTATTAATTTGTACGATTTTGTAATTCAACCTACGGAAATGAAATCTAAGTTTCATTAAAATGAGACCCTTAAGGGTCGCTTATGGAAGTTTCGAGTTGGGAGAAAATGCATCAAATCGCTTTATATATTCTCGTCATTGTAATTTTAATAGTGTACTAACTAACAATAATGAAACAAATTATTTTGTGTTAATGCTCACAGAACCTCGGTTCCCTATAAATGATCCCCATCTGCGCTATAAAAAAAAATTACTTCCAAAATGTTCCTTTTAATGCAGGTTGGCATTTTATTGCCTTATGTGGTAAATGCATGATTGAGTCTATTGGATTAATTTACTAAACAAATTTGAATTTAAAATTAACTTTTTTAATCTTGATAATTAATATTTAAATTTTAATTATTTAATTTCAGATACGCACCACATTGAAATAATTAAAAGTTTAAGTGTTTTGTTACCACCGTCGCTGATCAACATAAATTCTAAAACAAAAAACTTTGTAAAATACTCTATTAAAGACAGCCAAAACTGGTTTCTAATTCAGGTGGAGACGCTCGCCGATATGGAAATTGAACTGGACAATATCAAAAAAAAAAATGTTTGATAAATAAAACACATCTTCAACCATTAGTAATGTGTTTAGGAAAGCCAACTGATGCCATTCAATTTATAATAATATTAGATGGCTTTACATATTTATGCGGCAGCTTTTTAGATGCCGTCGATATTCATTTTAAATTATTTCAAATTTTTCAGTTAGAATATCCAAAACCATGTCTTAATGTATGGTTATTCATTCAACTATACTTCTATGAAATAAAAACCAAATACGACAAAAATGTACCTTCAGTTTTAACATTAATTACAGATTTAGAAAACAGACCACAATAGGCAATTTTATTAAACGAACAGAAAATGAATTTATTTTTAATTTTTTTTTTAATATACATGTTATAGTAATCTTACAGATTCTAATTTTTGGATACATGAATTATTACTAGTTATTCTTATTACTATTTATTTTTAACAATAATATAAATATGATATTATTATGTCTAAATGATAATTTACAAATATATCTAAATGAATTGAATTTGTTTTGTAACAAGGTTTATAATAGTTAATTTTAAAATATTAAGGAGAATAATAAAATAAACTTGGTCTAATCAAAATTAACAATTTGTTTTATTTGACTAACAAAAATAAAAAAATAAAAAAAAATATATATATATATATATATATATATATATATATATATATATATATATATATATATATATATATATATATATATATATAATATATATATATATATATATATATATATATATATTATATATATATATATATATATATATGAGCCGTTTATTTTGAAAGTAGCCTAAGTCCATTTTTCAAAAAAAATCAAGTTAATGATAACAATAGATAAATAACAGTATAATCTTTCTAACGGTAAATAATTTATTGTCAAAACAAAAAAAAATTAATCTCTAACACCTGTGCAAAAAATAAGAAAATTCAAAATCCCATATGCTCTTTCATTTATTGTTTTTCGATTCTTTCATTATCTCGTTTCAACAAAATATGGACTTAAACCACTTTCAAAATAAACACGGCTCATATTTACCTAAGTTAATTTTCGTTTGTTTTAACTTTGGTAACCTAGTTAATTTTGCTTATTAAATCATCGGTGCTTAGCTAAATTAGAAATATTAATTTGTAAATTTCACTAATTATTTATCCATTTCAACTTATCATTTAAGTTAACTTTACTAAACATGCTCAAAGTGTTTTTACTTTTATTTAGTTAAAATTACACTGCAATTGGATAAAAATAAAAAAGTTAAATTAGTTAAATTAGCAATTCAATTATTGTTAAACTACCTAAGCGCTAAGTAAGCTGAATTTTAACTTATTTTTTTGTTCATTTTACCCAATTTTTTTCTTAAAATTGCCTTCTTTTTTTTCAGTGTATGTGCAATGACAGATTTCTATAGTTCACCTAAAAAATTACAAAAATACTTTGTGGAATTTGTCGTTTTCTGAGAATATTTGCATTTTATATGAAAAAAGAGATTTATTTATGTTATAAAACCGCGAAAACTGACTGAACACTGCGGTTAATTTTGAACGTCATTTGATACAATTTTGACAATAAAAATTTGCTTAATATTTGGTGTTTTCAAACAATTCTTTAATATGATACCCCTTTAACCTATTGCCGTACCAATGTATATAGTTCTTTTCATAACGTAAATCCTCACTCAGTATAAATCATTGTGTAATTCTCTTTCAAAAATTTGTTCTTTCTGAACATAAAGAATGGATTAACCTCGTCCTATACAACAAAAAAAAAAACTTTAAACTTTCAAAAAAAAAAAATCATATACATTTTATTTTTATGAATAGATGATTATTATGATACCATAAAAATACTATAAAAATGATAAAATGCAAATATAAAAGAAAATAATAGTAAACCATATAGCATAGTAAAAAAAAAAAATTTGGGAATTAATACCAGAAAATATTTTTAATCTTGTAAATTTCGTAAAAAACAAAAAAAGATACTGTATGCGGTATTTATTTTATACATGATGACACTAAAAGAGTATCTGTATAGGTAGGTATACATATATTACACATATCTAGAAGAACAATAAACACACAAAAAAAAAAATGTATTTTATCTGATTTAACACCTAATATACAATAAACTTAATACGTGCATATGAATTTTATTCTCATAATTTTCCCAAACTTTTCATAATTTTTCCAAAAAAAAAAAGCAAAAAAATGTTTTCTTTTTATAATCGTACTAGATTATTGCCATCACTATTATGTATTTTATAAAAACTAATAATAATATTTTTTTTATTTTTAGTTTTAATTAAATTAAAATTTTTATTTTTATGTAATTCGGAAAAATGTTTCTATAGATTTTTATTTTTTTTTTCATACAATTCAGTTCTATTATACTGTCTTTCTATTGTGTGTATTAAAAATAATATCAAAGTTAATATTTAAAATTATGTTTTTGGACTTCATTATACATTATATACACAGTATCAATTAACTAGGATTCTCTATTGTATTGTATTGAAAGGATTAAATATTTTTTGGTTAATTTAATGTTATATTATTTTTAATTAATTGATTGCAGTTTATAATGTATGAATACAGTTGTTAAACATAAATCAGGATACATCGAATAAAATATTTAAAATTGATTTCCTATATACATATATTTTATTTTTAACCCACACATTCATACATGTATAATTTTCCGGACAAAATACCAAAAGAGGATACAAGAAAAATTGTATTATTGTTGTAATAAATCACAATGGTTGATTTAATTCTATATACACATGTATTTAATGAAATAAGGGATATAAATAGATATTAGATAGATGACCTGGAAATTCTATTTTTTTTTGTTATTTTGTGTGATAAACTAACAAATTTCACTGCAGCAAAAACTTTCAAATATATATTTCATTCGTTCAGTGTTTTTTTTTTGTTGTTTTGTTGTGAGTGCCGGTCTATATATAACATTGTTCTATGGAGAGGAAAAACGGAAAAAAGGGATGATCGCTACCAACCGTACACACAGTAAATATAAAATTGTATAAAGGGAAAAACAGCTTTGGGGAGACAAATATTTTGTGTATTATACAGGAAATGAAAATTTCAGTGTGTCACACAAATTAAAATTGAATAAAAAACAATTTGAACAATACGGTACTCGGGAAAAATTCACTCCCTGTTATTATTTATATTTTTATTTGTAATTTACAATTAAAAATAAAAATTGGTTGTAATAATAATAATTATGATCATCATAAACATGTTAAGGTGTTGGATATATTTTTTTATTTAATTATGTAAATATGGGGTGGTTTCTTTCTATTGGATTTTTAATGATTGAAACCTTGTGTTCTAGGTTGAACCAAAAACTAAAGAATGTTAAGTTTTTTTTTTTTTCTTGTGTGGTTGCTTACACATTTTCTTAGTGAATTTATATATTGTGCTGCGTGCTTATATTTTAATATGGAATGCGGGAGGGAGGGAGTTCATTTAAATTACATTAAAACACATAAATCTTTCAATTTCTCTTTTACTTTCCCGCCTTCGTAAAAAATATTTTCATTTTTACAAGAAATCGGTAATATAGTATACATAGCAAAATTCAACAAGACGACATATTTATTACAGTCTAATCATAAATTATCAATTATTTCAAATCAAACCGCCCTCTTATTACACCGCACACAATACAATTATCTTCTCCCCTGGTTTAATTGACAAAATAAACCCCCCGAAATTACAAAAGCACAATAATTTATTTGTATTAAATTTTTTATTTTATTTTTTGCCCCGTGCAAAATGTACTCGTATACAATAATAAAAATGAGACTTATTTTTAAGTTTTATTGCAAAATAAAAAGTGTTATCAGATAATTTATTCATAACTTTTATGCACGCCCATTTTATCAGAATATACTTAAACAACAACAAAGTAAATTATTTTTTAATTTTATTTGTTTCTTTTATTGTGTGCAAAATGTTACGTTATGCTCGACACGGCGCGCTAAGAAAAGTAATTTTTGGTGTTGTTGTTGCTGTTGTTTTTGTAAGAATTGCACTTAAATGAGAGTTGAAACAAAATGTGTATTATTAACCAAAAAAAAAAAAAAAGGAGGAAGAAGAAATCTTAAAGAGTAAAAATCGATTACATTTTTTATTTTTTTTAATTAATGAAGAAAAACAAGTTATTGTGTATCTTTTGTGTCTCCATTTATCTTATTTTATTTTTTGTTAATCGTATAACACAAAACAAATGGAAAAACTAAACACGATAAAAGTTTTATTGTGAAAAGTGCACTGAAATTATAACCCTTGAAGGATGCTGCATAACTATTTAATTAAAAATTGCAAAGTAAATCTAGATGCAGGCCCAAATTTTGCAGTATCTTGTGCAATTCCATTTACCCGTAATAATTTATCAATTTTGCAATTGCGCTGCGATATTAAAACCGTATTTTGCTTCTTTAAGCTTTTTATTTGGCTGGTTGTTTTAGTGTGTATATATTTACATGTATAAATCGAAGCCCATATAAATATATTTTTCTAGTTCTCTAGGATATAGCAAAAAAAAATATGTTTATTTGTATATTTTATTTTATCAAATCAGCCAACCAAAATGAATCGTTTTTGTATATTTTGTGTCTCTCAATTCAATCGTATCTAAGTTCATAGTTTATTTTCTGTTTGGACACAAAATATCGAAATGAACGAAATAGGCATTTCTATATATAAATATGTACATCCTACTTGAATTATTACCCAATTTCGAATGTATTTTTGTTATTTTTCGTTTCTGCTATTCCCTTTCATTGTTGTTGTTTTTGTGTTCAGCTTCATGTATGGGCACAATATAAGTAGTATGTATATAGATTTCTCCGACTGACTGTATTTTATTAGGGTGATTTCACTCAATTTAGCTAAATTCAATAGAAATTTACTATAGATAGTTCAATATAATTTTTACTAGTTTACAGAAAAAAAAAACTATGATTTTCTATATCTACTAGATTCAAACGGCACAGATGGTTGCCTGCAAAAAAAAAACTAATAAGATGACCATGAAAAATGTTTTAAGATTAATATTAAATCATATCCCGTTTTTTTCCAATCAAAAATCCATAATGGTTTACCATCGCATAAAAAAATATAAAGGGCACCAAGAAATCACCTTACCATGCAACACAAAACACCCAACTAAATAAAAATTAAGAAATTTATTTTATTTGATTTCGGATAATAATATTATTAAAAATATAGGGTGACCAACCTCCTGAGACAAATTGATAAAAAATTATCCTGTGTAGTACATACACATTTATTTACAAGATACACAGATCCCGAAATTAAAATGCAAGTCACGTGCATTTAGAATTTTTTTTTTCTTAATTTATAAAGTTTTTCACAATTTTCATAAAATAAAATTTCCTCCATGAAAATTCTTCTCCGTTTTATTATTAAAGAGAAAGTTTTCTGAAAACAAACACACACACAAAAAAAAATAAATAAAAAAATGTTTGCGATCATAATTCAGAAGTTTAATTGGGGTATTGAATAGAAAAATTGCTGCTTTAAGACAATGGTAGAGAAAGTTTACAATAAAAAAAACAAAAATAAAAAAGGAAGTACAGTTCCTTTTAGATACATAATTACCTCCTGTTATATAGAACAAAAACAACACTAGCAGCGAGATTTTTTTGTTTGTGGGGGGTTTTGCCGTGCGGTGAAGACAAAATTTTTTGGAGCAGAAAAGAGACACTGTTAAATAAAATACGGAAATCAAATGACTCATTTATTTATATTAAGAAAACAGTTAAAATCATTAATATGTATATATCCCAAAAAAAAAAAAAAAAAACATTTGGAAGTTCAATCGGAAACCATAAACAAAGCCGATTTTCCTTTTGTGCTTGAGAAATATAAATTAACCCTAAAACAAAACACAATTTTAAGACATTCCATTTATTTTTTTGGTGTTGGTTAAATATAATTTCTTTTCAAGTTCGAATGACTTATACATGTCATTAGCGGTTAGTTATTATATTATTTATACATCTTATTTATTTTATGAATTATGATTTGTTTTCTTGTTAGTAAATTTATTTTTATACATGAGGGTTATATATCCACAAAATATGTTTACCATAAATTAAAACATATGAGCTAATTTTGTACATATGTAATATGGAGTGTATTTATATAATGTACAGCAATATATTTCCAATATCGTAACCAATTAATCAAGAATATGACCCTTCGATTCAAAACTACATATAAATACACATCTGATAACGACATTGTTATATCCAACAAATAATATTCTTGAAGATGAAAAAAATAAAATAAAAATAAACCGCACCATTCCGCATTTATATACATCATATTCAGGCTATATATCTGTATTTATACTCGTATATTGTGTGGAATATCTTACCAAATTACGTTAACGCCTTTATCATATTTTAGGTAAAAAAGCAAAAAAACTAAAACAAAATCTTACACACATAATATAGTGAAAAAAAATAAATTCTAACGAAGAACATACAACAAGATCATGTGACAATAATAATTCATCGAAAATGTGTCCCAAGTGTGACATTAAAAACGAGAGAAATTTCTTAAATTTTATTTTTATTTTCCCAAACCAATTTTCCCAAAAAAAAAAAAAAAAATTTTTTTTGAGGAAACAAAACGGATTCCACTCTAATTTTTGCACCCCTTCAAAATGGGTATATTTATAGTATACTGCGCGGAAACGAAACGTCATAATCGACCGATCTATGGATATACTAATTTTACTTTTACCCAATTTTTTTAGAGATATCGTTTAACTTGAGTGGAATTTAAATTTTCACTCAAATTTAGATCGAAATCTTATACGAGTGGAAACACAATATAAATGGCTGGTATTTTATCTCAAAATACTTGTGACGTAGTTAAACCCAATTTTGAGATTTAAAAATTAATTCGAACTAAATTTATTTGGTAGATTTTATCACTAAACAATTGAATCTAAGATACAAACTTTTAGGTTTGTAAAGGAAATTGATCTTTAGTCACATCTGTCACTTTCTCTTGTTTACATAAATGTATATTGTTCGTAAAATTAATATAAAGACAGCCGGTGAAAGTGTTGTAATATTATTTATAATATGAACTATACACTTTAGTATTGCGAGAAGACGAAATTTGATAATTTTTGTGAGCTGAGCATTATTCAACAATAAGTGGTTTGTCAGATAGTCCTCAGGGTTAATAAAATATTTTAGAGCATTGGTCGATAAAAAAATTTGATGAATATGGAATATTGCAAACTTTGTGAATATCAGTTGTACCTATGCCAAGGAGGCTTATACAAAACCATCTTCAATATTTTATATAGAATTATTTGACTTTTCAGTTTATGAATTTTGGCACATGACTACCATACTGGCGCTTCTTAGGTAATAGCTGTTCTCAGTGCTGAAAATTTAATTTAGACTTACGGTTAAGTAAAGTATAAACTAGCTTAATTTGATTAGAAGTCTAACCGAAGGCATATTCAATTTGTTTTTGAAAAGTATAAACGGTTCTTTTTGTTCTATTTTGCTTATTTTCTCTTACGTTTTTACCAAAAAGAACCGACCCCATCACTATTGAAAAGTGAGCATTTTATCAAATATCAGTCTTAGAAATTAAAATTTCCTCGCCCAATTGATAATGTTATAATACAACTTTAATGGGTCGTTAGGTACATGCAAAACTACAAAAGCTTTTTAAACGAGAAAAATAAACAACTCATATAATGGCTGTGGTCGAATTCTCGGGTAAATCATTTACCGCGGTAAACTTAGATTTTTAATGTTCGTTTTCTGTTAAATTACGCATTTTTTTCTATTTTTTACTTGTTCAATTCTTATAACAATAAAGAATAAAGTATCTAAACGTAAAAGATTTACCTTTTTTTATTTTCCTTACTCTCCAGCAAAAAAAGGTAAATGCATTTACCGAATTTTGCGGATTTACTCGAGAATTCGACCGCAGCCATATTTAATAATTGGATATCTATTAGATCGACAAGGATGTCTATTGTTCTTATTTATTGTATTTTTACACGTGTTTTTATTTTTATTTAATCGTGTTGTCGCCTTTTTGTTTTCTATATGTAAATCAGACAAAGATATCTAAACCTTTTTTGTTTTATATTTTCGTGTTTGCCCGTTTTTACTTTAAAGTGTTCTTTTTCATTTTTAATGATTTTATATTGAAAAGACAAAGACAATCTAAATATTGTTTTTATTTTTTTATTTACGAACTTTTACTTTTACGCTTTCTTTGTTTTTTTGTTAATTTTATATTGAAAAGACAAGGATGATGCTATTTGTTTACATTTTTTTTATATTAGGATTTAATGGTTTGTGTGTAGTTGTTGAAAATGGAAAGGTTTTCTTTTTTCAATTTATTTGAAAATGTAGACATATTTTCTTCTAAGATTTTAAAACCATATCTACGAAACATATTAAACATGCAAATTAACAAAAATGTTATTACATTTAATTGAATTTTCATTAATAAACTTATAAATCAAAACTAACAATTTTACATTGGTTCTTATGGGAAACAGAAAAACGTTCACCTCATATAGAAAGCTTCTATTTCTACCTTACGGCTATGATATATGTAAGATGGCTATGATTAGGTTTATCAAACTTATAAACTCTCCAAAAGCATTGAAAACAATGTGAATGGGAAATATGAAAGAGTCACACATATTTCGATATCTTCTGCGAAATCCATTTCTTGTACATATTTTGCTTTTAAAATACTCTGGAATAACAAATACAATAAAGATTCATAAAAAAATTTAGTGATATTGTAAGGTTAGCATCAATCTGGGACGTAGTTATCATCGATTCAACAACGATCGTTGATAAGTTCAGGTAGTTGTTCAGATATTATTTGAAAAACTTCCAATCAGAATATAAATTATTTAGGGTTACTTTAGTTGCAATTGTGTGATATATGTATCTCAAATCTAACGGATATATGAATCTGGCAAGGTTGTCATCAATATATGGTTGGGTAAACGAGTCAAATTTAGTGGTAAATAATTAAATCTATTATAGAAGAAGATTTACGAGAGATACTGGAATATGCGGGGGATGTTGTTTACATTCGTAAAGCAAATTTTCAGCATTATTAGGACGATTGATAATGTTTGTATGATGTTCGCTGTTTAAATCACCGCAAATGAAATAACTAATTTGAAAATTATTTAACAGTTGATTATCCAATTTAAAATGTGAATGATTCACTAGGTTATTCAAAATAAATGGATGTTAAATGGATATTTGAATTAACAACTCGCTCAACTGAGTTTTTTATCAGACTAATGGCGATAATCTTATACGCGTAAATCGTGACAGGAGACAGAGTCCTCACCTATTCCTAGAAGCCGAATACTTGAGATTGTTGTGTATTAAAATGGCAGTACAAACGTTTTGATAATCGCTCGCTTCCTAAGAAATAATTATCTGGCTATATACAATCCGAAAGAACCTAATATTTCAATTAGAAATCGCATTTATCCGTTAAATGAAATACATAACATTGAAATTATTAAGAGTTTAATATGTATTGTGTATAATTCGCTAATACTTAGACTACCTGGCTGCTTTCAATACATAGAAAGTAACTAACGGTAGAATTAGCAATTCAGTGTTAAAGCTTGATTGAGATTAACTGAAAACAAATTTTTTTTAAGATTCTGATTCGAATCGAAACTGAAGCTGCAAAGCTCTAATTTGGCTCCTCATAAAAAAATAATTATCTGGCTGTAGTACAAAAGAACCTAAATATTTGAAACATAAATCGCATTTATGCGATAAATAAAACAAAATTGAAACTAATAAGAGTTTGATATATTACAAATAATTCGTTGTAATTAGCAATTTAGACACTACAGGCTGATGAAATTGTATGAAAATTAATTTTTTATGAATCTCATTCAGATCGAAACTGAAGTAATTATTTATTTATTTATATATTGCATAATGCGGCAACACACAGACAAAGTCCAATTACGTGTACCCTCTAAACTAAGATTTACAAACAGCAATACTTAAAAAAATAATAATTATAATCCAATGCTACTATAACAGTAACAATAACTAAATAATAATAATACTAATAATCATACAAAATTTAATAAGTTCAAAATATACCCAAAATTTATAAACTATTATAACGATATAAAAATTAACTAACAGGCAACACCAGCAACTGCAAAATCAGTCACTTGGAAACATTAAAAAATTGAATTAAAACAGAGTATACTTTATGTTTAAATATTTAAATAATGAATCCAAAAACAGCTAACTGACCAAATTAAAGAGACATGATCTATATCGGTTTAAAGATAAGGAAAACAAGTCCAGATTAAAGAATAATTCATCGTGACTACGATGAAGTCTGGATAGTGGATTCGCAAAACCTAAATTCATTCGCGATTGTATAGGAAAGAATAGTTGATTATTTCTGAGCAAATAACCACGAATATAAAAATGCACATCTCTTATAGAGCGACGGTATCGATTTTGGAAATAGTAACTTGTAAAGCAATAAGTCGTCTAACACTAACCTCCTATTCTGTAAGCTTACCATGCTAAATATCTTAAGCCTAGTAATGTAAGGTATATTTCCTACATAAGGTATAGTTTTAAAAATTAGGAACTTCGTAAATTTTCTTTGCACTCGCTCAACTTGCTCACTATATAATTCGTAGAACGGGTTCCAAATTTGCGAAGCGTACTCTATTTTACTTCTTACTAGACTATTGTATAATATGGTTAGGACTTCAGGATTACGAAAATCTCTTCCTCCGCGGAAAATAAATCCAACAATTTTGTGTGCTTTCGCGCAAATTGAGTTGATGTGTTTTTCAAATGTCAATTTAGTGTCAAAAATAACACCAAAATCGGCAATTTGAGAAACTCTCCTTAGGTTAAAATTTGCAATATTATAGCTGACTAGTAGTGGGCGAACTTTCTTAGTGAAGGTAATTACTAGACATTTTTCAGTACTCAAATTTAGTTTATTTAGAAGGCACCAGTTTTGAAGTTTATCAAGATCTCTTTGCAGAGAGAGAGGTGCAATCTCATCAGTAATTCTTCTATAAAATTTTAAATCATCGGCATAAAATAGGTGGGGACAATCAAAAATGTTAGAAAGATCGTTAATGAAAATTGTGAACAAAAGAGGCCCCAGAGTAGAACCTTGCGGAACACCAGAAGTAGCCAAAAATCCATTAAGTCCATAAAGTCCATTAAATTTTACTTGTACAAACCGGTCGCTAAGATACGATGATAACCAAATACACAATTTATCTGAAAGTCCAATTTTGTAGCATTTCTTAATGAGTACATCGTGAGATACTGTATCAAACGCTTTTTTAAAATCGATATAAATACAGTCAACTTGAAAGCCCTTGTCTACACTATCGAACGTGTAACTTGAGAATTCCAGACGGTTTGTCAAAACTGAGCGTTTTTCATAAAATCCATGTTGTGTAGGGCTAATACTACATTTTACTTCATGAAATATTAAGTTCTACACAAGTTTCTCAAAAATTTTACTGAATGCTGTTAAAAGAGAAATGGGCCTGTAGTTTTCGATGAAACTTTTATCGCCTTTTTTGAAAATTATTGGCACCAAAAGTGCCGATTTCCACCTAGACGGGAAAATACCAGAATTTAATGATAAATTAAAATTATATACCAGAGGTGCCGCCAATTGTTCTCTCAACTGAAAGATGAATTAATTCGATCTGCTATCCGAACCCGGACCCTTGTTTACGTCAATCGAATTTAATACAATTAGTACATCTTCCACCGTAAAATAGGAAATGGCATTAGATACACAATTAGTGTTGGGTGCATTTAGTAAGCCGCTATTGGAAGTAGAACTGGGTACATAAAATGAATTATCTGGCTATAATCTGGAAAAATCTAATATTTCAAATAGAAATCCCATTTATACGATAAATGAAAAAGCCAATGAAAAAAACAAAAATGTTTATATAAAACTTTTCTACATTTCTTTGACAGCGATATACAAAAATGCTAATATGCTATAATGCCCAAGGTGGCAATTTTTAGTACGCTTTTACTGAATTTTTACACATATCACGGCGATATTATGTAATCTATATTGACTTAATTACCACACGATTTGTAGAAAGCTTTTGTTTCAATTTGACTATGAAACTTGTTTAAATTTTGGCTTAAATAAATCAATTATTACAAGAAAATGAAAACGATTTACTTAAACGACATTTATATATGTTGAAATTCAAACATTTATGAAAATATTTCAAAAATCATAATTAAGAATTTGTAACGTTTTCATTTAAAAATTGTTCTTTGGAAAAAAAGTTTATTTTATGTGTTTTACTATGGAAATTTTGGTTGTTTCCTCGTTTCTAATTCCCATTATAAAAGCTTCGATTTTTAGACTATAGCTGCATATAATTAAGGTTGCTCTGGTATAATTCGCTAGTACTTCGACTATATGGTTGCTTTCTATTATATTAGAAAGTATCCAAAATTGTAGTTAGCAATATAAGCCTGATTGAGATTGACCGAAAATAAATTGTTCATAATTCTCTTTATATACATAGATAGAGAAAAGAAATGTAAATTAAATTAATTAATTAATTTTTATACATATACCTTAGAAACATTTAACGTTTCTAAAAGTTAAGTAAACATTTTACAATTTTAATCTTTAAAAATAGTTTAAAGAATTTTTTAAAATAATTTTTAACCGTTATTGTTATTTACAATTATTTGACGATTTTAGAGAAAATTATATTAAAATTTTCTATAGCGAATCTACGTTATGTATGTAACTAAAATATTTTCGGTAGAAAATTAATTTTAAATTCGCGGAATCCATTGGAAAGTCGTTAAATCATTTCAAAATTCGAAAAGGCTCTGTAAATCCAAGTGAACATACAAAATATTTTTCAAATTAAAATTGGAGCAATATTCAAAAATTCGAGTCTTTTTCCGAAGAGGTAGATTTGTGAATGGTGCGGGTAAAAATAATAGGTAGTTGTGACGTTCTCCTGTACGCAAATTCTAAATTTATGATCCCGATGTCATTAAAAGTAATAGAATAAATGAAATTCAAAAATTTGGCCCTCAAATACAAAAAAATATGAATCCCGTGCTGGTAAATGATATTCCTAAAATTACCAAAAATGATCAAACAAACTGGTTCTTGATTTTGTAATTAAAATATATTTCTTTGGAATACACATTTTTAAATATTTATAGACAAGCATTTTAACTGTCAACCCGTCTTATAATTAAAGGCCTAATTGCTCCCTGAATTTATACCAGATGAACTTAGGTCCGATTGTTTTCTGTTTAATTTAAAAATACAACAAAATAATATTATTTTGAATAATTATTATTAATATTTTATATAATAATTAATTAGTAATTTGTGTAGGATATTGTTACATAGCATTTAACAAAATAATTAGCATACAAATATTTATTTTACGAATTTATTTTTTATAGATTTCTTGTGCAGAATTTTAATTTTCTTTAGAGAGTGTTTTCTTCTTCTAACAAATGTGAAATAACAATAAATTATTATTCATCACCTGGTAGTAGCGGTAAGATCAGAAACATTTGAAGAAATTTTGATTTTATTTGTCGTCTACCGGTAGTAAAAGAATAATCCGATAAATGAATAAGGCAAACGTACTTCGAAAACAAACCCTTACCGTATGTAGGCATTGTAAAGACTCTGATATTATGCACAATTTAAGTGAATTGTATTTAAATCGTAGTTATCTATTTATATGGTCCAAGAGCAAATTTGTGGGTGAATGTTGCCCTACAATCAGGATCCGGCTATCTAGTATATGTACTGTATTTAGGATAGAATCTGATTCAAATAATCTGGATCTCTCGGTCTTTTGAACACGTTTGATAGAGGCGAATCGTACGTAAAATTTTAACGCAAGTGTTGCAAAATTTTTAGTTAATAGCTCCGAAGAATATTGAATCGTTAATAAATGCAAATTAAAGTGCCGTAAAATCGGGCATACAAATATTTAGGGCAATTATAGTGCATTAAGGACCGACTTTGTTTTTCGGGCGTTTTTCCACTTTTTTAAAGATAAATAAGAGCCGAAATTTTTGGGAAATAACGCCTTAATTATTAAAATCACATTTTATTAAAATTTATGATATTAAAGGTAATCCTGTACATTTTTAAATAATTCAGTGGTTCTCTCTTACTGTGGTATGACAAAATGTAAATTACCAGTAAAAAATATTTTTATAACAGATTTTTTACTTTAATTTATTCTCAGTTCCGCCAACCGTTGGCCATATGTTCAATAAATGCAACTTGTTGATATTTATCTAATTAGGGATTTTCCCAAATAGAATTCCAACGCTTGCTGACTGGCGGCTAAAATATTTCGCATGTAGTTTTATATGGTCAAACATGTGTTTGAATATTTCATTAAATTATTAATTTCGACTAAATTAATTTTAAAATTTGATATTTATTATTAATCGCAACATACTCATCTTGATTAATCATAAAAAAAGTACGGGGACATCCACTAATTTAGACAAGAAACTTGTATTTGTAAACATGATTTTACTTATTTTTGCATGTAATAAAAAAAAAAGTAGTCAGCGCTGCCCAAGCGTGGGGACAAATGAACTAAAATCAATTTTGGGAAAGTCCCTCATTGCATAACTTTATACAAGTTGAAATGTAATTTTTCCATTAGTGTATTTCCAACACATTAATTTGTCGCTTCTTTTTTATTTAAAATTCAAATCATCGTTTAAATTGGTTATTCCAGATATAAATAGTCAAATCACAGAGCTAAAATCTATTTGAATTTGCAAGCATTTTGTAATGAACTCTGAAAAAATTTCTTAAATAAACAAAAAGCGACGTTAATCGCAAAATTCAACACCGGTTGGATGGAAACCGCATGGTTAAAAAAAATCAGATTATCTTATAAATATATTACCGGTCCAATCATAGGTGCATGGTGCATATTGAAGACAAATATTCAGTATAAAGTTCAGTAGACTTGATTGACAGTTCAAAAATTGTAATTTTCTTAGTTCGGTAACAAAACATGCTGAGTTAAAGTGAGGGTATGCGAATTTATGTGGAGTAATGCAATGTAACATGAAAAAATGTTGGATTATTTCGGGAGTATCGTTCCGACACATAGTTCGAGAATATTCGACATTATTCGATGTTTTGCGGTACTTTTCAGATTTATCTGAATTATATTTGTGATTTTCGAATTAATTGAAGATTATTCGAGATATACTTAGCATTCATTGAAAGTTCGAAATTTTCGGGTTTATTAAAAATTATTGGGTGTTTAGAGATATTCTGAGTTTGCTGAAGATTATTCAAGATTTAATTATACTAATTAATAATGGTCAATGGAGATTAGCCAATGCAGATGTCGCTACCACAGATTGGCTAAATTTTTAAAGACTCAAGAAACAAAAATAATTACCAAATAATTTTTTTGATATTTGATTAAACCGGTAATATTTAGATAAAACCGTTGAACTAGTGTATAAAGCAATCACTACCAAGAATATAATTTGATTTTTCCATTTTCCCACTATAACGAAGTTATATTGAGTAAGTATTGTAATCGCGAAAAAATTTTTGTTCCAGATTTTCACATTTCTCGACGAATTAGGTTACCAGAACCCCGAAACACCGATCAGAAAAATGTCGTGTCCGTCTTTCCGTCCGTCCTTCCAGTCGCACATTTTTTCAGTTTTGGTCGAAATTTTCTACAAAGATAGATTTTAGTAATAAGTAGTTTGTGTTAAATTTTGGGTCCATTTGAGTATAGAATAGAGGAGGTTGCAGTGGAAGAGAAAACTGCCAAACAGATTTTCTGAAAAACGAGACGACGATTTTTTTCTTATGTTGATGATAAATTTGACAATACATCATCTACTTGTGCAGAAAATTTGAAGTTGATTGAAGCATTGCGTGGGGGTCATTTTGACAAAAAGAGTAATATAAATTTGTTTATCTGTGTACCGAGCTAATGTCGAACTTTCCAAATAAATATTTTTTACAGTTAATACACCTTGCAAATTCCAATAATTCTTCCCAAGGTGTCTTTAAGATAATATGAAAAGATCACCGTGTAATATGGAATTTAAGTTTTTAAATTTGCATAAAATACTTTGCTATGGTGGCAAATAATATCGTCAACATTTAAAAATAATTATATGTAGTGAGCTTGTAAAGATAGCAAGATATTCCCGTTCCTATGGCACTGACATTTCTGGCATTGACATTTCTGTGAGAAAATTACTATGAGAGGCTTTAAAATAATATCACGCCACTAGGGTGGCGCAGGTTTAGGAGAGCTGGAAGATATATAAAATGAAATGCTATATGACAAGGAGATGGGATTCGGTAACAAATGATAATTAACGTTAATTCTGATTTTGTATTGTTTGTGTTTTATTATTTGGTATTTTCGACTGGTCCACAGCGATGCCCCGTCCAGACTGAAGCACTGAAAAAAGAATTATATCGGCCAATTCTCCCGTTGCTCACATAATATTGTAAATATAATAAATAATAAATTTTTGAACATTGTGAATACTCTCTGAATGGAGTAATTTAAATTCTTAAGGACTTTCAACGGTATACTAGTGATTTATAATTGGATCTAATTGTTAAAGGTCGAAGATGAAAAATAGCGAATACGACTTTGATTGCTGCTCAACATGTGTCAGTTCTAAATAATCTAGCATTAGTTGTGAGTGTCTGATTTGGCGGTATGAGAGTAGACATTTTAAATTGCCGTGATCAATTGCCATATAGGGGAAGAAGTCTCCAAATTTGAGAAAAGCCGTGACATATCATGAAAGCCCAAAATAACGGTCACCTAAAATAACGAAAAATGTTTGTAAAATATAAATGGTTGGTTTTGTGATCTTTAACAGATGCTTTCTGGGAAAAGTGTCGTCCGAGAGTCGGATAGACCCAATTTTTTTATGAATTTGTTGACCGTTCAACTTATAAACAATAGGTGGAATTCTTATTGTATTAACTTTTGATGAACCGAAACCAACAACTAGCTGTAAAAACCGGCTACTGGTTAAAATGTTGTATCACGTTTGAGATGCGACTAAAATTATAAGATCTAAGTTTCATAGTTTCATTTGAATTTCTGTTCAAACTTTATCGTTTTAGTATGGGTATCAACGTTTACTAATTTCGATGTTCACTCTTCCAAAGCTAAATTCAAACTCTAATGTGACCACGTCCTGTTATTGATGTTTCCATTTCAACGGGTATTCTAGACCAACGCCAGTAAAAATGATAATGGTACTAAATACAAAATTATTTATGTTACATATCCAGTAAAGTTTCTTAATTCTTTGAATTCTTTAGGATTATCAACGTTAAAATTACAATGATAGCCTATACAATGGTTTCAAGAAACGTAGCAGTAAAAATAGCATTTGTAATGAGACACGTGTAGTTGTGCAAGGAATCATTAATTTGATTCAAATAGGATTAATAACTGAGTCATTTATGGAATAAAAAATAAAAAAAAATAAAATAAATTAAATTTTATTAATGGAAAACATTGTAACTAAAAAGTTAAATTGTTCAAGTCTTGTTTTTCTTCTATATAGACGATTTCACAAAACTTGCCGTTACATCGAACCTAGCCTGCAGGGTTTTCTTTAAAATTCCGGGTTTTTAGATTTCTTGGTTCTTTCTTAATCCATCGTTCTGTTTTAATTTGTATAGTTTTTTGAGTATTCTTCACCACCATCGCTGAGTATCGTATATCTGTTTATAAACCATTATCAAATTTGGCCAGACTAAAATTACAAAGATTACTGTTTTGTATAAATTCATTTCATGAAAAAAAATTGGTTGCTGTAAAAAGTATTATTTCTTATTTAAAATTAACCCTTTCGTTTAAATATCAAAAAAATAACATCAGAAATTGTATCAAACCTATACCCATAATTCCCAATTCTCTTAAGCTATCCATTACAAACCAACGATTATTTACCCCATAAAGCAAAACCTTTACAAAAAAATTTCAACAATTTATTCACAACAAGAATAATTACAGAATTTAAAAGTTTCCGCCAAAATTAAAATTATCCCTTCTGTGTATTTCTATAAACACACATATACATATAGAATTAAATTTTTAATTGCTTTTCCGACTCTGCAGCGCACAAAAGATTTATTGGTAAATTAATAAGAAATATTTTAAGGACAAAATAAAAAACTAATTAAAGATCCCTTATTTATTTTGTTATCTTCGCGTTTTATTTTATTTTTTTTATAAAAATAAAAATGGATGCACTTGGCTTGTTTTAAACGGAATAAATTACAAAATCGCGAATTATAAATACAAAAGGGTTTTACAATTTTATAATAATGAGACATATGTTGATTACAGCATTAAAATTATTTATAATTAAATTAAATATCGCATCAAACTGGATAATTATATTAAATCGAACATGAGTTGTGCACATACCACTTGATTATTTTTTAATTGGTTTTTGTATTTACTTTATATAACAATTATAAATGTTAAACTTTGTATGTAGGTACAAACGAGTAGTTACTTTCATTTTAATGGTCGAATAATTATTTACTCGCCGATTTATATAAACGCCCACTTCCTTCATGTGTGCTACGCGGTACTTCGTTTAGTTTTTTTTATTGTGTGAATAAGTAAATATGTAATAAAAAACGCGATCTTTTTGATCTTCGATTCTATTTTAATATAGAAATGATTTTTTTTTTTTGTTTTGTTTTATTGAAAAATGTTTTGCGTTGATCATTATAATGGCTGCGATCAATTTTTTTTTTTTTAATTTTGTTTTATATACTTTGTATTTTTGGGTTATGTACGGTATTCGCTTTTTTGTTGTTGTTGTTATTATATACGAGTCTCTCGGAAGCCATTAAAATTATTGAGTGTCTTATTTATGTTGTATGAGTAGCTATATCGTCTTCTCTAGTTGTGTGGAATTTATTTTTTATTTTTTTTTTGTTAGTTTTAAATTTATTATTTTTCTCACTCTATTTCATTTTAAATATATGTATATGTATTCTTGATCTCCATGTTCCAAAAATAAATTTTTAAGCATCCAATCATGTTGGGTGGTCTTTAAGCGTATACAGTTTTTAGTTTTATATACTTGTTCCCATATTCTCGTAACTCATGTTGCTTTTTTGGAGCCGTTGGAAAATTTTATGTTATCATAATTAACTGATCGCATATGTACGTATATAAGTTCAATGATCGATAATTAATGATTTTGCATATAAATAACAATCATCTTTCTTTATGCACCTGGTTTCGTTTTTTTTTTAGTCTTTTATACATACCTACATGGAATTGCTAAAATAAAATCAATACAAACCGATCATAAAATTCCACAAGATAATTGGAATTTTGAAAAACTTTTCAATTTATTTATAAATTTCTTTAAATTCCAATAATACGATAATATAATAATAAGAAAATTCTTTTGTAAAATTTTCAAATTTTCATTCCAAAACATTTATAGCTCTATATACATATAAATATATACATTTTTTTATATTTGTTATTTGTTTGTGATTTTTATTATTTGCTGCGGTTTGGATTTGAACCAAATATGTACATACATAACACAAATATTATACACAAACATTTCGAACAATAAAATCCAAATAAAAAAACCGAAAAAATACTGTAATACAAAATTTATTGGTCAATCGAGAATTCAAACTCTCAACCGCCTTGTTCATATATCACGATTGTATTTATTTATTTTTTGTACATACATGTTTGAGAGATATTGATTGTAATTTATTACCGAGTGAAATAAAATTATATATAACGGAAAAAAATACCCCCCAACCCCAAAAACATATATAGTTTTATTTCAAATCATATTGTACACGACTATATTATGTTGCATATAGTTGAACCTCTAAAATAATTTATTTATATAATTTTTATCATAATATAATAAAATATTTTGTTGGTGGAAAATTTTTATCACGAAATTTTAATTTTGTGACTGTCCATATAGCTGAACCAAAAGGCAGCCTAACCCCAACACCGCACCAATCAAGAACTAAAGATTATTTATGCGTTCGATGTTTTTTTTTTTTTTAACCCGTTCTCGTGCAATATATACGGAAAATAAAATGTTCTCTATAGTGGTTGCAGTTTTTAAAATTTTATGAGGTGTTTTATTTGAACACAAGAGTAGAATAAATAATTTTTACAATTATTTTTTTTTTTGCATTGCAAAATTATTTGGTTATTAAAAGATTTTAAATCAAAAATAAAACCATTTATGTATATTTATGTTATACATACATGATTTTTAAGTTTTTAAATTATGCACGCGTGCTATAAACTCGTGAGAAATATTACAAATTTTTAATGAGTATTGATTCTTATCAAGCGTGATTTAGTTTGATAGGGATTCTGTAATGGTAGCGTCAGATAACGTGCTATCCAATCTATTTTTAGCGCTCAACGATCGGTTGAAATTGGCAGTTAAGCAGAGAGCTTAGCTAAGTAATGCTCAGACCTAGTGACATGATGCCGAGTTTGAAGTTTTCCTTTTTCTTTGTATTTCAAAATTGTTTAATGATTAATAATTTGGTCATACTCGGCTACGGATTTGCCAAAAATCATAAACGAGTTCTGGGAATCCTGAATGTTGGTTTCATACATGATTTTGTTCCTCGATGTATCTTGTTAACTTTTTTGGGAGTCGGCTTTAGCAAGGGCATGCAAAATATACAATGTTACGCAAAACCTAGCACCTAGAAAAAAGGAAAATGGTAAAGGTTTAGAAAATTAATCTATAATTTAGTTCCATTTGCAAAACTTGAGATTGAAATATTTTATTGTTGGTAGGTAATATTCCTTTATTTGTAATTATGCAGAAGGATCAACTATTTTCCGCTCCATAATAGTAAAAATTCCTGGATTTCGCATAAGCTTCTCTTGTATAATTGTATCAGTTTTGAATGATTGCTGTTATTGAACCAATGGCACCGGTTATTTGTTGTTGCCGACCATTTCTCAAAAATATTTTTAAGACAGTTCCCGTTCCTGTTACATTGTACTTTTAGTTGAATTGTTTCGAAACTTTCATCATCCACTAAGTTAGCGGTCAAATTATCATTATCACACAAGTGATATACGAATATTTCTGTGGTAACAAGGCAAAACGTAACAACTCATTTTTCGGATTTTTTTAGGAAAATATTTTTAAAATTAAGAGTTATGGGCTAACCAGCGAATCAGTAAAAATCCTTACAGAATTTGACGAAATTATTTCCTTATAGAATATTTGACACATCGGCCACCGAATCCGTAACAACTGATAAATACAGTATTAAAATTGTAATAGATGGAGAGCTGGTAGACAATTTTGAGTAGGTGTTTGAGGCAGCATGAAAATTTGTGTGACGCTTCTTTAGCAATGTCTAAACACAAAATCAAAGACCTGGCTGAAGGGTAGCGGGGCATTGTCAACCTTTGATTTTTTTAAGTTGCGAAATTTTTTTTGCAAAAAATGTATTTGAGGCATTCTGAAATTTTAATACCTTTTAGTTTAGTATTTAATAAAATATAACATAAAAAAGCCAGATCATTTAGTCGGGTCTAAAATGTTGCCAGGCGGCTTCAAAGTTGAATTTTGTAGACTTCTAAAAAATATATTTGAGGCAAGCTAAGACTTAGACAGATAAATATATATACCTAAAAAAACATAACTTCAAAAGGACAGGTCATTTTGGTGGGACTTTCTACCTGCCAGGTGGTCGGAAATGTACTGAGTTCTTAAGAGCTGTTGACATAATTCTACTTTGCACTTTTCTGTTTTGCTTATTCTATTACATCTACTTATTATCAACACTACTTCTAAAAATGTTGTTCTAGAAACACTGAAAGAAAGTTAAAAAATAGCTGTAGAAGTACTGCAGTGATAAGAATATACAGATGTGGATCTTGTATGGGCCATATTTACATTCTAAATTTCAATATCAAATTCCAATTTAATCCATTTAGAACAGGACGTATATATGTATTATAAAATAAAATGTTGTTTGAAGTTGGTTTATGTTTGCTTTGATATAATCAAAATAGCCATACGTAAAAAAAGATAAAAAGAGACAGAAATGTACGTCCTGCTCTAAAAGAATTGGATTGGAATTTTGTATTGAAATTTAGAATGTAAATATGGCCCATACAAGATCCACATCTGTCTATTCTTATCTGTGGTATCACATTGAAGTTACTTCCGATTTAGCTACTGCTAAAGTTGCGATACAAATCCAAGCTAGTGAGCAGCCATTATTTGATAACATATTTATTCATTTTGGATCTTTTCATATTATCCTTGCATATTTCAAAGCTGTAGACCAATGAATATTGCTGTTGAAAGTGAAAAATATCAAATGGATCTGTTGATTCATTCCTTTCTGGCAAGCACTGATGGTAGTTGGATTAGAAATTTTGCATTTTCAATTTCTCTTGAAAAACGAAAAAATAACGATTATAGAAAATTTACGTACAGGGCTGATGGAGTTTAATGATCAAAAATTATCTTATGGTGCTTTATTACAAAATAGTGATGCCTCAAACCTCATATCTTCATATCTTCAACATAAAGAAGCCCGTTTGAATGGAGCTTATGGTAAAAAGCCTCAATTTTATGTGCCGTACAAGTCTCGTCAATTATTGTCACAAGTTAAGTCACAGTATACGGACAGGCGATATTGATCTATTTAAATTTATTTAACCAAAAATGGCCAATCTTTTCTTTGTATTTAATCAGCCAAATTATTCACGTTGGTTGGTTAAATATCACGATATTTTAATTAAACTAGAACAAACTCATCCACGATTACAAGAATCCATGGAAAGGAGTTATTTTGGAATCCAAAGAACGGACAAGTCATTCTGTAGACAGCCAATTGATCTGACTCTGGAACAGGCAATCAACGCAGATGCTGAAAGAAGATTAACGGTGCAGTACATTTTATTAACTCCATTTCTGCTCGGCAACGCTGTTGAAGAAGCCACGAGATTCGATCAACTGTTGTATCACATACATATGAGCCTACTTGTCTACGGAAGCGGCAACATGTTACAGCTGATTTGGAAAAATATAATTTAAACAAAGACACTAAACAAATTCAATTATTTGTCAATGCATTTTAGAAATTTATGAATCCATTCGATACTAGCATCGACCAGCAACGACTTTTCAATATTTCGAGTGGAAAAGCAGCTTTAAATACAGAACAAGATTTTTTGATAAATATTGAAAATTACGTGAAATGTTTATTTCTGAATGTAACGAATCTGCTGATAGGTTCGAAAAATCTATTTCAAAGGTAAAAATTATGAATTTTTCTGCTTATATATTGAAAAAAAACTGTTGAAACAGGTAATAAGGTTCTAGAAAGTAGTGTTGATGATAACTAGATGTAATAGAATAAGCGAAACAGAACACTGCAAAGTATAATTACGACAAAAGCTCTTAAGAACTCAGTATATTCCCGACCACCTGGCAGGTAGAAAGCCCCACCAAAATGACCTGTCTTTTTAAAGTTATGTTTTTTTAGGTATATATATTTATCTGTCTAAGTCTTAGCTTGCCTCAAATATATTTTTTAGAAGTCCACAAAATTCAAGTTTGAAGCCGCCTGGCAACATTTTAGACCCGACTAAATGATCTGGCTTTTTTATGTTATATTTTATTAAATACTAAACTAAAAGGTATTAAAATTTCAGAATGCCTCAAATACATTTTTTGCAAAAAAATTTCGCAACTTAAAAAAATCAAAGGTTGACAATGCCCCGCTACCCTTCAGCCAGGTCTTTGATTTTGTGTTTAGACATTGCTAAAGAAGCGTCACAAAAATTTTCATGCTGCCTCAAATACCTACTCAAAATTGTCTACCAGCTCTTAGACTATATTAGGCATTTTCGGAAATAGACAAAAGTAACTTCAGAGTAAGTTTTAATTTGTATTATGTTGGTAACAAAGTTACTCAAGTTACCTTTCACATACAAAATAGTAAGATAGAATTTTGAGTGCGTTTGTTTCATGAAGTTACTTTTTCCAGTACTGAAGTTACTTTGATCGTTCGTAAATAGATGGGTAACTTTAATGTTTGAAACTTACTATGAAGTTACCTTGGTCTATTTCCGAAAATGCCTAATGTGAATATCAAAATTTATTATTTTTAAGAAAAGTTTGCTCTGAAAATTTTGATGTAATCTGACATTTCCTTCATTTTGCGCGTTAATTTTCGCTTTGTTAAGTGACAGCTGAACTGAACGAAACATTCTAAAAGATTCGCTGGCCAGTAACATGTACTTTCTGTATATCGCATTATTACGTTAAGTTGTTACTGATTTGCTGGTTGGGCCATTACTCAAAATCGTATATGTTTTTTGAATTCTTGCTTTTTTAAATGATATTAATTGCGGTTGTTTGTAGTTGCTGGATTATTAGAAAAAATTGATATGATATGAATCCAACTCGGGATATGGAATAACTCGAGTTATGCCGTTATTCCTTGTATTCACAGATTTTTTTGAAACATTTACGATGATACATACTTTACAATGCCAGCAGTTTAATTTATAAAATAACGAAATGTTTAATTTAAAAATTCAGATTTTTTGTAAAACATGGGACGACAAAATCATTAAATCGCCCGTTTAAATAAATAAGTATGAATTTTTGAATGAGAATATAGGTTCTCAATATTAGTATCAAAGATATAATGAAAGTGGTTCACTACAATTATTTGATAATTTCTTTTAAAAATATTTAATAATTTAATCAAAAAAAAAAAAAAAATTAAAATGTTTTAAAGAAATTCACGTGCCTTAAGCCCCAAATATAGATAAAATAATCGGGTATAGGGTAATCTCGTTTTCAAAATATGGTTCGATTTGAACAGGATTCTAGTATGCGTGTACTCCCCTTGGTATGCTTTGATTAATAAAGTAAGTTAGTTGTAGTGTTTAGAAATTTTCGAGTATGTTACGGATATCGGTTCGAAAGGTTTAAATATGTTTGCAATTTACAGCCAAATATTACTGGGGTCGGTCGTTGACGCTCGAAGAAGAAGGACGTGTTTTTGTCGTCTTCTTCGAGAAAATTTTAATTTAATTAATTTTTAGTTTATTTATTTTCTAATGTAGTGTAAAGTGTTTAAATATATAATTTATATATAATTTATTTTAATTTAAGTTATTTAAGTAAAAGTGTGTGAATAAGAATAGTGAAAATTTAAATATGGATAGAATGCAATCCATCGGGATGCATTCAACAGGCATTGTTTTATATTTTTATTTTTATTTTCATATTTATAGCGAAACAAGTCAAATTTTGGCTTTCTCGCTTAATAATGCATGTCTTAAATTTGTGTAGTTGGTGCATAAAATTCGAATGGTCAAATACATTATCTCGTATTTAAATTTAATTAAAATCGAATAAATAAATTTACGCATTAAATTTCTGTTTCTGTACATGAATATACAAGTTTTCGGTTTCTCTCTTTCCTCTTACGAGATTATGTATGTGTTGTATTTTTTGTTTTGTGTGGAAACGACACAAACACATATATTCTTTATTTATATACATAAAAAGAATATAATTTCTATTATATAATTTCTATAAAGACAACATTGGTTCTATAGTGTTCGATTGTTGATATTTGCTTCTGAATTGTATTCACAGTCGTGTATGTGTAGTGTACGAGGTTATTTTCGGAAATATATACAGTAATATATAATATAGTGAAGCCTATTATATATGTATATAATATAGAGAAGGCATGTACCAAAACACACTATGTACACATCGATACTTTCCCTGCTGCGCACGTGAAGGATTATATGAAAACGTTTGTTTTCTCTATGTGCGTTGGTGGTTTTAGTTTTGTACTGTACTGTAATACGATTTTATTATTTTTACTTGGCGTTGTTGTATTCTTTGTGTTTATAGTGCTCTTTATATACAGTGAACTACACAACGCAAAATTTTCATGTATTCAATTCAAATAAGATTCTTATACTACGTATAATCGAGTAATTTTGAGTTGAATTGGAAATTTAATTAGAATTAAAAGTTTCTTGTGTTCGATTCTAATGGGATTTGTTTACTTTGTATTATCGAGTAAATTTGAGTTGAACCAGAAACTATCGTATGTAATACAGTGAGGTCTCGTTATAGTGAATACTGATTTAAGGAAATTGTAATTTCGCAAGGAAATTATATTCGCCAAAGTGATAAGTGTTTATGTGAAAATATATGGTTAATAAGGAAATAAAATAATAAAACTTTGCAGATGTAAATACACAACTAAATTAAATTATTAAATAATTAAATACATTTCTCCGGTTCCTTTGGCTGCGCTGTTTCGAGATTTCACTGTTCATATATACAAATTTTTTGTTTATTTAAGCATGATTATTTTTAATACGGGGTAGTTAATTTTACTGAACTGCACGGAATTCCTAAACTGAATTCATACTTTAGAAACTAATTAGTTCTTATAACTTTAATTTTGGGTACTGGTGATATTAATTGTAATTCATTCCAGAAAAGTCATCACAGATGAAACTTCTATACTTTAAGTGGCAGGTTCACGAAAATGGTTCATTTATAATAGTGGTTTTGAGTTAAACTGTAGTTTTTTGGATCGGATTGGTGAAATTGGGATTCCGAGAAGGACTGGCACCCTATTGATTTTGTTTATCAGTTATTTTTGTTAATATGTGAATAGTATCTAAAGGAGTTCCTTTTTTAGTTCACTGATTAATAAGTTAATTTTCAGAATATAACTCAGTTCCAGAATTAATCATTATTAGAGGGATTAAAATTAATCCTTTCTAATAAAGAAGCTAATTTCAAGTATAGATTATAGTTTCAGAATTAGTAATTATTGGGGATTAAATTAATCCCGTGTTTCAGAATTAAATTCCAGCTTAAATCAACCTTCCAGGATCAACAAGGAGTGAAGAAGCTGAAATTAAAAATTGTGTTAATTTTGTAAGCTGATGAAATTAATTAATTGTTAAAATTTGTAGGGGTGCCAACTAGAGGATTTTTTAAATTATTTATTGAATTATTTAAGTGGCCTAGGCTAGGATTGATGCGGATGTAATTTTAAGTATACTTAAATTAATAAAATCTTAGGTGTTTAGAGGGGTTTATTTTAAGTATACTGATGAATAATTTAATTTGTTTCAGAATTTAAGATTGCTCCAGAATTAATCATTCTTAAAGGGATTAAATTTAATCCTAATTTTCAGTAACAAAGGTATAGACGGACTCAACGCTCCAGGAACAACAAGCAGTTAACAATCATGTAGTTTAGAAATTGTGTTGTCTTGTGTTGTCTTATTTACTAACTATCAACCGCCATGGTGTCTGGAACCGGGTTGAGTCTCTGCTACTAACATACCTTTCCTTTCCCTCGATTTTGTTATTCGTAAGAGGGTGTACGGTGGACCCGGCGTATCCGGGAAACTTGCCTTAGGCTTGGTCGTACACACTAAATCAATCAATCAATCAATCAAATTTACAGCCAAATATTACTATTAAATTTCAAAAATACATTTTTGGTTTCGTTAAGCGCTGGTTATATAGACGAAAACGAAACGAAAACGAAACGGAACGAATGAATTGAATACATGAAAGCATATGAGACCAATTATATAGACGAAACGAAACGAAGACGGACGGTGAAATTGATTCAATTCAATTTGCTTTCGTTTCGTTCTTCCGGTAATTCACTATCGGTTCTATTTTTTTTACTAACCCTTAAAATTTATTATTTGTTATTTTTTTTATTAGTAATAATACTTATATAAATAAAAGTCGGTGTCCATTTTTTTTCAAAACTTATTTTATTTGAATAATTTTATAATTCCACAACAGTAAATTCTTGAAATAAAATATGTATAACCAAATTTCCAAACGTCAAAAAACGAATTCGTCAATTCGTCTATATAACCATGTCTTCTCCGTCTTTCGTTTCGGTCCGTTTCGTTTTCGTCTATATAACTAGCGCTTTAATCGTTATACATATTTCAAATTTTATTAATTGTTTGATGTTTTCTGAAAATAGAATTTTCTTAATACCGGATTAACCATTATTAATAAGGAATACATTTTAAGTCAACTTACACAATTTTTCGAAATAATGCAATTTTCGAGATGATATTTAAAATGGCGAACAAGATGCAATAAATATCTCATTTTAGTATTAAGTAGACTTAAGATGTTATGCCGGACTTTTATACCGATTTTACTAACCTTCAACAATTTCCATTCGCTTAATCAAATTTTTTTTGCTCAAATTTTATTTTACAACCTAACGAGGTTCCTTTGAAAAGTAATTTGATATCATCAGGTTGTAAAAGTAACAAAGCCTAGTGTAACACAAAATATTGTGTAAATGTAATATGTAATTTTATTATGACGGCGATGACGCCAACTTCCATGGTAACAGCAACAAACATTTAAGAATTTCTGTATCTAGCGTATACTACGGCTATTCTATAAAAACTATTTGATTCATTGGGATTTTTTGATTGTTGGTGAACAAATTTAGACAAATCATTTGGCAATTAAATGCCACACGTCTACATTTAAGTTGTATACATACTTTGTCGTAAACCGTAACTATCATTTAGAAACGACTGAAACTTGATTTGTAATTTATTTTAATAATATTATTTTATTTAGGATTTTCATTTTAGATTTTATTAGATTTTAAAATTGGATAATAAATTATTGCAAACCGCGCTGTCATTTGAAATCCATAAATCTATCGTATACTTTCAAACCTGCCCTAATACCGTTAATTAATATTATCACGAATGCACGGAAAGCTAAATAAATGACAAAATAAAACAAACAAGAAAAACTGCACATAAACACATAGTATATAAAGTCCATCGATCTCTATTTATTCCAATATTTAATTTACTGCGTCCGACGACAATTCCATGTTCAAAAGATTAAACATTTTTTTTTTTTTTTTGGACAACGATTCCAAGCTTAAATAAACAAACTAAAACCAACAAATAAACAACTATAATAAATTTCCTATTACCAAATAAAAAAATAAAATTAGAAAATAAATTTTCAGTGTACACTATATACATATACATAGAGAGAATAGCAACAAAAATATATCCTGAAAATGCGGAAAATTCTTTTATCTATTTATATCTCTTTTTGTTGTTGTTGTATATTCTTTTTCGCTATTTGCTGGATATTAAACAAGCTTTCAAATAGCACTAAAATATGCAACAGACAATTTCTCACTCAAAAAGCTGTTATTTTTGTATATTTATTTATTTATATATTTTTTATAAATAAAATAAAATAAAAAAATGCAATAAATTTGTTAACTTTGAATCGAAAATATATTTAAAAAAAAAAAAAATTGTCTGTTAAACCCTTTTTTATTTTTCCCCACACTCCGCGTTGATATATGAAACGGACGATATCCTTTTTTTATATATACATACATATGAGTACATAGGTTTAAATTAAAAGGGATGAAAATAAATTTATCCTGGTAACATATTCATATGTGTTTTGAGATTTTTATGGCGACAATTTAATGGTAAATAAAAATGTAATATTTAAGAGTAAAGTGAAAGAAATCAAATTGATAAATAAGTTATTGTGTATATAGGTACGTGTTTAGGCGAGGACATTAACTGTTTTAATTATGTATAAATTATGCATATAAATTATGAAAAATGGCTGGCACAAAGATTCGATTGCGGGTTGCTTGCTGCATGGTTGTATACGAGCAAACAAAAAAACTAACAGTTATAAATAAATAAACCAACAAACAAACAACCAACAAAAAAAAACTTGAAATGAATTTATAGTTCATGAATAACATTAATTCATTTTTTCCAGACGTCTTTAACATTACATGCTCTGTTTTAAGTTTTCTTCTTTTATTTTATTTTTCTTTATTATATTTTTTTATATGTACATACATACATAGCTCTATATTCAGTCCAATTCTGTTTTTGGAATATTTTGGTTTTCGGTTTTATATGATTATTAAATGCACTTGAGAATATCATTAATCATAAAACAAAACTGTTCTTACTAAAATTTATGAAAAAGTTCTAATTGTCCAAAATAAACTCTAGTCGTCGTTGGATTATATGGTTTTGATTGTTGAATTCGAACTTTTTCCTTAACTTAACGGAAAACTTTAAATTTTAAATCAAACATACGTTTCACTAAAGTAATTTAAATAAAGCAAAAAAAAAAAATCAAAATCTCTTGATTATTCCACAAAAAAAAAAAAATTAAAACGAAGGAAAACTGTTTTCTTTGGTTTTCCTATTATATACATACATACATACATACATAAGAAATATAAAAACCGAAACTTTTAATAAAAAGAAAAATGGAAATTTTCAAGATAAATTTTCTTAATTTTTTATTTTTTTTTTTTTTTTGTTATTCAAGAAAAATAAATTGTATTCGTTTTATCCTTTTGCATAAACAACAGTGAATATATTAACCATAAACTAAGTACAAAAAAGCAGGAATGGATCCAATAAAAAAAAAATACAATATAAACACAGTCATGAAATCAGGAGTACTAACAAACACTAGATCTTGGATTCAACCCTGCATTTTCCTGTTTCACTCTCTCACGCCTCATACAGTACCGTACATATAAACAAAAATAAGTAAACTTCATCCTAATATACAAACAACTTGAACAAATACACACACACACACACACACATAAGATAACTCTAAAAAGCTAGACCAAAAAATGTGGTTTTTTCTTAAGTTTTTGTTGTAGTTTAACTTAAAACTCTCTCAGAAAAGCTCTTTTAAAGCTTAAATATTATATTTGAAAAATAAAAATAAAATAAGGTGGCTTAAACATAAAACTTTTTATTTTTTATTTTTTTGGGAAAAAATATTTTCTTTTTTTTGAACTTTCATTTCCTTATAAGAAATATTATTCTTTGCTTGTGTTAATGTTACATGATCATCAATTTTTTTTTGTTTGTTATGTATGTATATGTATTGTGATTTTATGTCGAGATAAATTCTAAAACCGGAACATATCTTAGGATACGAAGGAGATTAGTATCTTTTTTTAAGATTTAGATATTATGTACACTGTGCGACGGAAGTTATTTTGTTAAATTTTTTGGAAGTACGCACATATATTGGTAATTATAACGGAAGCTCTATACAAAAACAAATCACTTCCTTGTATGTGATTAATATTTGATATTTTAATTCACTGTATATAGTCGAGTATACATTATATCCGGAATTTAATGTTCTTCACCTTAAATATTTGTATATACATATTCATATATGACTAATAAATAAATTTGATGTTTACAAAAAAAAAAAAAATGTTTGAACATGAAAATGAATTCTTTTGATCTCAAACTATTTTGTAAATATTGATAAAGAAAAATAATTAAATAAAAGCTCTTAAGGAAAAATCTGTTTTATGTTATTTAGCGTGGAATTGGGGAAAAAATGTTGTTACCCAATCAAATTTAAAAATAAAATCGAGACAAAATTATGATTTTTTTATTTTTTTATGCATGCGAAGCATATAAGAAATGGGAAAAAGCAATTTGGCACCGAAAATAGGAATACTATCATTTCAAAGCTTTTTTTTTTGTATTATATATTTTGTGCTTATTTTTTTTTCTCCTCGAGATATGTATATACGGCTCTATGGCTTTTTGAAAAGATAAATATGTAGCATTTTTATGTTTTCGTATATAAATAATTTTAAATACATATATTTTTTTGTGTGATGATAATAATCATTATAATTTTTATTGTAATAAATTTAAGACATAAAAAAAATTTGAAGGCGGATAAAATTTTTTTTATTGCTTGTCTCGATTTTCGTTGATTTATTCGGAACACTTTAGCGTTTTTTTATTTTATTTGGGCGATGGAGATGGGTGTAAATATAATGTTTATTTACTTAATGCCTATACATATTATGAAATGGTATGTTGTGTAATCTGTTTTGAAAATATTATGAAAATTTGGTCTTGCGGTTTGAAGGAAGAATAGCTTCACTAAAGGTGGCTTCTCACAATCTCACAATAACAGGATTCTTTTACATTCTCTTGTTGTTTGTTGAGGAGCACCCAAAACAACAAAATAATAATTTTTAAATATTAATAAATAAAATAAAATAATCTTAATAGTAGCAATATTTATTGAGTGCATACAAAATAATAGAACAATTATAATGTTTTGTTTAGAGCTGTAAAAATCTTACCCCTTTGGGTCATATTGTTCCGATTTCGGAACAACCATTTTGTTAATTTTTTTCCATATGAAAATATACATAGTTAAATTTTTTCGTTCCACTTTTATATTTTAGTTCTATTGTTTCTTTTCGATTGTTAATTATTTAATTTTTCTCATTATATTGCTTACGCATTTTATTATAAAATATTCAAAAGGGCCGGTGGAAAATTTTAACTGTGCGAAGTACGACAACACCACATCGACCGTAAAATTTGGAATTGTGATTGTCGATAGCAAACGACGTTCGTCGATAAAATGTCATATTTCTGTCCATGAAATTTTAGTTCACGACAATATTTTTTTTTTTTATTTAAGCATTTAATAATTTTTCTATATCCAAAATATATCCAAAGTTAATTTATATTTAAAATTTATAATAAAATTTTCTACGGGTGTACGGTAGTTTTTTCTTGGCGTCATTTTCACTATTCTGAACTTAAAAATTTTAAATTTTTAAACATTTCAGGACACGTAAATTACGTTTCTATACCCACAAGTTAAAATGGCTAAACTCCATGTGATATTTTATATAATTTTTACAGTCGAAAAACATAACGGCTAAACTAAAAAAGTATGAGCAAGCATTTGGTTAAACGGCTAAACTGAAATGTAAAATGTTTTTTTAATATTATTTTTTATGAAAAAGTCTAAAACTCACTTAATCAAACGTTTCGTAAAATGTATCAGTAAAAATTGATTTGGTAAAGTGACTAAACTGAAAATTAAAATTTTTCTAGTTATCTTTTTGTGTAAATGTAAAGTGATTAATCTCCAGTTTAACCGTTTTACCAAAATTTTTAAAATGTTTTGAGAAGTTTAAACTCCAATTTAGTTCATTTAACAAAAACTGATTTGAAATATCTGTGGTTTACATAATTACATTTCGACTTTAGCTTTTTTACAAAAATTTATATTGTTGAATTTTAAAATAAACTTGATATTAAACGTTTTTCCGAGTGCATAGAAATACTTAATGCAGATAGTGCTGAAAAGTGAATTTTTTTAAATAGAGATTTTTAGTGAAGTTGATAGAAAACTTTATATTAAAAATATGTTTAAGTTTCAAAAATCAATGCGAGCAACTAGATCACAGGTAATGGTGGCTTTGGCTCGAAAAAATACATCATGTGGAACCGTGGTAGTTGACAGTGATCGCAATAATGATAAGATATGCTTCAAATAAAATTTCTTTAGAGATTATAATGTAGTACTAACGAACAACGATACTAACGATACATAACGAAATTGAACTAACGTACTAACGATACATAACGAAATTGAATCAATTTATCGGGGTTTTTTAATTGAAGTGCCGAGTTTTTCATCAATGACAGCTAATTTTGGATGGCAAGAAAACACTAGATACGCAAGACAAGATAATATGCAAAACATAAATATGGCAAATGAAGAATTAAACGATGATGAATTTGATGACAGCGACAAAGATCCGAATTATCATCCTTCTAATTCTACTTTTGATGAAACTGAACTGGAGGAGATGGGACAACAAGTTGAGGATGGCTTAGAGAACGTGTGTGGAACAACCACTGAGGAAGAAAATACCAAAGCAAATAGAAAACGAAAGCGCAACAGCGGCCAAACGTACGTCACAGGAAATCAAAAATTGGTTAAGGGACGAATATATTCAGCTCTAAAAATCTCGCAAAGTCAAATTTTCCATAGTTATTGGAAACTTGGCGATAATAATTTAAGATTATTGTTTGTTTCTGGCGTAATAGAAGTGAAAAATACAAAAACAAAGACTCTTCTCAAAAGTCAAACCTCACCTAGAAATTGTATCCATACTACCGTATACCATTTGGATATAAATAATCAACGAGAACAAGTGTGTCAGAATTGCTTCAGCACAGTGTTAGGTGAAACAAATCGTTTTTGAAAACAGTGATAAACAAAAAGCTGCACTCGGACCCGACACAGATAATTGATAATCGGGGCAGACATACACCGAAACACAAATTAACTGTAGAAAAAATCAAAGAAATCAAAGACCATATAAATTTATTTCCTGCTTACGAGAGTCACTATTCACGTAAAAGATCTGCTAAAAAATACCTACACGCTGATTTAACTATCACAAAAATGTTTGAGCTACACAGTGATAAATGTAGTGATCCTGTTTCGATCTCAAAATATAGAGAGGTGTTTGGTACCATGGGTATTAAATTTAAGAAACCGAAAGTGGACACTTGTAACAAATGTGACACGTTTAAATCGAAACTGAACTATGCAAATGAAAACGAAAAGTTCGATATTATAGTTCATCAAAAAAAACAACATGAGCAAGCGTACAAGGACAAAGCAAATGATAAGAAGTTGGCGGAAACTAATCAGAGAATGATTGTTGAACATTCGATTTACAGCAGTGCCTTCCGACTCCATTTCTGCAGACGTCTGTTTCGTTTTATAAAAGACAGCTGTGGACATTCAATTTAACGGTTCACAACTGCGGATCGAATGTTCCATACTGTTTTCTTTGGAATGAAACAATAGCTCGGCGAGGTGGAAATGATATAGCATCATGTTTGTTTCAGTATCTGAAATACTTACCAGAAAATACATTACATGTGGTCTTTTATACCGATTCATGCCCTGGACAAAATAATTTTTTTTTGTGGCTATGATGTTACATATTTCAGTACTATGCAGCCAAAACTTAAATCCCCACGTGATTGGTCGCAGTTTATTCGAAGTCTCACTACCAAAACGAAATTTATTGTACATAATATGACCAGAGAGGAATTTTTCAACTTTGCATTTGCACTAAAGAGCAAATTTAATTGGCGACATGTAGATAAAGAAGGTAACCGATTCAAATGGAATGATGTAAAATGGTTGAGATACTCAAAAGAGTTTGGGAGTATCCAATATAAAACATCATTAAACGAAGAAGAACCATTTAGGACATTAAAAATCCGAAAACGTGGCTACAATGAGTTCAACTTAAACGACCTCACACTGCTCTATAGTGATGAGCAAAAAACTAGCTGGGAGAAAAAGCGTGACTTATTGGATTTGCTTCCTCTAATTGATCCGGCTTTTCACAGTTTTTATGCAAATTTGTCAACTGTAAATGGTGCAAATGACGTGCGTATGAACGCTAATACTGAAGACGAAGTATATCTTCCGAAGAAACCGAATAGTTGGAATAAATAATTATTTTACTATGTATCATCAAATATTAAACTCTCTATGTATTATTTCTGTTTATATACATTAAAGGAATTGAATTTACTTTTAATTTTGTTTACTAAAATGAGTCCATAGACTTTTACCATTGATTTTTTTGGTCTAAATTTTAAGTGAACTATTAAATAATTTTCGTAAACCGACCAAAGTTTATTTTATTTCATCATAAAACAAAAATTAAATTTGAAAAAGAGGCTCAAGTCGACATAGGCATTGTTAAAATTTGTTTAGTAAAGTGGCTGAATTTTAATTTTGCCTTGTAGTTCATTACACATCCGTTATTTTGGTAAACTGATACCACAGGATTTTAAAGAATCACTTAGAGATAAATAAACCTCAAAACTAATAATAAATTAGTGAAAAACTTTTATGAAATTTCGGTGCAAAAGTTTAATTAGCTCTCCTGAAAATGTGATACATTTGAGTTTAGCCATTTAAACTTGTGGGTATATGTTTCTTTACAAAATTATACCATTTCTTAGAATTAAATAATTAAAAGAATTCAAATTTTGCCGTTTTTTATTTAAATTGAATGGTACACAAAAAAACGTAAACAACAATTTTAACAGAAGTTTTCAAAAATTTAATTCACGACTGCTAAGATAACACTAAAAATCTACAGTACTTAACTCGGTTGATTTTTATATAAAAGCTTAATAATTATGCAGCTCGAGCTAAGACAAATTTTCCATACAAATCTGACGTAAAATTTAGCTAGCTAAATAAAATAAATTTTTTTTTAGCTGACAAATTCGCTGAGCGCTATGCACCGTTGCGAGAAAAATTAAAAAAAAAATCAGTTGTTTCATTCAAATCTAGATTGCACCACTATTAATTTTCTCTAGACACAAAGTAAGATTCATTTATTTTTATACAAAGAAGATAGACGTTTAAATGGCCGACCCACATTATACGAAATCGAGTGTGGATAGTGTAGATATAATAACCCAAACCATTGAAAGAAAATCTGCAGATGCATTAAATGCATCACCAATAAAACTTATATCCTGTTCGTTACTGGAATCCATTATTTTGTATACATTTTATAAACTGTTTATCTATTTTGAACAATTATCAAAAAGTAATAAATTAAAAGAAATTTCATTCAAAACCAAACGAATAAAAGACAAACAAAATCAACCAAATTTATCTCTACACAAATTTTTAGCTTTACAATGTATCTGTAATTAAATGGAGACTTGTGGAGACCGCGCTAAAATTTATGTTAGCTAGAGCTGCATACTGAGATTAATGTAACAATATTAATGTAACAATATTTCTGTGTCGTTTCGACGCGACAACCATAATATGGCATAGGGGTATTTATTATAGAATGAAAATATCAATTTCGTTTAACTAAATATATAACTAACAATTTTATTTTAATAAGAAATTATGCACTAAATCTTTTGGAAATTATTTAATTTTGAGAAACAAATCTTGAAATTGGAACATATCTACACAACGCTGATGTTCCGGTTCTAGTAAATTGTATTTTTGACAGTATTTTTCGATATTTAACTTTATGTATATATCTATATTATGATTGCCCAAGTAGGTAAAGTGAAGAGAAAACATATACCGGCTACGCACAAATTCAAAGCAACCTTGATTATACAAGCCATAATCTAAAAAACGAAGCTTTTTTAAGGGAATTAGAAACGACGAAAAAATCAAAATTTCCATAGTAAAACCAGAACCATCTTGATGTGAATAGAGCCGGCATGTGAAAAATGAACTTAAAATAAGGGATATAGAAACACTAAAAATTCATTTATTTTCATAGTGTTTGTATGAAAAAACGTGATTTCGATTGACGATAAAATATGAATTAAAAGTTAAACCCAGTTAAATAAATTTTAAGAAATCGCTAACAAACAACTCAATGTCTTACTCATTTAAAACACAGATTCTCAAATTTCCCTATTTTCCAGCAATAATCAAAAGAAAATAAGGGAAACTAAATTAAAAAACATTCTACAACAACAGCAATGTGTATTAAAAAGAGAAAATTCAGTTTAATGTCGTCATCATTTGTCCACATCTAAACCCAATGGTAAGAAAAAAGACAACACGCTCAGCTCAACAATCAAAATTTTAAAAAAATCAAAAAGAGCCAAACAGAATAAATTAAATCAATACAATGAGTAAAAAAACAAAACATCAAAACAATCTAGCATGCTTTGCAAATTCAAAGTAACTATAGAAACATATTCGAATTCAAATTGGAATGGAGGCAATGAAAGAGATGATTATTGTTTTGTTTATAAATTTCGAGTTATGTTGATAACGTATATATTACAACAACAACATTATTTAAAATTTCAAAAGTACCTTATTTTTCATGGCGATTTTCACTAAGAAATAAACATTTTCAAGACTTGATTTTTCAATCAAATAATATTACATGTTTCATGAACATTTTCATATAAAAACAAAACAAAAGCTCATATTTCTAATAAACTAAAACTGTAAATGAAAATAACCGTTTTCCCATATAAGTTCATAGTAAAGAAAAAATTTTATGTACCTTATTTTAAACTTAGTAAAAAATACAGTCGATACTGGAGGCTCTTATTTATACAGTAGGCTCTGGTAAAACACATAAAACATATGGGAAATCACTTTTTTTCTTAAGATAAATTTGTCAATGAAAACGTTACAAATTCTTAATTATGATTTCTGAAATATTTTCATAAATGTTTGAATTTGAACATATAAAAATATCGTTTAAGTAAATCGTTTTCATTTTCTTGTAATAATTGATTTATTTAAACCAAAATATAAAAAAAAGTTCATAACAACAGCATTCTGGTCAAATAAAAAAGAAAAGCTTACTACAAATTGTGTGCATTAAGTCAATATACATTACATAGATGGCAGTGATGGCTGTACACATTTTTTAAAAATCGTACCAAAAATTGCCACCTGGGGAAATTTTAAGTTCAAAAATTGTGGGAAAAGCAAAACAAATTCTCAAAATATTAAGAATGTGCCATAATTTTGTGATTAAACAATTTTTTTTCGTATTTTATATATAAATCTGAGACATCTAACGTACACTAGTAAAACTAAAGATAAATATAGCAAGTATGATTTTAATTCGTCAGAGCCAACTTTGATGTATTTTTCAAAATGAAAGTTCGAAAAATATATTTTAGAAATAATTTAATTTTAATATTTCTGCAATTAATATTTACTTAATACCAATAAACTCTACATGTATATTGCTGCTAAAGGTATATAGAACACTTTTGAATAAAAATTTTGCAACATTTTTGCTTTTTTCAATGAAAAACTTGAAGCTAAAAAACACCATTTTTACTATGGATTCCTATGGAAATTAGTGAAAAGTTATACCACTAAAAAAGCTTCGAAAAAATACGTCATAATGATTATGGCTCTATACTCTAGAAGGCTCTGATATTACACCACTAAATTTTAATTTGCCAATAAAACATAGTGTAGTTCATAATATATATACAACAGGCCAACTACCTTTTTCATGGCCTCGAAGATTAGATAAAATAAAATTTGTTATAACTAAATCGGAGTTCCAACATATGATGGAGTTAGGAATCTGCCAACCCTCTAATTCATCCGTTTGTTCCCCACTCCATCTGGTCAGAAAAAAAGATAACAATGATTTGAGGCCTTGTGGATATTTTGGTCTTCTGAACAACTGTACAATTCCGGACATGTAGCCATTGTCACATTTGCATGATTTCAGTATTAATTTAGATTAATGCATATATTTTTCAAAGATAGATTTAGTTCGTGCATATCATCATATACCTATAGCAAATGGTGAAATATACAAAACAGCCATAACTACGCCTTTTTGAATGTTCGAGTCCAAACGAATGTCCTTTGGATTGCGTAATACAGCCAAAACATTTTAAAGGTTTATGGATACTACCCATATGAGAATATAGAATAGTTTGCCATTTGCTTATGTATATTTCATTTTATCTCACAGTATTGATTAAACAAGGTAAACATAATAACAAGTTTAATTAGCCAGGTGAATGCAGTAATGCGTTTGAATAAGCTAAATTAAAACTAGCGTCAGTTACTTTATTATCTTTTCCAAACAACACCAAATATTGTATTGCCACAGATAGTTCTAAAATTGCTATTTGTTCCGTACTTCAGCTATATGACCATAAACTTTCTTACTGAAAGTCATTGGCATTTTATACTAAAAAATTACAGCCCACCGAGACCCGTTATTCAGCTTTCGATCGAGAAAACATTTTCAACATTTTGTGAAAGGACATGATCTATTAATATTAACGGATCACAAACCCCTTACCACTGCGTTAAATTCTCAAACCGAGCGAAGCCCTCGACCAACAAGGCATATGGAATTTATCACCCAATTCACAAGTAGCATCAAGTACATAGCAGGAAAGTCAAACATAATTGCAGATTATTTTTCGAGGCCGGGAATTGATGATAGAAAATTGATGCAATGCCACAAAGACGGTGACGAATTGAAATTATTACTCGATAGACCAAAAAAATCTAACTGGAATATAAAGGCTCCTCCGAGGGTAAAAAAATATACTGTGAAACATCTACCGGGAAAACCCGTCTGTATATCCGATTCCAATGCGTAACGAAATTTTTGAAAATATTCATGGTTTATCATAGGAATTAGAGCAACTCGTAAGGCAATTTTGGAAATTTTTTTTTGGTTAAAGCTTAATGTTGACGTAGATAAATTGGCAAGATCTTGCTTAAATTGTCAAAACTCTAAAATGTATAGGCACATAAAATCACCTAGTAGGATCTAGTAGGGCCACTCCCACCTTCTAAAGGATTTTGTTACCTCTTAACGATAATAAATCGACATACCAGATGGCCGCAAGTATGTAATACCAATTAAAGACAGAGCGACTTCGAATATTATTAAGGCTTTTATCAAATAATATGTCGCGCGTTTTGAGTATCCGCTACAAATTTCCAATGACAGAGGATTTCAATTTGAGTCTCATATTTTTAAAGAAGAGGAGAAATTGTTAAGAGTTTGCAATTCAGTTTCGATCTGCGAGCATGTGAAAAATAAATCATCTTTCAGTACATCTCATCAGGCTATAGCGACTGAACTGCTAATTTATTACACTGATTTTTTCCTATATATAGGAATCAACCGTGCACTTGTAGTATTAGCGAATTTTTACATTCCACTTTCTAAACTTTTAACAATTTCAATGTTATTGTATTTAACGCATACATGCGGTTACTATGTTCAAACTTTAAATTATTTTGGTATATTCCAAATTGATAAATATTTATAAGAAGAGGAGAAATTGTTAAGAGTTTGCAATTCAGTTTCGTTCAGCGAAACTGAATGGAAAACTCTTAACAATTTCTCCTCTTCTTATAAATATTTATCAATTTGGAATATACCAAAATAATTTAAAGTTTGAATATTTTTAAAGAATTATTAAAAACCTTCGGTAGTGATAAAGTACGAACCACTACATATCATCCCGAAAGCAATGGATTAATCGAGCAAGTACATCGACAACTCAAAGATTCACTAAGAGCTCGGGGTAATTTGAAAGAGGGGTCAGACGAGCCCAATTTTTTTTTTTTAGGCATGAGAACAGCGATAAAAGATGATCTCATATGTAACGCGGCAGAACTTGTTTACGGACAAACTATTACAATTCCAAGTGACATTTTTGTAACTAATCAAAAACCCACTTAAGATAGCTCAACCATTCCTACTGCCTTTAAAGGCTACACCACCAAAAATCCCTAAAGATTCATATATTTACTTACTTGATTCCCTCAAGGCCTGCAAATATGTTTTCATCAGAATTGATAGATCACGTATTGGACTAGAACCTCCGTACGAGGGACCATTCAAAATCGTACGACGTCTAAGAAAATATTTCATAATAGATGTTAATGGAAAACAGCAGAGTATTTCAGTCGATCGTTTAAAACCTGAGTACGTTTTACAAGCAAACGAAAATTTTGAACGTCGCGTACGATTTCAGCCACAATATAATTAATGTGGTTTTATAAAATTTTGGAATTTATTATTATTTGTTTTTGACAATATGTTACGACTGTCTAAATTCCAGTCAGTAATTAATTTGAATTATGGTGGTTCAAGAAACGTCACGGTACGTATACTCATATTGTGAGGCAGTCTGTAATTTATGTATTCCTATATCTTGAATGTTGTTGTATTGTATAGTACATAGTCAAGTTACAAATTTTTTTTGCATTTGGAATGTAGATGTGAATCTGTCATATTTTTATGATATCGATCTATACCAGTTGATTGTATTGTATATGATCTCTATGAAAATTATTTTGGTCACAATGTTTTTTTTGTCGAATAGCTTATTCCGAATTTCTATGAACGTGAGAGTATTGCTCATCATACATACTTGAGTTTTACCGAGTGTATGAATATTAGTATTATATACTGATTAAAATAATTTGTACTTGTACATAGGAACAAACAGACATAAAAAAAAAAATATTTACCAAAAATATTAATTAGTTATGTTTGAGAGGCCACTGCGGCTATAGTGTTATTTATTAAAAAAAAAAAACTGGACATTTTTTTTTTATATATTTCTTCTGGAATATTTTTTGTCTAGTAATTACAATATATTTTTTTTGGAATTGTGCCTGTACAAAAACTTAAAGTAATTTTTGGAGGTGTATAATACTTACGTGCAAATAAGTGGTTAAATTTACACCCAAAAGAGCAAAATTCTCTTTATTACCTAAACGGGTAAGAATCGCTGTACAAATTTAGTGATTGTAATAGTTTGGTGAAATTATTATTATTTTTTTTAAATAAGATTCCTGTGACCAATCAACGGTAAAATTCAAAGAAGTCAAATCGAAACTTCATAGGATATACATATATATATCATACATAGTGCTATAGTTTTGCGGGTGAGTTTCCTTATTGCTGGTTATTTCTGGGAGAGTTTAAATTACAGATTTGTTCTTAATTTGTATATAGGGCCTCATTAATCACCTTTAAATGGTTGATTCTCAATCAGTTACATACTGTAAATATACATGTTGGATAAATAAGAAAGGAAATAACGTATCCAGAAACAACCGATCCTAAATTGTGTGACCTTGATCAGTGATTTATAGATCAAGAGTTAATCTTATTATTTATTTAGATTTTTGTTTTTCTTAAACTTTTTGGTTCAAATCATTAATTTTTGTTTATACATATTTTCAAATCAATACTTAAGTTTTCTAATTTTAACGTAATCGAATTTTGTGGTAAAGTGAGTGTTTGTGTGCAACAAGTAACAATTTTTTTTCAGAGGTTACCAACCGTAAGGAGCCATCGAGTACTCAATGGATACTTAGGGGTGAGTTTTTTTGTCTCTTTAACTTGTATAATTGCGTTGCTATTTTCACTACGACACACTTCACCATAAAAAAAAAAATAATAATAATAATAAAGAATTTAAATCTAAAATAAGTATCATAGTTACATGGTTGATTACGATTGAAAATAATAAGTTTCTTTATGTATTCAAAGCTTTTATTTAAAATATAATTAGGATATGATTTGAAAAAAAATTATGGAATAGTCGTTTTCTTTTGTTGTTGGTGATGATTGAAGTTTTGTGGTGAATCATATATGGGATCTAAAATTTGTTTCAGATGTTTGTTTTCTTCTCAACACGATTTTTTGTGGTGTCTTAATTAATATGGCGGCAAAGAACCCCCTAGAGGCCACTGAAGTTTATCCCAATCAAGCGTGTTGGCCGACCGTAAAGACACGTAACAAATACTAATAGTAGTTTAATTATATTATCTATGTCGTGGTGCTGTAGTGATTGCTTTGCAATACACTAATTTAGCGAATTTAAATAATACCGGTTTAATAAAAAAATCCGAAAAATATTTGTATCGAATTGCCTTGTTTAAACGAGTTGGTAATCAATTGTCAGTAAGATTATACATAAATTATTATAATTATTATGTAATATTGTTAATAATTGAATTAAAAATAAAACCATTTTTTAATAATTAAATAAATAAATAAATATGTAAAATATTTAATTAAGTATATTATGTGAATAAATGTATAAGATTCATAAAACGAATTAAAAGTAAAATAAAGAAATTAAAATTAAGAGTAAATTATTTTTATTTAAATACCTAAAAACTGAAACAAATAAATTGAGCACATAAATATCAAACCAACAATAGTACCAGTTCCTATTATTAGCGATTCGGCTTATTTATATGGTGAATTACATAATAACAAAGTGCAATATGTTCTAGCCAGCACAATCAAGGACAACGAAATAATTTACAAGAGAATCGTGGCTATTTAACTTGCGAGGATAATCTGCTGAATTGTTCTTTTTTTGGTGATTGCGAAACCCATCAATCGTTTATAAAGGGTGAAATTGTTTTGCTAATTGTTCATCTCTTTCCTTCGTCTTATTTAGAATGGTAAAATAATGCAAACTAATTAACAATTTTTTACTCTAATTTTGAATTAATTGAGCCGTTAATTTTGAAAGTGGTGCAAGTCCCTTTTTCAAAAAAATTAAGTTAATGATAACAATAGATAAATAAAAATATAATCTTTCTAACGGTGAACAATTTATAGTCAAAATAAAAAAATAATAATCTCTAAAACTTGTTCGAAAAATAAGAAAATTCGAAATCCCGTATATTTTTGCATTTATGTTTCTCTATTCTTTCAATATCTCGTTTCAACAAAATGTGGACTTGCCTCACTTTCAAAATAAACGGCTCAATTAATTAATTAATGCGTGTATTTTAAAATATGCAACCGATGACAATTAGTCATTTTAATGTGTTTTACAGATAACACGTAGAAGTATATTAGTATCTACGAACAATTATTTATCACCCCATACAAATGATCTATTGTGATCGGTTGCATATTAGAAATTACACGAATTAATTAATTAATTAATTCAAAATTAGAGTAGAAAATTGTTAATTGATAAATTTGCTTCCACAGGAATAGTGCTGTGTGAATGTGACGAAGAAAAATTTTTTGTAAGAGAGTTTAACTGTATTAGTATAATTCGCTAGTACAGCCGGCATAGTACATTCTTTATAGAATTTAAATTGTGGTACAATCATTCCAGTCGCCGCGGCCTGATGAGAGAATTGATTTTTTCAAAAAATCATAAGCTCATCAGTTCAAAACTGGATTAGGTTCTCTTACAATCTTTCGGAAATAGTAACTTCAAATAAATTAAAAAATTATTAAATAATACAAACATTTTAATAATAAATTATTAGATCTATAAAATAAATGAGTTGAGTAAACATATTTTCATGCATTTAGTGATTTCTAAAACAAGTTTGTTGGTGGACCACGAGAATTCTGTTAATAAGTTAGTTGAAAACATACAATTATTCTGTTTTATCCACATCTGTACAAGTTCATTGCTTTAAGGGTTAAAAACCGAACATATATCAAACCGTTTACAACAGATAGCCTAAACAAAATATTTTCGATCAATAAAAAAAATAATTGAATAATATTCACACGAAATTTCGAACTCAATTCATCATCATATTATATTAAAAGAACTTCTCTAACAAAAAAAAACTAAAAAATCATAATGGAGAATAATATAATAAAATCATAAAACAAACTCTTAAATCATTTTTGATCTTAATTTATTACATAATTTAAAATTAAAATTTAAGGACATTTTTTTTAGCTTCATATAAAAACTGTATGATTCATATCACAACTATTTTCTTCTTTTAAGAATTTATGTCACATATTGAATATATGTGAAAAGCATGGGAGAAAAGCCAAAGAAAAATAGAAAGAACTATGGTTCCTTTTATATATATACATATATATGAATATATAGATGAAAAATTGGAAAATATTATGAAAAATTATATATAACATAATAAAATATAAAGGTCACGTACAAAATATATTTTTTATATTTTATTTATTTCTAAATATATATTTTATTTTTATTTTAATGTGTAAAAATGTGTGAACAAAAAGGGAGGATTATTTTTCCGCACCATAATACATAATAATTTATATAAGACATATAGTGGGTGTGATAAATTTTCTTAATTATTTTTAATATATTATAATTATTTTAATTAGACTAAATTTAACGAATATCACCCTAGAGTGTTTTCTATTTTAAATTATATTTATGCTGTGAAATACATCGAACATATAAACAATATTTAAACTTAAATGTCCAATGGGATTATTAAAAAAAGTTTTCTTCCTGTTGTGACAGTTTTTTTTTCTTGTATTTTAACTTTCCTTGGATCTAGTGTTGTGTGAATATACATTTTCATTTTAATACAAAACTTTATATGTTGTATATTATATTTTATATATGATTAAATTAAATTAAAAATTCAACAAACAAACAAAACATTTTTTTTTGTTTGTACTCTAGTTGTGTTTTATTTGCACGGAAATAGAGAATATTTTTATTTATATTTATTTATTTATTTATTTTTTTTCAAAAACACGCAATAAAAATTAACATATTTTTATTTTATTGTCCTCAGGATAAAAAGTTTTTCCAGTGCATAAGACATTTTTTTTTTTTTGTGGAAAATTATTTATTAGATGTTGAAAAAAAATATGATTTATTAATTATTCTGGTGTAATAAACAATAAATAAAATGTATATATTCTTTATACACAAATATATACGATTGAGTATAAAACCCTCAAAACCAACAGAAGAGAAATATATCTTAAAGAAAATTTGTTATCCTCATGAGGATAATAGCCAAAATTATATTTTAAAAGTGAAAATGTTTTTTCTTCTTCATACACATGGTTACACATATTTTATTTAGAAAAACAAAAAAAATATATTTTTTATTTATACATTTTTATCCGCATGTAACCTCAAAGAAACCGAAAAAAAAATTTACTCTTTTTAGTTTAACCTTCCTGGCGCTTGCCCTCCCCCCACAAAACAAACAATACTCGCAGCCACCTACATCGTAAATAAAATAAAAACATTATAATTCACCTCCAACATTTTGTTTTATATGTATATATGTATATGTTTGTTTGTGCGGCTTTATAAGTAAAAGGATATATTTGTACATACACCACAAATAGCTATATATACATGAAAATTGTATAATTTTCATGAAAATGAAATTAGTTGAAAGGGAAAAATGTATTTTTCAGCAGTTTTTTTTTTTTGGAAACATAATCTCTTCAGAGAAAGAAATGGTATTTGTGCGGTAATAAACAGTGATTTAATTTTTTTCAAAATCGAATGTTTATTTATATAAATTTATTGTTTTAATTTTAATATAAATAAAAGCAAATGCAAATTAAATTTATAAAATGCGTTAAATTGAATTGAATTTGCCTTGTAGATAAGTATACATTTTCTAGAAATCAAAATTTAATGTTATTTTCTTGTATTTTTATTTTATTTTTTTTACGCCAATATGTATATTTTGTTGTTTGGTCTGTATTTGATTTGAATTCAATAAAATTGATTAAAAATGTTTTTGTTTTATTTTATATTTAAATATTATGTTTATGTAGAAATTTGTATATAGAAATATAATATACATTTATAGTTTCAACACCTTACAATGCCATGAATGATGTTACGCGGCACATAAAATGAACCCTTGAAACTCGGAGCATAAAATTCGGAACAGAAACAAGTTGAATTAATGATTTCAACTAGATTCTAATTTTTGATATTTTAATTATACATAATTATTTTAAAAACAGCCAAAAAATACCTCACACGAGACATCAAGAGAATTATTTTCAGGTACATAGAAAGCAAATTTGCAAACATGCAGTATAGAAGCACAAATCAAGTTCAGAGGAACAAGAGAAAATTAAAAGCCAACAAAAAAAATGAATCATAAAATTCCGTTTGCTTCTAAATACTCAGAGTAGTAAACATGAAATTGAATTTCTTTAAAAGCTTCAAGGAGCATCTTTTACTGATTTTTTTAGCTTTCGGAAATTTTTTCTTTAAAAGGTCAACTGGTGTAGTTTGCTATTGCTTCCTTTTGACTTCAGCAATTCAATTGCTTTTTGATTAACACTGGAGGAATGGCGAACCATTTTGACTTTGAGTATGATAAACACATTGCCTGCTATGCTTAAAAATTAAAAATCAACGAATGCTGTCACAATAATTTGACATATTTAATTGCAATCTTTACTAAAGTAGGTTCCTAAATAGAATTTAGGAATTTTAATTTAGCAGCAGTTGGAAGCAAACTTAAACTCTGAAATTTATAACTTTTAAAGAAATTTCAGCATACTCAAATTTTTATATTCTTATAAATTTTAAGTCGCAAAATTTCTAAATTGCAAATTTTTAAATTTTCCTTATTCCAGAATTCGTTATTTGTAAATTTTCTAATTTTACCAATTTATATACTATTAATTTTTTAAAATTACTGAACCACAATGAGAAGATGACAGAGCATGACCGCGGAGCTTGAAGGAATTGTATAGAAGACATTCTCAAGCCTGATGAAGAGGCGGCTGTATATAGAAACACATAATATACATCAATGTGTAAGAAAATTAACTAGACCATTCATCAATGTATCCCCATAAAAGGATATCCCCTAACACCACTGTGTGGGCCTTAGAAGAACTAATGGCAAAAATACAAATAAAAGTTTTCAGATCCACCAAACTAAGAGGTAAAATTATTCGGAAATATTTAAGATTCCCGGTATTTTTCGAAGTTTGTGTGCTTTGTAGTTAGAGCTTAGCTTAGCGTTAATTTGCTTAATTTTTACAGTCTTTCACAAATAAAATTCTAAATTATTTATTAATATTAAGATTTTCAAGATTATTAAAATTCTTCGAGATCATTTGAATTTTTTAATGAAATTGTTTATGTTTCTTCTAGCATGATCCATTCCACTTTATTCCAAATTTCTTAAGTTCTATCAAATTTTGAAAATTTTCGAGATTACTAAGGTAATTGAAGCATTTTCGAGAATATTCAAATTATTTAAGTTTTACATGGCGGTGAGATTGAGCTTATTTGATTTTACAAACTATAATACGTAACTCGAAATTTTTGAAAATTTTCTAGAATTTTCAAGATATATCGATCGAAACTTTGACATTTTTGAGATTACATATTTCGAAATTATTATTACATACTTTCTAATTAAATTTGAAATTTGTGATTTTTTTCAAATTGTTTAAATTTTTTCTTGTCGTTGAGTTATTTGCGTGGTGGACATTTTAGTGCTCAGAGTAGTAGACAGATCGACCATAATTTTCTGGCCATCTGTGATTTTCTAGGATGGTCTGGTTAGTGAATTAATAAAATTAAGTAATTTTGTTTACATTAAATGTTGGCTTTAAAAAATAAAGAGCGAATTTAAGCGACATTTTTTAATAATTATAAGTTATTGATGAAAGCATAACAGTTTTACCGGTAAACGGTAAGTGGAAAACAAAATGTACTGCTAAACGATTATAGCTATTTACGTCACAAGGGCGGTAAATGAGTTGTTACAGTACGAGTTCGACGTTTATGGACGAGGCGACGAAGGAGCCGAGTCCAGAATTTTGAACGAGTACTGTAACGATCATTTAACGTACGTGTAACGTACAACGTTTTATTTCATACTACATGGGACTTTAATTCGATTTTTTCATTTAAAATTGAATTTTAAAGTAAAAACATGAATTTGAAATTTAAAGAAAATCAATCCAAATGATTTTCAAATTATCAAGTTACCTTAGTTATTTTTTTTTTTTTTTTTTGGTTTTATATTTTTCTGTACTGTAATAGCTCGTTTTCCGGACACTTTTGTTCTGTACCGTCATAATTCATTTCCCGGACCGAAATCAGTCACGTAAATATTGATTTTCGGTATAGTATGAAATAAAACATTTTTGTAATAACGCAACGTTTCTTGTAAACAGAAAACCGCAAACAATAAATATTGCTCAAAGCATATATGCCATTTATTTTATTAATAGGTGGCTTTTGATTTTAAGAGTGAAAGGGTTTAACGTAAAGCTTCTTTTATTTTTAAGTCTTTTCTATTAATATCTAAACAATTTAATATACCTTTATTAAAAGTTTGTCATAAAATGGGGCAATCCTTTAGTAGTGGTAAAAAAGAAATAATTTGATTTTGCTATTCATGTGCTTAATATAAATAATTTAAAACATTAACAAGCTTCCTTAAGAATCTTCATTGCTGCGCTTTAACCAGATACTCATACACCACGCACTAATCCTGTAAATTTATAAAACAAAGTATCCGTCCTTCTGCTTGTGCATCTATTGCACGCTAATCTTAGAAACTATTTAACAGGTGTTAATGGAATTTTCACCGTTGTCGATATTTTATCATGGTATTTAGTTCTCGTTAGTTTAGTTAAATCGGTTATGTAGTTCAGAATTATGGTGCAATTTACACGAGCTTTTTCATTTTCAAACAAACTAAACCTAAACTTCCTACCTAGATAGTGTTCATGTTCAACAGGGGTGGAAGCGTAGAAGTTGATTATTAAATGGTTTATTGTTATTTATATGTAACATTATTATTATTACATATACCAATACCCCGCTTTACAAAATGATTAATTTCCGAAAAATTAGGCGTAAATCGAAATTTATTTTTGTTCTATTGGGAAATTTCGTAAATCGAGGAATTGGTGTACTGTACATGTTACAAATCCCACGAGTTGCGAAATTTCCCAATAGAACGAAAAGAAATTTCTATTAACGCCCAATTTTGCGGACACTAATAATTTCGAAAGCGAAGTACTGGTGTTATTTTATTTTTTCCACATCTGGTGTGAAAAAGTTCTTACATTTTTGAACTTACCTTTCAAGTGTAAGTGGCATTTGCATAATACGTTATTAGGAGGATGGTTTAGGAAAATATTTTTATTCTTGTAATGCGTGTTTATTAAATTTAACTGAAACACAATTTACCTAAAGCTTGAAAAATTATTGAAATGACGTTGTTGATCGTTAATAACCGTCTCAAAATTAAAGGAAGTGTTGTTAAAATTATTAAAACCTTTAGGTTTTGTTAAATTATTTATATAACGGGAATATTTTTTAGTTTGGGTGCTTCAAACAAATTTTAATGAACCTTAAACTTTCCAATAAAAAATTATAAATGATGTGGTCCAATTTTGGAAGATCTCTAAATTTCTTTAAATTTGAATAATAATTGTTAAACTATAACCAACAAATTATTTAGTCAAACTTTCCTATAATCTTAAAATGTTTCAAAATATGTATATTTTTAAATCGTAAGAGTTAAAAAAAAATATTTTAAATTCCACAAGTTTGTTTAAATTTTAATTTTGATGGTTTCTTTAATTTAGAATATAATTTCTATACAGAATGCAGTATATTTTATTACCATAATTTATATTTTCAAATTTAAAAAATTTTAAGAGCGTTAAAATACAAGTATATATAATTGTTGAAATTGAATTACTTAAAATTTTTAGAACTCATTGAATTTTCAAATTTTCTTATAAAGTTCTATTTTTCTAAATTTTATTGCCTGCTCAAATTCTGTACTTTCATAAAATTTTTCATGTTAATTGCAAATTTTTCCAAATTAAAATTATAAATATGTATCCATATCTATGTAATCCATAGATTTGCACAAATGCCTACAAATCTTTTGGGCTTTAGTAATTCTTAAATTGCAACCTCATATTCTTGGAAAAAAATGTTTTATAATTCGTTAAATTTGTGAAAAGTTTAAATATTGCAATATTTTTATCAAATTATCCGAGGCTATTTGAGAAAAATTTTATTTGTGACAGGAAACAAAACAGTATTAACGTACTGATAAATACATTTTCATGTTAGGTTTCAGGTATAATAACGATAAGTTATTACTGTTTATAGCGATACTCAAAAGATAGACTTCGTTGTATTAAAAAATCTCTCTTAATTAAAATTTATTTTCTATCATTTGATATGGTGGAAAAATCTTTTGTTAAAAAATATATAAACAATTGATTTTACCCGAAGTAACCTCGAGTCCTGAAAAAGTTTGAGGTTGGACCACGGCCCATAAAATACCATTATTTTATAAACTAACACGAATTACCGGTAATTGTAGATTCAAGCAATGCCGGTTAATTCTGCTAGTATGAAATATAGTGTAAAATCAGAAGAATTATTTCAGAAACCTATCATAAAATCGTACAATAGTTACTAAACCAAAAAAATTATCCCTGATTGAGTAAAAAATGTTTAGGAATTTAGGAATTAAATCTTACTCGCTAGTCAACACTGCATTTTTAAACGAAATTAAGTGCTGTTCAAATTGAGTAAGTAATGGTATTCAGCTTCTCCAGCGCTGTCATTGAGTAAAATCAACCCATTGAGTATTTGAGCGCACAAGATAAATTAAAAATTTCAAAGAAATCTGATAGTTTAAATGTATTTTTTATGGGGGAAACTAAATTTCAGTCCTTTTAAACAACCTATTTTTCAGTTTTTTAATTAGTGATTATGAATTAATAAATGTTTAATGTATGTAATTGTGAATTCCAAAAGAAATTGGTCTTTTTTAAAAGATTGCGCAGACGATCTATTAAGTTTAAACTGTAGCATTCATAAAATTTGAAATTCTATAATGAACTTATAATTATCTGACTCTAGCAAGCAATTAATTGGTTTTACTGAAAGCAAAATAACTCGATAGAAAAATTTAGAGTCTGCGTGTTGTAATGAGACTGGTTTAAATTTTTACGCATCCAGTATAGCAAAAAGCAAATACTGGTTTTATTTTTTTTCATCTTAATTTTAATTAAAGGAAGCATTACTTTTTTTACTACTCACCAAAGGTTCTATTTTAGTACAAAACAATTATACAAACATAAGTTATTTAAAAATATGAAATACGTATTGCGCGCTATTTCCAAAAAAAATCTCGAAACTCATGTTCATGTTTAGTCATTTTATACAATGGCAATATTTTAATAGGGAATTGCTTAATAAATTATCGAATTATAGGTACTTCGGTATTTTCGGTAGATATTTCGAGGTTCGTTTGAGAACTAAATGTTCGGACATTCGAGGTTTGTTTGAGATGGAGATTTTTAAGACTTTCGATATTATTTTATTTTTGATGCAACATCATAAAATATTTTCGAAATAATTTGAGTTATTTCAATTATTTTAAGAAAAAATATATTTTGTGCGTGCCCCCGTTTGGCTTATCATTGAGATTAAAGAAGATTATTCCAGGATTCTAAGTTTATTGGAGATTTTCGGGAATATCTGAAGTTTTTTGAGAATATCGAGATTACTCTACAGTGACAGGACGTTCGAGACCCTATCCGAGTTTCTCAATATTACTTTAAATTTGCAAAGTGCATTAGTTATGCATAGAAATTTTCGAGATTTTCAAGCTTATAAATATAAATTGTTTGAGATTAATTGCTTGAGTTCAGCTTGAAGTTGTATTAAGCATATATCATTGAGTTACTTGATCGAACATATATGTAGATGCAAACGGCGTAAAATTGGATAACGCGCTAAAATTAGCGCTTAAATCTATATTAATAAATAGATTTGAAATAAATAAAAATGGAAACGACTTGTGTTTAGATATTTCAAAAATAATACAAAGCCAGAGAAGGTTCTACATAATATTATCTGCTTCCCAATATTTTCGTAATTTTTCGAGTGACTCCCAGGACTTTGACAGGCAACTTTGACAACAGCCTCGATATATTAAATAAAAATTTTCGCAAAATTAAAATTAAGACAAAAACTGTGTAAATCAATTAAACAATTGGGTTTGTTTCATCTTTGTGTAGCAGAGTTTCTAACCGTGGTTTTGAGGATTCTTGTATTTATAGTGTACAGTTTTATCGAACGGTTTTTCTAAGAAAAGCACCGTGTCACAACTTGCACATGTAACCGGACTTGTAGAAATATACTTGAGCCGCCGTTGAATTAGATTCTTGAAATTGGAGATTTGGTAGTTTTCACATTAATCTTAAATAATGGGCAGGAAGTAATCCGATTTCTTAATTTTATAAGATCATTTATTCGATCATTTATTTGTTCGGTATATTCGAAATTATTTGTGAATATAATTATGTTTTTCGAGATTACTAGAAATTTGCACAGTTGACTTCCATAAATAATTTTGTTAACAACGAAGTTAACTGTAATTTTTTATAGAATTAAAATTTACAAATTTTTTTGATATAAATAGTATAATTAAATTAAAAAAATTAAAACTTATATTTTCAAAAAGTATAGTATTTATATATTTTTTAAAGTTGTTTGTTTTATATTGTAGTAGAAATTAAGAATGCACAAATAATTTTCTTAAGGAATGTGTTTAAGCTTTAATTGTTTTCCAGTTGGTTAAACTAGTTATTTTATTTTCTTGAAACGATAGTTAATTCCAAAATCGGAAATTAGCGCCCAAGCAAGAGCAGCCATTGTGGAATACAATTATGAAATTTCGAACGTCAACTTGGCCACAGAATATGGTTCTCATCGAAATACGGTTATATACCTGTGATTCATGCATATATGTACGTCACTCATTAGTATATCAAAAAAAAAAAAAAAAAAAAATTGGCTCGTTTAAATTTTGCACGGGATAATATTAACAAACTGATTGAATTTTGGAGGAACATATTATGGATTGATAAATTTTTTTTCGATAGGACCAATTAAAATGAACCGAATTGCTGAATGAGCAATTTTTACGTTAACAGGACAATGCTGCTACATACAATGTCAAAATCTGCAAAGATTCTTGGAAGTTTTGAATCAAACGGTATTTATGTGGCCAGCTTAAAGCCCTGATTTGAACGTCACCGAAAATGTATGAAGAAATGACTTGGAACTCAATAGTAAATGTTTGGAGTGCAGTTCCTTCTATGTCGAGGCGCTTCAGCGAGGTGATAAACCCAAGGGTGAGCACACAGCTAGAGCGTATCCAAATTACTCGAGTTTCGAAGTACCCGGGTAGTCGAGTATTGTTTATTTTAATACCCGGGTTACCAGGGTACCGATATTTTAAAAAAAAATCGGAATAACAAATAGCAGATACTGCATCTTTTCATTCGTATTTCTCTTGATTTTTAAAATGATCTTAGACAATGATCTTTTAATGATTGGTTGATAGATCCGGGCGGTGAATGCGTTTTAGAATATGGGTATTCGTACGTATATAATGGCCTATTATACATGCGTAGTCGGACAAAACTAAAGCATGAAATAAATGGTCTTTATTCGTATTTTGTTGTATTAAATAAGAAAATGAACTTCCATTTGATTTACTTTTATCAAATTTTAAAAGTTTTATGCATCGGCTTTAACATAAAACAATATAGTTGACATTATCTTTCAGTTTAAAAAAAAATAGGTTCAAACTATGTTGTACATCTTCGAGTCTTTTACTCAATTGGAATATCAATTATGAAAAACTTCCAGCACTCATTTAATTCTTAAAAGATCTGTAATTTGATAAACCAATCTTCGCAGCTCATTGTTGGAGGCATGAAATGCCACACGCAACCTTCAGTTTTAATTTACCTTTTTGAGATAAAGGGATCATTTAAGTGAATTATGGGGATCATAGGGAATCTTCGGTTTCTGCCATATTCGGTATGAGATTGATCAGAACAGAAAAAACGATAACTGATAGGGAGCGTTTGAAAATATCGGTTTTAATTTCGGTTTTTATTTATATTTATTTTAAAATTAAATTCCTCACTTTCCAGAATTTATAATTTTTTGATATTTTAACCGAGATTTTTAAAACCAAGATTTTGTAGCCAACCTATGAGTAAGGAGTCCTCCGTGCTTTAGGTTTGTCCAATACTGTACGTTAAAAATATTATCTGTTTCAACTACTCATAAACTCATGATTATACAAATAAATCAACTAAATTATTTTACAATGAATATAATTAAAACTACCATTTGACATTTATCCATGTAAGTGAAGAATTTTGATAGTATATTTAAAATATTTCCTAAAAATTAAAAAAATAAAACATAAAAAAATCTATAAGGTAACCAAAAGTGAAAACCTACGGGTGCGGCGAAAGCCACGCGACAAGCGTTGCGATAAGTGAGGAAACATGATCAGCCAGAAAACTAAACACATGCATTTATTTGGACAGAACGGTCGTTTTCAGTCGTTTACGTCGACAAATTTCAAGCAAAAATTAAAAGCAGGGCTTTTAGTATCTGTAGAAACAGAAATCATTCAAACTATTTATTGGTCAGGTTCTCAGAAAGGATGTATAAAGGCTTTACGCTCCAAATTCAACCTTTTACTAATCAGGTTTATTAATTTGCAAATGAAATTCATCTTTATCCAAAACATATTCACTCTTTTCCAAATCAAATTCACCTTTATCCAAAACATATTTTCCAAGTCAAATTCAATGTATATGTCACTAGAATTAAAAATTATTTCTAAATTATCTATTTAAATTTCCATATTCCTAAAATTAAAAATTTTCATATTTGTCAATTTTCTAAATTTCCAAAATCTTAAATTTATTGTATTGTATTTAGTATTAAATGTCTAAATTAACTAATTCCTAATACAAATTCTAAATTTCAAAAATGTTGTGAAAATTCTCTAAATATCAGGATTCTTAAATTTGATATAATTCTATAACTTTAAAGATTTAGATCTTTAAACTCTCAAATTCGCATTTTATTAATTTCTAATATCCCCACAATACAAAACCTCTAAATCTTCCTAAATTTCCTAATTTCTTTTCTTTCTAACTACTTGATTTCTAAAATCAATAATTCCAAATGCCAAATAAATGATCAATTTGAAATTAAGATTTTATAAAATTTCTAAAATCCTAAATTAATATCCCTCTATTTAAAATTTCCAAACTCCAAAATTCTTAAATTTGATAAAATTCTTATTTCGGCTTCTAAAAATTTTCGCTTTCTAAATTCCTGACACTTAGGGTGAATTTTCGAGTGAAGTTCAGGATTAGTTTCAGAGAGGGTTTTCCAGTGAATTGTAGAGTTAATTCTAGGGTAGGTTTAATTAAAGGGTATATTTTATAGTGAATTTTAAGTAAAATTTTAGGGTTAATTTTAGAGTGAATTTAGGTTAAATTTGAGAGTGAATTTTAGAATTAATTTGTCGTAATTTTGGGACGAATTTTGAAGTAAATTTGGGGTAAATTTATGATGTATTTAATGGAGAATTTGGATTGATTTTGGGGTGAATTTTAGAATGAACTTTAAGGCTGGGTTTTACGGTGAAGTTTAAGGCGCGTTTTAAGGTGTATTTATAGTTAAGAAGACATTATATCGTAAATTCGGGAATACATTTTATATTGAATTTAGGTCAATTTGGGATGAATTCTACACTGAAATTTACGATGACTTGTAAGTTGAAGTTTATAATATTTATAGGGCGAATTTTAAGGTGAATTATATGCCCCTATAAATGCTTATTTATTTTATTAAATTAACTTGTTATTTTGTATCTAGAATAATTTAAATATACAGTAAATATATTAAATTAAATAAATTTTGTTTATTTTATATCGTCTCCGGTTGAATTTGATTTGGATAAAGAGACGAATTTGATTTAGAAAAAGATGATTGCGTTTTGCAAAAGGTTGAATTTGGAATGCAAAACCACATAAAATTTTGTAACAGTTTTTTACGTGGAATAAGTTATTTAGAATTTAAAATTGTAAGGTAAAGTCGCAACAAAATACGAAGTGCAAAATAATTGAATTAGTGAGAAACTGATTAGTTTATTTACAATTTGTTCTAATAGTTACTCATAGTACATTATATGAATAATGGTGATCATACGAAAAAGTCCAAAGTTTGTCGAAAATGTCAGAAATTCCATTTGAATTAAGAGAGGCAGTAAATATAAATTTGTTACATGCATTTAGCGAACCCAAATACGACAAATTATTGAATATATCCAAATAACTTTTGGAAACAATGTTTAAATGATTAAATGCTTAAATGAATTTAATGAAAAAATTTAATTTTTGGTTTAATTTAGCACATATTTTAATTTTGTTGAACAATATTAAATAGATTACAAATTTTATTGCTTGAAATGAAAATAACAATACAAACATTTCCACGACCGATGACAATAGCAAAAAACAATTAAAAATTAACCTAAGACAAAAGGCGATAGACAAAATATATTATGTTAAAGAAACAATAGTTAACATCTATTTTAGGGATATATACAAAATTTTGTATGGTATAGCCAAGAAACATCCAAAAATTTACTTCGAAAAATGGCGCTTGGGCAAAGCGATAATATTTTTTGAATTGCTGTAACTGTCAAAATATACTTCCTGTAGTCAATTAAAGGTTGACCAAAAATAACCTGTAAACATTTTCGTTTAATACGTCAGTTTTTGATTTAAACTTTGATTGCGATTTCCGAAAATTGGGGTAAGTGTGATACAGACAAAAACAATACTTGGGTGACGATATGTCGATATGTATTTGACATTTAAGAAATATAAAATTGTTTTCATTTACAAATTCTCTACCGAATAAATCACTATAAAGTGCTTTTCATACCGGCTACGTTGACTTTGGACTTTAAAAATATATAGTCGTTTTGTAACTTTAAAGTTTTGTAATTTAGTCAATTTTTATAGAAATATTTTGAAACTTTTATAAAATAAATTATTTTTAAGTGATAATTATTAAAAATAAAACGTAAATTTTTTAAAGTCCAAAGTCAACGCAGCCGGTATGAAAAGCACTTAAATGATATAATCCACGCCGGCTCATTCTATCCTTAAGCAAAATGTTGATCTATCGATTATGGTCTTTTTCCCTAATATTGTGAAACTGCATCAGTGATTTGTTTTAAGCATCATATTGCTCAAAAATGAAGAATAGAAAAACGAAGTAACTAATTGGTTTGTTTTGAGGAATATGATTCGCTTAAAAAAAATCACTGAACGAATGAATGACTGAATGAAGGCAACCGTAAAGTCGACTAAATTACTGTGTACATGGGTAAATAGAGTGAAAAGTCAGATATTTTCTAAGAGAAAGTTTCGATCTTATAAATTGCATTTTCAAAAATACTGCCTTTTCTAGCGACGCACACCAAATTTCAAATAGACATGAAATTTAATTTTGTTTTGGAAGCTATCGAAAGAAAGCGAATTTTGTTGATTATTCACTAATTTAATTAATTCCGCGAGAAGGCTATTACGCAAACCCAAGGAAAGTTAAAAAGTATTATGACGACTCTGCTCCTTCACATTATTTCACAGTTCTTAAGTAGTTCATATAACCGTTAAGCTCACTACTGAGGAAATAGTGAACAAAATTCAAGATATCATGTTGGCCTATCCCCGAGTGAAGCTTAGAGAGATTGTTAGAATGGTAAACATACTGTGCATATTTGTTACAACAACTAAATAAAGGGAAGGTGGATAATTTTAGACCCCATATAAGGTGTCCTCCATAGTGCGGGTGACATGCTAAGCGATTTTTACTATGGCTGCTTCCTTATCGTCAGAAACAAACTTTATCGGAACTTTTCTTAGTTGTTTCCGATATTTCGTTGGAATTCGTTATCCGGATAATTGATCAAACTACCCGGGTAGTCGAATATTCGGAACAAGTTCAAAATATCTGAGTACTCGGGTACTCGTTAATCGGTGTTTGATACCCTTCACACAGCATACTAAGAGTTGCATATGTTACATAATTTGTTCAAACAGATTTTATAGCTGATTTATTATGTTATTTTGAATTTTTTCTTAATGCACAAATAATTTAGAAAAACAAACTGAGTGCACAAATAATTTTGAAATGAAATTAATTAAAATTTTCTTTATGTTTGAATTAAAAACAAAAATGTTTTATTTAATTTGATGTTCATGCTATAGTTTATTTAATAAAAGATCATTTGAACCAACAGTATGGTCCATACTGTTAGTTCCCGAGAAAAATTTCCCGAAAATTTTTCGAGAAAATTAAGAAACAACCATTTCCCGTTTCCCGGGAATTTTTTTTTTTTTACCGAGAATTTTTTTTTATTAAATTTTACATGTTGAATACGGCGAATCTTATTAGCGGCAATTGATGGATTTTCCTTTAATCGAATTTTAAAAGTGTGTTCATTAGACCAGGTATGGTTGCAAAAGGTTATAACTATTTTCCAAAATATCTACCCGATTTAATGGAATTTAAATGAATCGGATAATTTGGGGCTAATCCCGATTAGGGGAAGTTGCTCAGCAGAGACTGGATTAGGTCTAAAATAATCGAAAAATTAAATGCATTTGAAATTTAAATGAATAAACATATAGTGTATGTTATGTCAGGTGGTGCCGCTCCAATGCAAAAATTTGGAAGACTCTCCTCCGCGTATCCAGCAACTGTGCAATAACCAAGACACTCACTTAGCAGTTGTAAAAGTCTTGTACGTAGATCAAAAATGATTTCATTTTTTTTTTCGCTGAAGCATCATAATTGGACAATAATGATACTAATGACCTTGAACTGTCTGATAGTTGTTCTGATTCAGATAATATAAATAATCAGAATTAATGATGTGATTAAAGATTGCAACAGCCATAAATGCCATACGAAAAATCGTAAATATTTGTAGGAATTCTCCAATTCGGAGCGAAATTTTACAAACCGATGATCACACATCGACAAGAAAAACACCGTAAAATAAATGTTAGACTGTAAAACTCGATGGAAAACGTTAGAGGCTATATTAGATCGATGTAAAAATTAGAAAAATTAAAAATGAAATTTCGGAATTAGTTAATTTGTTGGATAATGAATATATACAAATTGCAGAACTGTTATTAGCTACGTTAAAACCAATCTCAATAACCGTGAACTGTCTCAGTAGACAAGATGCTACATTAATAACGGCCGAGGGAGCTTTAAAAATTTTTTTTTGGAACCTCGAAAATCAATATCGATTTAAATAAAGAATTACTTAGTGAGTTGAATTTAATTGTACCAACTTACAAAACGCTGTAAATACAATTTGACCACACGGAAAAAAATACAGTTGTTACCACGAAGAAAACGGATTTTTAATTGAAGAAAATATACTTTTTCTCCATTTAAAACCTAGTTTTCTTATTTCTTTCGCGTTTTTCTTCATGTAAGATTTGTGTTTCTTGAAATGATAAAAAAAAATTTGAGTTAAAATTTGTTGCTTAATTGTAATCGGAGATTTATTTTCTTGGATCTATAACTGCTCAACATTCTTGATTGAAGAAAAAAAGTAACGAATGGAGAAAAATACGATTGTTTTGTTTTCAATTTTTCTTTAACCTAGATTTAGAACCTTTTCTCAAAATATAGGTATTATCCAATTTTCTTGAAATCATCCATTTAAAAAATTAAATACATATATTGAAATAAATAAATGAATTTCATAAAAGCATTTTTATGTTTTTATTCAAATTTAATTATTTCTGATTTGCAAACATTTGTGGAGAGTACTGTATGCAATGAGAGATTAGGGCATTTTGTGCACATTCTGCTAACTTTGCTCTTTTTTATAGCTAGAATAATTGGGTTACAATACACAACTAAGTTGGGTGTCTAGAAATTTGTTAAGCCGGTATAATAGTATGGTTCAGAATATAAGATAATTTAGATTATTTTTGATTAGGTGGCACAACAACGAAAAGTTTCTTCTCCCTTCGAAACAACCAATTTGTCTATGTTATTCTTGAACTGAGAAAGAATCTTCAATTGAAGAAAATGTTCCTTAATAAATTCTATTAACAAGAAAACTATTATTTTACGTCTCTCAGGATAAGAAAACATTTTCTCCTCTTAAACATCAGCATTTTTCATTTGAACAAAAATTTCTTAATCTGAGAAAATATTTTTAATACAAGAAATTATTTCATAATATGAAAAGCTTGTTTCTCAGAACAATAGAATAAAGTATTTTAACTAAGTAAGCCTTTCTTGAGACGAGAAAATTATCGTTAAATTGTTATATTTGTATGTATATACCATTATATAATGGATGTTCGTATAGGAAAAATCCATTCTATCGCGAACCTTCAACAGTGAACAACGTAAAAATTTTTGTGATTTTGAAAGTGGAATTTTGTGAAAATTTTCTTTTGTTAAAAGTGAATAAACTTAGATTTTTTAAACGGTGGTGTTTCCATTTCAAAGTAAAGTGTAAAGTGAAAACAGAAAAAGGATTTCTGGAAACATTTAAAAATGTTTTTAATATTTTCTCCCGCCTTGCTCGATATTCAAATGTCTCTGATGTTCGAAACATATGTAAGTATTTCTGTTATTAAATACAAGAGAATTTCTTTAAAAAAATCCTATTTCCTTTGTTTTACAGAAAAAAGAAACTGCTAACAATTATTGGCATTAATTATGTTGGCACAGAAGAAGGCAAAATATAAATTTATTACTTGTAAAGAAAACAAATCTAACACATTTAAATCATTTGATTTACACTTCTAAATGGAATTAAAATATCTAAACCAAATTTATTATCTATTTAAAATCTACAAAATTTTTTGGTTTAGTGATACTTTTTGTAATAATGTTTGATAATTAAATTCTTAGTTAAAAAACAAAAATTGAAAGTCTGAACTTAACATTATATTACAACGATTATAAGCTTAGTTCTAAGTGAAAATTATTTATAGAATTATAATTATTTATATTTAAATATAATGAAAAAAATAATAATCGAAATTATCAAATTTGTATTTAAATATTTTCCGTATATATCTGATGGTGGAATAAAAAAACACAAAAATAAATTTTCATTGTTTGTATTATTTTAAACAAGCATTTCACAAATTGAAGAAATATTTCTGAAACGAAGAAATATTGCATAACCACACTTAAAGAAATATTGCATTGTCACAAGGAAAGCATTTCTGTAGTGGAGAATATTCAAGTTCCCTGAAAAACCGATGCATACAAGAAAATGCAAACAATAGATTGGTAAATATTTACTCTACTTCTGTTTATTTACAGAAAATGCTACTTAAATAAAGAAACGCAATTCCTCACCATAAAAATTTCTAGTTTTGAATCAAAGGAATCGGTTTCTACAAACAACCCGATTTTGTTAAACTTAAGAAATAAGAATTAACCATGAAGAAAACCATATTCTCTATATGTAATCACGTTTTCTTGTATCAAGAATTTAGTTTTCTCATATCAAACTAATAAAGATTATTTTAATATTTTAGAAGAATTTCAAATTGAGAAACGTACAGTTTGTGGTGAGAAAAATTTCGTTTAGCTGAAAAATGATGTACAAATTTTCTTGAACTAATCCGTTTTTTCTTCATATTAGAAATTATTTTTTTCCGTGCAAATAATATTAAAATAATATAGCGTTTCAAAAATCTAATGTGCCAAAAAGGCACATCTTGGTTAGATTAGGTTTAAAGATTTTTAGTACAGAAAAATGTAATTTTCTTTGATTCTACTATAGATGTAATGTGTGTAAAATATTTTTTTTCTAACATTTTATTTCCCGAGATTTGCCAGGAATTTCCGGGAAACCGATTTCCGATTTTTCTTTCTCGAAAAATTTAAATTGCGGGAAATCAGAAACGCACATCACGCTGCACAAATAATTTTGAAACGAAATAGTATATATAATAGGTATATATTCATTACATACAAATAGTCCTTAATGTACAGAATAAATTTAATTTATCGTCATACACAAAAAAAAGCAAAGAAAAACAGAAAATGAAATTTATTAATTGGAATACCAAAAAAAAAAAAAACAAAATACATATAATTATGTGAAAATTTATTACTTACAAATAACTTGAAAAGACACTTAATTTTCTTCTATACGGTAATAAATTTGCCAACAAAATGACAAAATTTCGACTTCACTCACCTGTAAATAAATAAAATAAAAAATAATATTTATTAGAATTTTGTTTATACACATAATTACATAACATTGGTTTTAGGTTATGCCGTATTTATATAGTACGTAAAAAAAATATTAAAAGCAATGCACTAAAAATATTAAATCTACTAATAAATAGTAAATCAATAAATTTTAATTTAAAAATAAAAAAAATATAAAAAATAATAATTTTTCTGTTTTTGTTATTATATGATCTCTGTTATCATATTACTCCATATTGGGGATAATAAATTTTAGGATTTTTTTGGTATATAGTGTATGTTGCTATGCTATATGTACATATTTTTTTTTCGGTTGCCGATGAAAAAGGGAAAAACATTATTATATAATTAATGTTTTTAACCGAATTAAAAAAAATAATAAAAGAGTAAGAGTGAAAAACATGAGTTTTAATGTTGTTGATCATATTTAATGTTGGTGTGATTATACGGCAGTTAAATTGGAAATTACTGTATATACCTACATATAATATACACATACATAATATTCTTCTGTACAAGGAATATAATTTATGTATATACAAAAATTACATAATAAACTTTCTGATAAGGATTATAGTATAAACCTGTGAACATAAATTTTAGTTGTTAAGCTTTTATGAATTTTCAAGGTAAGTTACATTTGACGATAAATTATTCGAAAATCTACTTAATCATTCACCTCGCCTCTTGATACATATACACCAGCTTATGTATAAATGTTATATAAATGTATGGGGTTTAACGAGCGACAAAAGAAAATTGTCCAATCATGAAATACGTACGCGAAAACATTTTTAAAATAATTTCATGTACATTTTTCTTGTTTTCCATCATCGCGTTTCACCAATCGCATTTTAATTGTTCATTAATTTTTATTTTATATATTATGTAGGTATATATCTGTTGTTGCTTTTTTTTTTACAATTTCTTTTGATCATTTCAAAACTTGCGACTTATTTTTATATTATTTTATATTCAAGAAAAGGCAATGTAACAAACAAAAACAAAAAAAAAAAAATTGAAATTCTTAAAAGTTTTTCTTGTTTTCTGTGTAAAAAAAGGTAAAAAAAATATAAAATACAGAATTGAATTGAATTCATTGATTTAAAAAAATATAAACGTAAAATGAGTTAAAAATTCCAAATGTGGAAAATTGAAAATGAGAAACGATATTATGGGTAAAAATTGTTTTTGTTTTTATTTAACGATGTGTTTGTTTTAATGCTGCAGTAAAACATAAAAAATGTTTTATCGATTTCAAAAAAGGATAAAAAAATAAAAAAACAATTTCATGAATTTAAAATATATTCGGATTTTATATACATATATACGTTTGTCTTCATTCTTGATCTCGTTTCATTCGAAGGACAATAATTTATAAAGTCCATTGACTTTGAAAAAAAAAACAACAACAAAAATATGCGAAGTTCACTAATCACAAAACTATATATAATTCGTAGCGTATATACCATAATCGTGATCATTCAATTTTTCAATCATAATTTTTAATCAAAATCATTAATTCGCTTGGGAGCTTAACTCTCTCTGTACATATATACATATAGGCATACATATAATATACAATATCACGACGCGTTTTAAAATTTATGTCACAAGAAAATTCACTCACGAAATTTATAACAATAAACGAGATCTTTTAGCTTATTTTTATTTTTCTACCAAGTAAAAGATATTTTTCTATGATAAATATATAACGAAGAAAGAATATAATAAAACAACTAAATAGTCACGATCAATTCAATGAAAATTTACAATTGTGCTGTGCGCGATCATGAATTACAATGTATATGGTTACCGCGGGGGAAACAATCTATGTGTAGAGGCGCGAAGGCGTTGAAAAATGGGTGGGCGAATTGTTTTATATTTTCTTTAGCGCAAAAAAATATAAATAAAAAGCTTTAACCTCAGTTAGCTTACTGTTTGATACTAATCGTAAATAATTTATTAATAATTTTATAAAAATACATACATAATTGAGTGTAATTTTAAAGCAAAGATAAATGTTAGTTTAGAGAATTGATTTAAGCTATGAGCAATATGCGTAGTTTGATACCAGATGCGACTTTAAGCCATCTAACAGAAATGCCACTTTCAAAAAATTTAACTAAAAATGACAAAAAAGTTCAAATGGGTAAGTGTACGAAAATTAATTAATTTTGGAATCCACTACAACATTTTCGTTCCATAAGAATAATTTAAAACGAACTTTGTTTGTTCTAATTTCAAAATGGTAAGGTTTTTAAAAATTTCAGTATAAAGTCGTTCTTATTAAATGTTGACAAGAGTTTGGTGATGTCAAATTTAACTAAAATTATAAAAGTATTTAATATGCATTAAATTTGGGGACTTTTACAAATGCGCTAATGTACTAAAGCCAATTTAAAAAGAAACAAATTGAAAAATTTCTAAATTTTTTGGAAACTCAAAATATGGAGGGAATTAATCATTTCGTGGTATGCCGGTTATACTAGCGACACCTATCGAGTTTGGAAACCATAATAGTTATAAAGTATGATTTTCCAAATAAGAATATGTGGCCCTCTAAAATCGGAAATTTCGTTTGTCAATAAAGTTGATAAAAGGCAGATTGAAATTTAATGAATTGAGTCGGAAATAATTGCCACGGTTCAAAATTTAAAGCAAAAAAAAAACAAATTAGTGCTCGACAGTTCTTATAAAATAATACCTTTATCCAAAGATTAATTCAGATTTGGTGTGAAACCATGGTTAAATAAGACACACTTTATCGAAATTATGATTAAATCAAATTGTATTATTACGAAATCCCTTAATTTGTCAAGAATAGTAAAGTAACCTTCACATTAACAAAAATTTTTGACACCAAAAATAAAGAACTTCTGGCTATCTTGTCAATGGCAAACTGCTATTGTAACAATATTAGGCTTATAACCTACACTAAGTCGAACGAACAATCCATATATTCCGAATATCCTTTAAATTGACACTTTCATTCAATTAATATTAACATTATTACTATGCGAAACGACAACATTGAACTGTATTATCAAAATGCCAGCGGGGACTATTTGTGAAATCAATTCGAACGTATTTGAGCCTTCGATTGGTATCAATATTAATCTTGTACTTCGAAGGCTCGGTAACGTTCGAATCAAATTCACAAATAGCTCCCCAGGGGTCTGCTGATGGCAAAAGTTAAATCATTCAGTATGTACTGCTGTCCAGCAGTGCGGATTTAATGTAATTTGTTTCTCGGAGACAAGGCTAAATGGGTCAATTAATTCTGCGTGGCCATTTAATTCGTAAAGATCGTGACTTCGAATATCTTGGTAAATTTGATGGTATGGCTGTGCCATTATTGCTGCCCTTTGTGATTTTGTTATTATTAGACTGGATGGTTTAGATATTTGCCTTGTTATTGATGATGGGTGGATTAAGGTCAATCTTAAAAATGGCTCATGGATAATTGTTTGTGTTACGATTTCACAAGAACTTTTCCCGCCATACAAATGTCACAGTATAAATTTATATTGCTCGGCTATACTTATGCGCGTATAGACAGTATGCATCTACGTTTCAATGAATTTAGAATGTTTCTGGTAAACAAATTCCATTATAAACTTTTCAGTGTAATTTTCGGGTTTGGTGACGTATGACGAAGGACAAAATCTCGCGAGACATAATCCCGAGGGCCAAATTCTGCAAGTCAAAATCCCGAAGGTACAAAATCCCGAGGGTACAAAATCCCGTAATCCCGAGGAAACCCCGAAGGGTGATTTGTTGCAACTGGGGATGGTAAGTTTGCCCGCTTTTCAAAATACCGCCTTCAAAATTTCGGATTCAAAATCCCGGTTTCCAAAATCTCTGTTTTTAAAATGCTAGTTTTCATTCTGGTTTTAATTTTGGTTTTGAAATACATATTTTTTTAATTCGGGCCGTCCCTTCTAGTGATGGAGAATTTTAATTTAAAGTAAAATAAAAATAAAAACCGGAACTTTCTGAAAGCCAGGATTTTCTGAAAACCGGTATTTTTATTTTTGCGGAACCAGCATTTTGAAAAGCGGATTTTTTTTTGGGTGGGATTTTGATAAAGCGGGATTTTGGAATGAGGGATATTATTACGAAACCGTTATAACTGGGTTGGTATTGTTATCCAGAATAAAATAATCCCGAAAAAACAAAAAAATCCAAAAAATCATGTTTTTCAAATAAATATAACAAATTTTTGAAATATTATTTTAATACGTTTTATACCTTAGCTTAGAGAATGGGGCTGCCGCCCCGAAATTCCTGCTTTGACGACTTTTTGACATTTTAACAATCATAGAAATTGGAGCATTTTTGAAAAATTTATGTTTTTTAATAATTATTGGCATACTAAATTAGAGAACTCTCCACAGCCGCCTAGCATTGCTCCTTTCTGCGCAAGGATGACATGAAATTATGTAGCTTCCTTTTGTTTTCATAGTATTATAGTTAACAAAAATTTAATGGAGTCTTCCTGTTCAATGGGGCTGTTTACTTTGTATTTTTCGGTATTTTTTCGTCCAGGAATATGACAGTACATATCCCATTATAACCACAACTATTTTCAATGTTCGATTTTTCGTGTGTATGCAACTATACATCTTTAAATCAAGGGAAACTCCACGAATTGTGCAATAACTAGATTTTGGAATTTTCTTAATCTTTCGGGATTTAGTATCTTCGGGATTTAGTATCCTCGGGATTTTGTATCCTTAAGATTTTGTACCCTCGGGATTTTGTATCCTTGGAATTATGTATGCTCGAAATGTTGTACACTTTGGATTTTTTGAAACCCTCGGGATTTTGTACTCTCGGGATTTTGACTCTTGGGATTTCGTCTCTCTCCCGTAATTTTCATCTGATAATCAAACAGAATGTATGCATTTTTTATTAAATATTTACTAATTTAAAATAGTTCTAATTACATTAATTGAATTAAAGATTGGGACGCGGCCCACATTGTATGCCGGAGGAAAGAAATGTAATTTAAATATTACGAGGTCAAGGAAAAACATATAAAGAAATTTTCGAAACAGTGAAGTGTTCATAGGACATACATAGTAACAAATGCTTTGTAGCCACCAAAACTTGTAAAAAGACGAAAATCGTATAAGACAATTTGCGAGGGTTGATCCCTTTAAGTCCTCGAGAGAAATTTTCAAATAAATTTACACAGAAATCAGTGCTAGAATATTAAGGGCGACATAACAAAGCGACTTTGTTTAAAAGACCAGGAAGGAAAGTTCCATTTTTAAAATAAAGATATTCCTATCAAAAAACTTTATTTGCAACAGATCATTAGGATTGGAATGGAACAAGTGGCATTAGCAAATGGGAAAAATATTCTGTGGATAGACAAAACGAAAGCAAATTTACGAGGACCGGTTGGTAAAGCTTTGGTAAGGTGTCCAACTAATTCAGAATTCCTACCCTGTATGACTTAAGGTACTGGTTTTCTTAGTCGTACAGATTTTAATTTTTTTAATTTTATGAGTTCCAAGAAAATATACGCAGACTATTTAATTTTTTTGCGATAAATAAGAGCAGAGTTTACTAAGGTCTAAAATGATATTTATAATTATGTGTTTACTAATATATTCTCTGATTTCTGAGAAAGAAAATTTAAGGGGTATAACTTGAGCAACCTTACACAATCTCTTTTAATCATTATAAATTATTCCTGGATCATCTCAAACGTGTAGGTAACTCGTTTAATGCAAATTCTAAATTTTATTTTTGTCGGATAATTTATTCATTCCTCGATCGAATATAACACTCTCACCTCAACATAACCATCTGTTGGATTATTCCTTGTTCTCTAATTACAAAAGGCAGCTAAAAATCGAAATTAGAAAATGCTAGCACTTATTTATATATGGCAAGTGATGAAAGTAATAACTAACGCAACCCTAATTTATTTTGGGGTTACCAAAAATCTCTTTGAGCTAACATCGAGTAGTAACGTTGAAATATGTAAATGTTTTGTTGAGAATTTCAAAACTGTTTATGTCTAAGATACCAATTAGCCAGCAACTGTTGGAAGTAATACTGGAGCAAAGAAACCAATTATTTCCGACTTAGCAGTTCTAACAGTTCTGGGATCACTACAAATTAACAAAGGTACTGGTCCGGTTCGTCATTGTTATAGGTATCTGTTCAAACTGTCTTTAAGTTATTTTTATTTATATTGAACCAATTCTTTATATTTAATCAATTATTTTATTAGTTAGGAATCTTTATTTTTATTTTAATATTTAAACTCGAGCTTTTAATCCTAATTCGTGATGATTGTCAAAAGCATTGCCACTAAGTTACTCTTATTTTTCATCGAAGTGGAAGCAGTCATACATATCTATTACCCATCCAAAAGAATTGTACATATGGTTTTTTTCGAAACTGTTTATACGCTAACCAACTTAGCTGAATTCTGTAACAGAATTACAATATACCGTCTTCTCTATGGCTTTCGGTAAGGAATTCAATGCTATTATATTACGTGAAATTGAGTCGATTAATATACCGCCGTTTTTACACAAATGGTTTTATTGGTACTTGACCAACCGAATTCAGTTTGTCAAGTTCAATTGCATTGTATCAGATTGCTTTCAACCTACACTAGGAGTTCCCAAGGGCCAATCATGGGTCCTTTTATATTCATTCTTTTTGTCAATAATATTTCGAACGTGATATCCCGCAAGCTGATCTAAACTCTGTTCATAATTGGGGTACTGTAAATCAACTGCCAGGAAAATTAGTACAGTTATATAATTAATTTATGTTAATATATAATATTAATGGTGTAAGTTTGTCTTTTTGCATATTAGAAAAGGACTTTGGGATAACCTTCGATTCTAAACTGAGATTTAATGAACTATGTTGATGTTATTACCTCAACTCATTATTTGATCTATGATAAACGAAAATCAAAATTTAATCTATTATCTCTAGGCGGATAGAAGTGTTCTATCTGACGAAGGATTTCAATTTAAACTAGTAAACCAATCTGATATAAATTATAAATTTCTATGCATCGGTCTATCGATCTCACAAGCGAACAATTTAAGCTAAATTAATATAAGTCGACCTTAACGCGACTTTACCATTGTATGCCAATAAACATTTGTATTTCTCAATTTGAATAGGGCAAACTACTTTTCTTTGGCCCCTTTAGAAAGTTTTTTTTATAACTAGTAGTTTTCACACTCATTATAGTTTCTATTTTTATATCTCAAATTAGTTTGAATTGTTTGAAAATCTCCAATACTTATTAAGTTCAGATTGATAAAAAGAACGATAATTGATGAAAACGTTGATTAGTAGTAAACATTCTCAAAACTCTATCTCGAATCCTAATGGAGTTTTGTAGTCAAATGAAACTTCATACTTAAAAGTAGCGATTTTCATTAAAAGCTAAAATCGTTACTCTTTGAAATCGTTTAAATATTTTAAATTGTTAGTGTACAAAAATCTTTCATAAGTTCATAAATGTGTTTAAAGGATTTTGTTGGGGTGATATTAGAAATGCAAGGTATTGTATACACAACTAAAATTAAAATTCCTAATTTTATGAAACATAAAAAAACTTTCAACTCCATATATAGGTAATTCTATGATTGTTGAGTAATCCATGATTTCTTTAATTTCTTGACTTTTAAAATAATAGATTTTCAAAATTATCTCTATAAGTATAAGGGTCTTTAAAATAAAAGAATTTGAAAATTCGAAATTTTTTTTGAAATTTTGGAAAATTTTTAAAATTCTGTGAGATTGTTAAATTGATTAAAAAACATAGTTCCTCTAGTGTTTGAAATTTGAAGATATTATTGAAATTCTTCTGTTTAACTGTTGTTCTTATTTCAAATAATTTCAAGGAAGATAATCTGGGGTCGTTATACCTTTTTCAATCCCATTTCCGGTTGAAAAAATGCAACGTAATGAAATTGCAATTCGAATATTATAAAAGCCTTGAAGAAACCAAACAAATTCGGAATATTTGCAATATAGTTAGTCAGTTACCCAATTTTTAGACCAAATCCAATAATTTAAATTAACTTTTACATACCAAACCAACTTTTTCACAACAAATTAAAGTTTCTTCAAATCAAATTAAACAATTTTTAATTCAAACTAGACGTTTTTTATTTTAAATTCAACAATATGTACTCGTTTGTATTTTTAAGCATAATTCATAAACAGAATATATTAGTTAATACTAAAAATCCATACATAATGGATGATTGTTGTTTACTTTAATTTGAAAAACCTTAGGTTACCATAAAAACTAATATTCGAATATGGAATATATTGAATTTGGTCTAAAAATCTTTTATTAGACATGAAAATTTCTTAATTGAACCTTGTACAAATCAAGTCAATAGTCTAAGCACCAAAAATCACTAGGGGGACAGTTAAAATTGTAGTGTTGTGTTTGTTCCAGATTACTATTGATTTATTTAATTAAACGGTAAGTTACTTGATTGAATAAGGTTACTAATAGTGGATGTCTTGCCTTATTTTAAATGTCAATAAAATTATCCCGAATTTTTAAGATAATAATTAGCTTAAGAAAAATCATGATTGCTCATAATTTCAACGGAATTTCAATAGATATTTCAGTTAATTTATTATTATCTTAAACAATTAATTTGGTCTGTTAATCAAAAATAGCAAACACTTTTTAATGTTGTGTTTGAAATACCTATCACAATAAGATTACTATAATATTTTAGAGAAACCATTGTAGTTTTTGTATTGTGGCGTTTAGTAATAGATTTTTCGTTGTACAATTGTCATGTAGAATGGCATCGAGAGGTAAATGATTTATTCAGCTGACCTTGGCTCGGAAGAATCCAACGAAAATGGACAAACTAGCCACTGAAACGGTTTGCGAAACAAATTTATACGGTAACGATTACAACTATAGAAAATCCAAATACAAGCAAACGAATATCAGTAGCACTACTAACCAAAAAAGTAACTGTGATACCAAATAAAGGAGCTAAAGCGAACCGTTGTGCACTTCGACCCATCGAGACAGTTGCTTCATTGAAAAATTTAACCAACCAGGTCAAAATATGATTATTTGATGATTACTGGAAAGTGCCATGCCAGAAACAAAACGATTAAAGATCTCAGTAACTGTACCGAGCAACAGGCAATAAAACGAAAACGAAATAAATATTCAGATGTTCGTAAGTTAACTGATGCATATGGTGTAATATGCACCCAGAATATAAAAAAATCGGTATGCAAACAATTTTTATTAAATATACTCGACATTACACCCGCCTCATTAAATAATTGACTTCCCAGTTTCGCTCAGTTAAATATTTAACTGATTGCCAAAAAAAACATAATCGGTTTGCGTTGAATTTGTATTATGAAGAAAAATATTAACTTCAGAATTCGCTATAGACAGAATAATAGACCACATATCTAAACAGGAAAATTTTGTAAATGTAATGATTACTTGAAGCCAACTGATGTATCGATATATAGAACTTTCTTTTAAGATCAGCTTTGTAATTAATTAATTATATATCATATGATCAAGTTTCTTTGTAAGATAATTGCTGCTACTATATGGAAATTCATTACCAGCAGTTGATTTAGATTTAGACCTTCGATCATATTAAATATAAAATAATCAATATGTTCCTAAATAGATTTAATATAAGCCAGAATCAGTTACAGCGATGAAGCCTATGCTTATTTAATATATCAATAGCTCTTTGCCTTATTTTTAGTTATGTCAAGCTCCACCTGTGCGATTAGTTATAAAGAAATCATTTATTGATTGTTTAGTCTTAAAATATTGCATAACAGTATTGATATAGAATAACCGAAAGATATTAATAATGGTCTGGATTTACTCACGAACCCCGAATTATCTGTTATGGTAAAGTCGTCTAATAATATTATAAGGTTTTTTGACTTAAAAAATGTAAAAATTGTAAATTAAAAAAGTTACTTTACGTTTAAATATATGGAATTGCACAAAATATTTAATAGTAATCGAACTTGAATTCATTCCAATTCTGACATAAATTTTACGGCTGGACTATGGATTTTACGTGCCAAAAAAAAACAAACAATCCCCGAGTCTACATTTCTCATAACTTCAACAAAATGACTTTATTCAATCGTGTTAAACCTCATTAATAAAACTTGATTGAGCTCAGAGGCATCCTGCTCTTCATACTAGTATTGTATTACGTTAGATATTTGCATAAATAAAAAATCCCGCTTGTTTCTGTATCAGAATAACTGACGACAACTTGCAGAAAATCACCATTAAAACTAATATGACCCTTATGAGTCATCATCAACATGCACATATTGGGATTGCCACATACAATTCGTTTAACTTTGTGAGCTGGTCGAATTTGTTATCCTTAATAAAACATTGATTTGTGCAGTTATTGTTAAATTTAAAATTTGTCAAAATATTTGCAGGTTTGTTCTTGATGCTGATCTGTATTATCTGGACTAATTCAGAAGTGAATAAATTTAAATCAACTACACTTCCAGGATACAGAATAACATTTTTCTTGAAAGGTAAAAAAATGTATTATTTGTTTTGGAAAAATTCCATAATTGTGCTACTTGTATCACTTATAAAAGTAAACGTAAGTAAGTAAATGTAAGTTTTTACAATTATATTGCAAAAATGTATTACATAATTTGTGTTCCATATAGCTCATAAGGTTGTTTCACCCGCACTAGAGAAATGTTGTAATGGTACAGAAACTTCTGAACAGATCAATTTTGAAAATTTTCTCATTTGGATTTGTTCGTCATTTGGAGTTGTCGAAACATTTTTAATTTTGATATTTCCTTCTTGAATCAAACAATATTTTAAAAATTAATATTCGAAATTAAAAATATTTCTTTAATTAGTTGATTGTTGGTCGGAAAGATAAATTTTTCTTCCAAATCTCGGAAATTTTTATGGATAATTATGAATACGTCTTTTATATGTCGATTAGAACTTAGCAAAGAATTCTTCTTATTTATGGTTATCGCTAGCGCCAATTCTTTTCGTAAACAAATTTTAAAGATATTCATTTCGAAACTTAATTGTTGGAAAATAAAAAATATTTTTAAAGTTGTTTCCCTTTTCATTAATTCGAACTAATAATGGCAACCTAAATTATTTTCGCAAAAAGAATGTCGCAACAAATATTATGGCAGTACCAATATTTCGCCAACACAAAAATGCACGAAGAAATATTTAGTCATATGTTTTCCGCGTGCTTTTATCATCGAAAACAAAAAAATCCCACTGCAAAAATATAGCAAATAAATATTTCGCCACAAATTTAATCGCTTTACGTTGTGGGCAATAATTTGACTTGTAATTGGGATACAACCGGACGAATTGTATAAATTCTGGAAAAGGGGACGAATTAAAATTACATTAAAACATTGTTATATTTATAAAAGTTTTTTTTTATCATTTGTGGTACTATCAGAAGAAGCGATAAGGACGAAAAAACCACTTTGATCTGTGTCTGCAAGGTTGACGAAGCGATTATTATTAATTAATGCACAATTCTAACGACAGAAAATATCAAAAAATTTATATGTTTCATTTACAATATTTTTGATTTGTGATATTTGTGCTTATGATATTTTTGCCTTGCGATACGTATGTACGCAACAATATATTTTTTTTTACCTTATATTGTTTTTAATTTAAGCTCAGTGAGGCCTCACTAAAAACAAGAAGGTGTCACAGATTTTACGTGGTAAATTTATTTTTTGTTTTGTGAAATCCAATAAACAGCATCAGCATTAGTGGGACCAATAGGTACATTTCTTCCTTATTATACGGAAATAATGAGCCAAGCAACAAATAACAGTTATCGAAATTCAATTTTTGCAGATCTAATGATGACTTTACATTAAGTAAAATTTCCAATGATGTATCGAGTAGTTGCAATTATTTTTGCTGGCAACAATTAGGGAGTTTATTTTGCAATTTAAATCCTATTATCGTAGAAAAAAGTAAAATAAAAATATGCATTGAACTATGTGTTGTAAATTCTATAGGCTAAATATTATTTAGGTAAATGTTTGTGGTCTTTCGCTTGTTTTCAGGGCTGCGGAACCTGTGTTGGAGTCGGAAGTTGAAATCGAGGAGTCGGATTATTTTAGCGGAGTCGGCGTCATCATTTATAATATATCTACCAAAAAAGTGAAAATATCAAAATCCCTCCGTGCTTTAACCCAAGCAATAGTGTATCGACCCCAAAAAATGAAAACACTCCTTTAGTTTTCCATCATTGTGGTAGTTTGTTTCGTGCTGAAAAGTTCGCACGAACAAAAGTTCGGTTTACTCTTCAGGCAGCTACGACCAAACTACAAAATACAATTCTAACTTCATACAGTAAGTATTAGGCAAGGATGTACTGACTTAGCGAATTATATGCACTAAATCACAAACTGAAGGGAAACCCTCAATGCTGTGTGTTTTATGCCCACATAAATAATAGAAAGAGAAGTTTGTCTGTATTAAAATCAATAAGATTCTTTCGGTTTTTAATAGACAAAATATCTTAGCAATAATGACATTTTTTGGGGTCGATACGCTTTGTATGACTCTTGGTTTAAAATACCGGGGGGATTTTGATATTTCTACTTTTTTGGTAGATATGTATATTATGAATGATTGGCCTGTTCATTTCTGTTTAACAAGTCGAAAAATGTTGAGAATGTAATTATTGTTGATATATTTTGTCGGAGCCAAAGTCGTAGTTTGAAAAATACTGACCGACCCTGACTCCGCATTTTAGATTTTTGTTTCTGTTCTGAAATGCGCCTTCATCTTAGTTATAAAAAGACTCCAATCAATCTATTTCACCCCGATCAATTCAATCAATAAAGAATGCGTAGCGTAATGTTTCACTTAGGAAACATCTCAAATATGATAGAAATAACTATATTCATTTACATCGTCTGTGAGTTAACATCTAATAATTAGATAATTAAATTAAATTATAATATAAATAAATATAAATTATTCTTTTAATAATTTGCAAACGTGTAACTCATTTCTTGTTACTGTATTTTGTGCATTTTGATGGTGATCTAATTGGATTCTAAAACTATTAAGGCTCTGTTATATAGTGTATATGTTTTTGGTTTATAATTGCTTTGTATATGAATGGTAATTTCTTGGTATATGCTAAACCGTAAAATCGCTGAATACCTAATTATTTACAGTGTAAGTATAAATTGAAGTGAAATCAGTAAACTGCTAGTTTTTGTAAATTGTGGTCTAATTATAACTAATGCCTGTTTTGAGTTGTGTAATCGTAAACGTCATTGTAAAATAAAATTGCTGTTGTGTAACAAGTAATTGACATAAAATTGGTAACCGTTTTCTATGGACCTTGAAGCAGATATATTAGTGTGGCATATCATCAATTGAACATTATATATCAATAGCTCTCACATTTCGTGTATCGTTATGTGTCGTAGCTCACTAATACATAACATCGAACATTTTAGTTACAAATAAATTAGCTGTTCGAAGACATTTGCCGCTACTTTTATGGATATAGTATACTGTAATTTGTGTAGCAATTAATACCATTAAGATCGAATGTGGTGGAATAGATCGTCCGGCCATCAATTCAATTAAAAAATTCGCGAACGTTACCTATTACTGTAACAGCTGTAAGTAGTGGTTCGCGGATAACAAGTAAAAAAAGCTGTTTAAAAAAATTGATTCTGTTGCGGATAGATCTGGTGGTATAAAAAAATTAGAATTGGAAGTGGCAGAGAAAAAAAAGTTAATTAGTGCATTAATGGATGAAGCTACCAGTGTGTCGGAATTGTATGAACGTTCCTCCTATGTGAATGATCAACCGTACTAATAGCTCTTTAGGATTGCTGTTATCTTCCTATAATCAGGGCGTTACCGGGACGGGGCAGCCTGTGAATACATTAATTCCATCTGTTGTACAGGAAAAGAGGTATCTGTTTGTTAGCAGAATCCATCCCTTAGTGAAACAGGAATAAATACTAACTTTCTATTGCTGGAAACTACCGGACTGTATAACAGATCAGGTGGATTGTAAATCATTGCTGGCAAAGGATGGTACTGCGGATAGCTCTCTGAATTTTGTTTCTTTTAAAATCGGTTTGACTCAGGAGGATTACAATAAATTAAATAATTCAGACATGTGGCCTGCAGGTAATCTAATTCGACTTTTTATGAATCATCTGCGTAGATCAAAAAACGAGATTGGTGTCCGATTCGATCAGCCCCACTGTTAGATTCTACTATCTTATCATCATTACATTCAGTTAATGCATTCCCTCGAAGCTCTAAATATTTATTATTATAACGCGAGCAGTATACGCTCTAAATCGAGGAATTTACTTGAGGAAGAATCTGAAATTGTCTGTATATCGGAAACATGGCTGACATCTAATTTTGAGACTGAATAATATTTTCCGACATCATACATTGTCCATAGTCGAGACAAGCCTCTTTTTGAAGACACATATGAGAAAGGTGGAGGTGTGTTAATTGCTGTTGCGGATAAATTGTCATCTGTACCTTTATCATTGACGGATTGCGATTTGGACATAATCGCAGTACGAAACAGATATCACTCGTTTTCACTAATCGTTTGTGTCCCGCATATTCCATGCGGTACTAACTTTGGGGTGTATGATAAATTCATTGATATTATCAAGTCCAGCATAGCACCCATTTAGCCAATAGTACCCATTTTCCATTAAAAATGTTACTGCCATTTATGGTATATGAAGTTGTTAAGGATGAGTGATTTGTTGAAAATTTTAATTTTAAAATTGGGGACTACGATTCCTTTAATGCTTTCCTTGACAAATACAATTGGAGTTCAATTGAAGGTAACGATCGTTTACAATGGTTAATTTTATAATGTTTTAAGTGAAGCAATAGAAACATTTATTCCTAAGGAACCGTGGCACAATAAACAGCTTATTAATCTGAAAAACAGTAAAAACAAGGCTCATAAGAGATTTAAACTTTTTCTACATCTGATAGGTACGCTGTTTTTGAATCCTTGAGAAACGATTTCTGAATATTGAACAAATTTGTTTACAACAATTACATTTTTGAGATTGAATTGAACATAAAAGGTAAACCTGATAGCTTCTGGAAATTCGTTGATTCTAAAAGAAAAACAAAAGGATTTCCATCTACTATGTCTTTGGATGTTCGGGTGGGTCATATTTTACAAGATAATTGTAACTTGTTCGCCGACTCTTTTGAGAGTATTTATGTAAAGAAACCGGTAACGAAAGATTCGATATCGAGCTATTGTCAGTGGCTGAAAAAAAATTGTCCTTGCAATTGGAAGTTGATACCGTTTTGAATGAACTACTCTCGCTTGATACTAACCAAAGTGCCGATTTCGATTCCACCCCTCCCCCTTGGTTCTTAGGATGACAGCCCGTGCTGTCGCATTTCCAATCACTTTTTTTATACTAACATGGCTTCCTTACTGGCATATCAAATGTTTCCAATTTGTTTTTACTAACCAATTTTATTTCAACTGCTTTCGAGTTGAGGAAGGATGTACAGGATGACTATTCAGATTTTAGCAAGACGCTTGACAAACTTGATCACAAACAACTACTATTGTATAAATTAGAGTCTTTGGATTGTAATAGTTTACGTATTAGGTGAGTACGATCAATTTTTGATTTTAATTTGTCAAGTGAATCGTTTAAGGTTTTGATGTCAGATTTTCTGTCTGATTTTTGATAAACTGTTTCATTTTTGTATTTCTAACTTATAATGTAATTCAGAATATTTTAAATTGTAACCAGATTCTTTTTTAAAGTTGGTAAATAATTAAATATTACTGGTCATACCGTGATATTTAAAGAAAAACTGATTAAAACGCTTATGGTAAATTTATTAATTTTTATTTTATTTTAAAATTTAGTTAATTAAAGTGATGTTTATTTAATTATTTTGAGATTAATTTATTATTATATTTTAGCTGTACCTATCTCAATTTATGAATTTATGAATGGACACTATAGCGTGATAATCGATACAATTGAAATAAACGGCACCATTTTGAAATATTCAAGGTTTAAAGCTCATACGCTAGTTTAAATAAGAAATATGGATTTCATTTTCTCTATTACTACATTATGTAATAAACATAAAAAGAGATCACTTTTAATTAAATTAATTGTAATCGTTTTTCTATCGCCAAATGTCGCTTATGCTGTTTGTCGATATAAGAAAATGTTGAGTAAAATTACTTTCCGTATGCCCCATTTGGGTATGACAAACAATAAATATTGCCATTCCGAGAAAAATCCAACCCAACGTACTCGTATTAGCTTAAATTTAAATTCTTGAATTTTATTTTTGGCGAATATAATAATTCGCTAAATCAGTACGGCCTTGCTTATACTTTACGTATGAAATCCGAATTATATTTTTATAGTTTGGTCGTAGCCACCTGATAGTGATGAGTAGACTGAACTTTTCAGTACGAAACCAAACTACCAAAGAAAAAAAAATTAGGGAAAGTTCTTGGTTTTTCTAAAGGGTGTATGGGGTGAAGTAATATTTCTACTTTTTTATTAGAGTAGATATCTTACGATCTACGATCAGAATGTTATTAAAAATATTATACAAATTTGTTTTTAAACAAAGCCGAAAAATCATATTGTTAAAAACATACAAATTTTCATAATTTCTAAAATATTAGTGTGGCCCAGTGATATAATTTTAGGTACAATTGTACTTTTTTCGATACAATTCATTTGTAAAAATACAATAGTACATTACAGTGAAATTCAGTACAATCTAAAAAATTTGAATAATTTCTTTTTTAACATCATTTAAACATTAAAACAATTTTCCTGCCGCATTTTTTGCCTTTTTTTGCTAATTTAATTTAATTAAATGAAAATTATAAAAAATGTGTACGACACAAAAATTAAACATAAAGCTTAAAATTTCTAATATTATCTCAATAATTAATTAATTTGTGATTTTTGTAGTTTAATTATTTTAATAATTCTTTAATAAAAAGAATCCGATGTTTCAACCGCATTGTCAATTTATACAATAATTTAAATAAGCATTTTTGATAACGAATGTTTACCTAACGTAACTAGGGTAAAATTTGCAAAATACTCAGTTTAACCAAAATAATTAAGGTTATACAATAACAAAGTGAGTTATACCCTAATAACAAGTCATAGGTAGCCGTTTCGTAATTAAGACAGCCACTTGAATTTGCAGCAGGAATTCAGATACATAATTCATTATGAGTGAAACTGAAGCGCAAGAGATTTTCGAGACAAAGTGAATTGTAAATTTATCAGATATGGAAATTAATTCCTCTGGACATTTTGAAAATTTTTAAGTTGAGTAATAGTTTTTTTTGTTTCTTATCACAAAATTATAGCTGATGTAATCTCGAGCAGACCGCTCATATTGTGATTCGAAATAGATTGTTGAATGTTTAACAAGTTTTAAGCCAAATAATTATCAAGAAAATAATTTTTAGGAATGGAAGAAATCCAACAAATTCGAGATGCTCAGAAGGCAAAACTGAACTTCTGAAAGCTGACAAGGGTAAATTAACGGTACTTATGCCAATAGCGTATACAGTAAAACGGAGTTAATCTTGTTATATAACAATACTTACAAAGAAAATCAGAAAGTTTGTATTTCTTCAATTCAGTCAAAATTAAATGTTATCGTTGCGTCTTAGGAATGTTCGGGAAAAATTAATAAAAAAATTGGCTAAATCCATCAAAAACTACCATGGTACAACCCCGAGTATGTAAGGTCTACCAAAAGCGCACAAAACTGGTATTCCTTTGCGACCAATCGTAAGCTAATTATTCATTGTATAATTTATTTGTATATTTGTCTGATATCGGCTGTAAAAAATGCGGTAGATTAAAAAAATAGAATTAAAAATATATCTCTATACCAACAAATTGCTTTAAATGTGGTCTCGTTGTTCACGAACGTCTTTGATAATATTTTTGGTTAAACAATTTTAGAATAAAATTAAAACAAGTAGTAACACAAATTTTGAGTTACCTAATTAGTTTTGTGGAAGCGTTGAAATTAATTTAGTTTTGGCGACAGATGTTTTAGGCAAGTGTTTGGTTCACCGTAGGCTCGCCAGTTAGCCCGTCTGTGGCAAACCTATTGATTAAACACGTTGAAACTAAAATATTGAATGCATTTTCCGTCAGACCTACCTTCTTTTATCGGTATGTTGATGCTATTATTGCGGCCACTCCAACAAACGTGAATTTTACTAGATATATAAAAATTTGTATTTGAAAGAAAAATTGCTAGATGAGCGCAGTCTCAGTCGTAATAAAATAAATTGAAAAAAAAAAAAAAAAAAAAAATCCAAATTCAAAAATTGATAATGTTTTGGACCGATAGTTTTAGCACTCAAATTAAATTTAAATGTCAAAGTGAAAACCAAGGTATTTAGCCTTTTTTAGCCTACCTAATGATGATGGAACGTTAATACGTAATACGTAATGATGGTGCATGAAGATTATCTCTATTGTATTACAAAAAACATGGTCAGTTCGGTATCTAGATTTCAAAGCTTGGTTCCAAAAATAACACGGCAAGAGTCAGTGAGGCAAGAGTAGTCGAAAAATTTTAAGATTAGCAGATGTGACTTTTTATTCTGAACATTTCAAAATATTAACCGATGTTTCAATTAAAAACGGTTATTCGGGAAGTGTAGTTACTAGAGGTATTAGAAAGGTTATCGATAAACACTCCAATTCGGGAAATATTTTGAAAAAAACGAGCGAAATTGTTCATTTTGGTTTTTAATTTTTTTCTAAAAACTAAACATTGTTATACAAAATTGGAATATACAACTTGTTGATTGAACTTAATTTTCCGACACTCATTTCTTAAGGCTGTTTGATACCAATTTTGTTAAGCCGCATGTTAGTGAAATTCTTTCTAACAATTTATCTAAACAATGTACATTTTGAGTTTTATATATACTTAAAACAATCTCTTTAACTAAAACCGGGTACTACCTCAAACCGAACATTATAATGCTGATAAGTTTTTTTGTGGTATCACTGAAGTTCACTTAGGCGTATTCCATAATGATGGCGTACCTTGCACAGTGACATTATGGTTGGGATAAGAAATATAGGACCCGTGTCCTCAATCATTTAATGTTGATATTGTTAGATTGTTCAAAACCTGCTTCAAGGCATTGAACGTGAGGATCTTGAGCAAGCTTCGTAGGTCTAAAATACTGTTTAAATGATGGCATTAATTCTTTCTTTTTATCAGATCTTTGACCCCAGTAATAAATGTACAAGATATTTTGTCGAGTTAAAGTTTATTATTGTCTGCATAACTTTAGCAAAAAATTGACCCTACATAAAGGTTTGATTTTTGAGACAGGAAAACTCCTATTGACATCGATAGATAAGTGTAAGGTTAAGGAAATAAGGCAGCTCTTGAGGGCAATTGCGTAGACCATCCTCATTTATTAACGTTTATTTCTTTGAGCAGCTTTAAGACAACTGAATCCAGCAGATAAGAATTCGAGCAAATTGGAACAAATCACTTGAGATCTCTTGAGAGCAATTGAATAAAGATTATTATTGCTGTTTAACGGCAGTATCAAAGACTTATAGGTGTACCGAGAAAATTGTTTTGAACCTGCTCAACAAAAATTCTCCAAAAGCAATCATAATTTGTAGATTGCACTGGTTTGGCTGCAAGATTTATTGTTTGACCGACTTGCAGCTGCAGTAAAAACCGTGCATCAACTGAGTTCTTAACGGCAGTTACAATTTTTAGGTACTAATACCATACTTTTTTAAATAATTCCGAGATAAAAGCTTTTTATAGAAAAATTAATTACTCCTACAGTTTCTAATTTACAATATCTTCCGTCAAATATTTCGGCTTGTTAGCCATCTTCAGTAACTTCTGACATATTAAAAGTAATTAGAAATTTGAAAATAATAAATATTCATTTTATTTTCGAAATGTTGGACGAGATCACTTGATACATTTTTTTTTATTTTTATTTTAATTTTGTTCTTTGCTAGTTTTTAACATATCCATAATTAATTGTGATTCATTTTTTTAATTTTTTTAAAATTTTTAAATTTCTAATTACTTTTAATGTGTCAGAAGTTACTGAAGATGGCTAACAAACCGAATTATTTGACGGAAGATGTTTTAAATTAAAAAACTGTAGAAATTAATAATTTTTCTATAATAAAGTTTGTTCTTAGGAATTAAAAACAAAACATTAAAAAAATTAAGTACAATCCAACTCAATTTAGTATAATATTATTTCAAATATCGGTGCAATTGAAAAAATCCATTTTCCATCACTGGTGGGGTTTAATACATACAAAGAAAGTTTGATTTCGTTTTTATTTTTGGCGAATATAATAATTCGCTAAATCAGTATGGTCTTACTTATACTTAACGTATAAAGTTTGAATTGTATTTTTGTAGTTTGGTCGTAGCTACCTGATAAGTAGACCGAACTTTTCCATACGAAACCAAACTACCAAAGAAAAGAACTTAAGAAAAGTTCTTGATTTTTTTAAAGGGTATATGGGGGAGGTGATATTTCTACTTTTTTGTTAGAGTAGATATGTTATGGGTAGATATGGCTTTTTTTCCGTGGCTCACTAGGTCGTAAATATTGGAATGCCTTTAAAAATAATATACTTATCACAACGGGCCATTGCTGGCCTAAGTGTGCGATAGCAGCCACTTCAACCTAACCTAACCTCAACTAAATGAGTTTTATCAATGTATGAAGATACGGAAAACTTTAAAATAAATGCTTGATAATAATTTTTAATATTTTGATGTCAAGCTACTTCAACAAATTTGTTATAATAACTGGCATAGTTCAAAAGTTTGTACAGTAGAAAATTCTACAGCTCTATAAATTTCTATGTCCTTCGCCTAAATATGAAAATTTGACTACATATCCGATATGTTCGACAAGCCTGTAAAACCATTTCCGCTGATAAACCATTTCCTCATTATCCACCAGGTATTTCATATCAAACGAATATTTTTGTAACATCTTAAGTGTAATAATTGTTCAGATCTGTATAAAGTAATATGTAACTAAAATAAACAATTTTTTTTTTTTTTTGGTTTTTTGAATGAAAATAAATGTAAACAAAAAAATATGATAACTATAAAACAATCAACACAATCATATCTATTTTTTCATAATTCACTGGTAAAGTATAATTCTATATTTATTTGGATAAAAAGCAAAAAAAAATATGTAGAAAAGAACATCTAGATATTTTATGAGTTTTCCACAATGAAAAACATAAATAAATAAATTTTATTATTTGTCTCGACATAAAAACTACAAAAAAAAAAGCAGAAGAAGAATTATTTTAGAGACGATTCATTTTGACTTGACTATACATACAAGTTATACTCGTACAATTATTATTATTTTTAGGATATTTTAAATACAGAAAACTTTTTGTGTTGTTGTTGTTGTTGTTTAGAGAAAAGTCATAAAAAGTCGGATAAGAAAACCAAAACTGAAAATAATAATAAAAGTAATAAAATAGACACCAACAAATAGTTAAAATAATTTATTTTTATTAGTTTTTTTTTTACTACATATATTACGAGTATACACTGGCATACAGTAGAAATTATTTTGACGCGCGACTAAACTAAAAAAAATTTATTTGTATAGAATTCCGATTTTTGTTTATTTTTTAGGTAGTTACGATAATTGTTAAAGACATTTTTGGAAAGTTAATTTTTATTATATTCGTAGAGGAGTACCATAAAATGTAGCTGCTAAAAAAATTTAGTATGAATGCGTTAAGTCAGGTACGATAATTGGTTCCAGATTGTAAATCATAAATTGTTTCTCCTTCAAACGCAAAGTAGATCGCATAAATATATGTCCGAATGACCATATATTATATATTGTACGTATACAAAGCAACACAAAAAATCAATCAATCAATTTATCTATTTATTTCTAATTTCAAAACTCATTTATAAATTGCTTATAAATGTAGATTTATTTTAATTTTGCAATAATATATTTTCTGGTCTCACAGATATATCTATAATATAAATTTTCAAGTCTGTTGGAGGTCTATAAATATATATTCTATAGGTATAGTAAATACAACTTTTTTTTTGTTGTCTTTATTGTGTATAATTAAATTAAATAAATAATTACAAACAAAATTGTCCTTCTGGTATTTTACTCGAAATAAATTGATTGATCCAAATACACGATTGACATTTGAAAGTATAAATAAGTAAATAACGCGCGGTGTATTTATTGCCATATATGTATACATTAGCCAACCGACCCTATATATGGTTTGGTCTAAAGCTAAACAGATTTTTTTGTCTTGCACATGATAAATTTTATTTTTTTTAATGGCAATTTTATTTCCAATGAATTATAACTTTTTTTTTTTTTTGTATTATATAAGGTAAAACAATAGGAGGTAAAACAAAACCTTTATAATCGCGATATATAAATTTTTCCATTTTCTAGTTTTTTAGTTTGTCGAAAAAAGGTTAAAGTGACAGTTTTTTTTTACTTGTCTATTCTTTAAGAATAAACAAAACAAAAAACTAAACGTTATACATGCTTTTAAACTAAAGCTCACGAATTAAGTTGATTGTCATGACTTGGTTGGGATTTTTTTTTTTTTGTTTTATTCAATATTCTATTTTTTCCGAAAACGCGACTTTACAAAGGGAAACTCAAGAAGTGTGAATTCTACTTACATATGTATATAGAGTCAATATTCCATTGTATACATATTATATACTTTGTATAATCTAACAAGAAAACAATAATCTTGTGTGGTTGATTTTGTTGATTTTCAAAAAAAAAAACGCGGAAAAGAAATAAATAACAAGAAAAATAAATAATGATTAAGAAACAAAATAAGGAATATACAGTTTTTATGACAAAATTGAAGAAGAAAACAAAAAAAAAATAATTGGATGATCAATTAAAATTGATTGGAGGGATTTGATTTTATGACTTTTCAACATACAGATGAGTAATGAAGTTACATTTATTTATTTTTTATTTATAAATATGTAGATGTATAAGTATATCTATATTCGAATGTACATAATTAAAATAATGTGACCAGAAATTTACATTCTCACTTTGTACAAGAAATATGGTGGGGAGCATTTGAAATCGAATCAAATTTAATAAAACCTAATTTGCCGAATTCTGAAACCTTATAATTTGTTTACAATATAAATGAAAATTTAATCTTTGAAATTTATTTTAAAATATTATTTTTTGCGCTCAAAATATGATAAATAGGTCCATCGAGAGACTAGGGTTTACAATCCGGGAAACTTTGAATGAATTTAACCAAATATTTAATCGAATTTATATCAAAATCATCTGAAAATACATACACACAATTTTTTAAATTACGAGCACAATTCTGAAGATTACACGTTGTTTTATTTATGCTAATGGGCTCCGATTTCATTGAGTTTTACTGCGTTTTCATGGCAAAAATACATATTATGGCAAACATTTAAAAGGTGATAAGATAACTCATTATACCCTTTTACGTATTATTTCAATTGTTTGTAATATTTCGGAAAGTATAAGCAACTGTAATAACCATTTACAAACACCAGAATTCCTAAAGCTCGTACAATGTTGAGTAAATATTCATTTATAAAACGTTTTCCAGAATAATGCGAATTTTGGAGTTGTCCAAACAGCAAAAAAAACTGTTTCTGACTTGTTCGTGGTAGTACAATATTTCGGTCTACTATCATCACATACGTAGGCATAAAGAATGGTTTACTGTGAACAAGTTGTATTTTGCAAGGTATTTAGTCATACGAAAAAATATAAATGCTATTCGGCAAATTTCGTGATAAAATAGCAATTTTCATAGCATTTTGCTATTAACTATAGAATGACTAGTTAGCATCCTACGTGACTATTTGGTCATATTGACATTATTGCATCTAATACAGCTATTATCAGAGCCTTCTAGAGTATAGAGCCATAATCATTATGACGTATTTTTTAGAAGCTTTTTTAGTGGTATAACTTTTCACTGATTTCCATAGGAATCCATAGTAGAAATGGTGTTTTTTACCTTCAAGTTTTTCAATGAAAACAGCAAAAATGTTACAAAATGTTGATACAAAAGTGTTCTACATACATATCTTTAGCAGCAATATACAAGAAGGGTATATTGGTATTTAGTAAATATTAATTGCCGAAATATTAAAATTAAATTATTTCTAAAATATATTTTTCGAAATTTCATTTTGAAAAATACATCAAAGTTGGCTCTGACGAATTAAAATAACACTTGCTAAATTTATCTTTAGTTTTACTAGTGTACGTTAGATGTCTATAATTGTTGGCAGAGAAATACGAAAAAAAATTATTTAATCACACAATTATGACACGTTCTTAATATTTTGTGAATTTGTTTTGCTTTTCCTCCAATTTTTAAACTAAAATTTCCCCAGTTCGCAATTTTTGGTACGATTTTTCAAAATGTTTACTACCCACTGCCATCTATGTATATTGGCTTAATGCACACGATTTGTAGTAAGCTTTTCTTTTTAATTTGACCAGAAAGCTGTTGTTATGAATTTTTTTTTATATTTTGGTTTAAATAAATCAATTATTACAAGAAAATGAAAACGATTTACTTAAACGAGATTTATATATGTTGAAATTCAAACATTTATGAAAATATTTCAGAAATCATAATTAAGAATTTGCAACGTTTTTATTTACAAATTTGTCTTAGGAAAAAAAGTGATTTCCCATATGTTTTATGTGTTTTACTATGGAAATTTTGGTTTTTTCGTCGTGTCTAATCCCCTTATAAAACTTCGTTTTTTAGATTATGGCTTGTATAATCAAGGTTGCTTTGCTATTATGCCTTGGCCATTTTGAAAAATTATTTGTTTAATGACAATTTTGTGGTGTGAATAGCCATCTAGTCATACGGAAAAGCTGTTTTGCTTTCCCTCCGATTAATTTGCTATAAATGCTATTTGGTAAATCATGTGACAAAATAGCATTTTTTTATTGCATTTTAGTCTTCAGAATAAATAATTAGCTTTAGAGTGAATATTTAGCATTTTACGTGAATATTATGTCAAATTGACATTATTGCTTCTGCTACTGTTACTATGTCATGGCTGCCATTTTTTCCGCTATTATGTCAGGATCATGACTGATATCTTTTCCCGATGTTTACATTATTTTTTTTCTTAATTTTCTACGTTTTTCTATGTCGTACATAGAAGAGAAATACATTTTCAGTCCTATTTTTCAATTCTCTATCGATTGCTTTTACAAACTATCTCTAATTATTCCATATTTTGAAATTTGTTCAAAAAATATATTTTATAGTTACAATAAATAAGATGTATTTCTGGGGGGCTTTATGATTTTTAGACCTACTTTTAAAAACTAACTGATGAAACTTTCTTGCCAACTAATTTTGGGTCGACATTATGCGCTTATTTATATTTCATTATGCATAATGCCGTTGTTAACATAAATATATACGATGTTAAAAATATTGTAAAATGTCAATACAAAAATAAAATAACTATTTTATAAAAATATGCTTTTACAAAAGTTATTTTGTCATTCTTCAAAGCAATTTAATTTTTTTATATCCATATGGTCTTTTTAGATTCTTAGCCCAAATAATTATTTTGCCTTTCTAGCTATTTAAATGACTATCATACTTTATAGCAATTTTGATAAGCACACAGCATTATAGCCCAAAAATTTAGCATTTGAGAAAGCTAAAATCATTCCCCACTTTGGTCAACGTGACACGTTTTTCAGTCATTTTGATGTAATTTTGACTTTTAAGCATTTATAGCAATGCTATTTAGCCCACAAAAACTGGTCAGCATGACCAAATTTAGGACACAAATTGTTACTTGGGTAATAAGTTCGTACAACTACTTATATTGTCCATACAACTACTAAGATTTAATAAGACCAAAACAAAAGCCAGCTACAGGGCATACTACCCGTGATGTACATTTTACAGATCACTAATACAAAGATAATTACGAAAAGTAGCAATTTGGTGTTTTCCAAAGTGAGTCAATACAAACAGCTTGATCACAATTCGCATCATGAGAAATAATGAACGGATCTACAATAGTAGCATCGTCAATTTTGAAAAACGTACCCTTAGTTTTAGTGCCCAGAAACACAGAATCAACTAATCTGAATTCGTATGTTGAATATTTATACTACGAATAGGGTGCTTATAAAGAAACGCCTTGTCAGCAAAAGCTATCAACTCAGAATTAAAATCGATATAAAAAATAAATTGTAAATATATAAATTACAAAAAGCAAAGGACCTAGTACAGAACCTTGCACAACGCAACCATTAATGGTTATACCTTTACCTAAATCATATTTTATTTCAACATTGAGACTGTTCAGATAATTAGGATTATAACCACTGCAAAGTAACACCATAGGGAAGTTTTAGTAGAAAGACATTATGATGTCAAATCTACAAAAATAGAGCTAAAAAAATATACTTCGTGCCAGCATCCCCCGTTTAACTTATCAAATAAATTTGAATAATTAATTGTTTTATCATAATGTTTCAATATTGATGAAAAAATTATGCGGAGACATGAACAACAGTAGCAGTACTAGCATAATAGATTTTATATGTACAGTGATCTGTAACGTGTAATATGTGAACATCTGAAATGAAATTAAAATCAAATTTCAATCAGGTTGAAAAATGATTTAAAATTCTCATTGGCACATTTATTAAAGATTTTAGATCATGAGATGCTATTATGTAGAAGTATATTAAAATCTGAAGATTAAGGGGGTTTTAATATATTATTATAAAAGTTCCCAAGAACTAATGGAATTTTTGATTCAGATTCTTGTCAACATAATACTAAACTGAACATAATACTATCTGACAGATGTGCATAAAAAATGAAACTTTTAACGGACGGAATTAAATTCCAAATTTACCTGTAAAATGTCAGCACCAGTAGCATGGATACATGAAATAGTATTATTCTTAACGTTATGATTTATATAAACAACAATTACACCGAATCTATAAAAATAGAATTGCATTTATAGTAAACTGTAAATCTTGAAATTTTATAATTAACGAGTTCAAATTCCTTGACCCAGATTTCAGACATGAGAATGATTTGAGGCAATATGTTAAGAGCAGCAATGTTAGCTATAAAAGAATAAATATTTTTCTTAAGACTATAATATTTTGGTGGATTAAAAAAAAAGTTTGGCTTATTTCTAATATAGTTTGTAGAAGATATTCGAAAACCTATTTTGATATTTTTTGGATAGGCGTAACCCTAAAAATAGTTAACTAGTTTTGTTTTGGAATTGATTCACAAGAACTGCAACTGGCAAGTTGACACCTAAAATTTTTCAAAAACAGTAACTTAAACTCTTACTTTAAATTAAGTGTAATCCTTTTTATAATTATCTCTTACTTTTAGAGAAGAGCGGCGAACCACTTCATCATTTTACCATTACAAATAAAAAATTTAAAGATATTGAAAGTTTGCCAGAGGCTGCGTAAGTGCGTACCAATAGTCGGGTAAATCAGTAAATTTCAATTTTAGTACACATTTACCTCAATTGGCGTACCAATTCTCTAGAAGTATAAATGGTTTGATGGGCACAAATTATGGTTTGGAGGGTTGAAATTGCTCGCTATTAGGTGCAAAAAGAAACGTCAAATATTTTTTAAGGTTTTTCATTCGTAAAATAAAACTAAATTTTATTACCTGCATACATTTATAATTGAAACGCTGAATTTTTAACAAAAATCAGTGAAACGTGAAAAAATAAAAACAACGTCATTTACTTTTTCTGATATTTTACCCAACTTTTTAGTACAATATTTGAATTTACCATGTAAAATAACAATTTACCCGACTATTGGTCCGAACCCTAAAAATCGAAAAGAACGTAATTATTTTGGAAACCACAGTAAACAATTAAATTTCATTTAATTCAAAATAATGATACATTTTAATAAACAGGGATGAATCTTTCCTGTACACCTGAAAATTAGGTTAACAAACATCTAAAATCCAACATTTGTTTTTCTGAATAATCTGGTGCCTTGTAATAAGCGAAATCCCTATACTTTCCATTTCTTTCGTTCGGTACTAAACTCAGATTTAGAAAAAAATCGAAATTAAAAACCTCTGCAATTCGGTTGATGATTTTTTGAAAATAAATTTTCATCAGCATATTCTGATTTTTTTTTTAAATTTGTAGTTAGCTAAAATTAGAAAATAATCCTTAATTATTACGTAGTTTAGCACTTAACACAAATGATTTCGGCTTGTAATTGGTTTAAAACCAACTTAGTTTTTAAATTCAACGAAAAGTTATGAGTCGCCAATTTTGAAAAATAAATAGTTCAAGACTTAACCAAAAAATGTTGCTCGAGCGAACTAAATTGTTAACTCGGTATCCACAACTCTCCACGAAATCTCAGATATTTTTACGTTATTATTTCGAGATATTTAATTTTTTCACGTTTTCAAATTTATATGGAAAATTTATCGCAGCTTCAGCAGCATACAAAACGCAGTGTCCCATGCAAGACGGCTAAACTCCTTATTCTTAGAAAATTTTACTAAAATTGATTTAATTTCATTGAATAACCCAAATTTTATAATTCTTCCGTCAAAATATAAACTCGGATTTTTTTGAAAGAAATTAAATCAAGTTTAATAAAATTTTCTAAAAACAAAGAGGTTCTAATAGATTTTAACAGTTTTAAATTTTGATATTGCAAAATATGTAACAATTTTGTCAAAATTTAGATGTAACGGTTTGAAATGCTCTATACGGTTTGAAATGCCGGTATTAATGCATAATAAAAAACAATGGAACAGCTCTCGCAGGTCTACCACGCTTACAAAATTCATCTTTTATTCAATAAATTGTTAAACATGTGAAAAAGAACTTGTGTAATGGCAGAAATTGAAACAAACAATTTATTCATATTAAATTCTGGAAAATCGAGAATTTAATTACTGAAATAAAATCTATTTATTTAATAAAATATAGCCGCAATATCGACTGAGACCGACCTGCGAATGAAGAGTCAAAATAATTTTTTCGAATTGTGATTTTATACTTTGTTAACCCTTGTGCGCAGAAGTAATTTAAGAAATCATTAATTTGATTCTATTGCAAAACCTCAAAAAATAAATATTCAGTTAAGAGAAAGATAAATTTAAGGTAAAACGCAAACCCCTGGCAAAACGAAAAATTAAATTCTTGAGAAAGTTTTAATAAAGAAATTTATTAAAATTAGTTAAATTGGTCTATAGTTTAGCCTAACATAAAAGATAATTTCAACAGACCTAATAAATATATTTAAGTGGCTTAGAAAATAGAAGTTTGATTTAAACTCAAAAAGATTTTTTGACATCAACATGAATAAAATTTGAAAGAGTTTTATAAAGTTTGTTCAAATATTCCTTGGGATTAGTAGGGGAAAACTTTAATAATTTTGGGATTGCTTAACTACAGTTTCAGTCTGACAGTGATAACGCTTTAATTTAAAATTTGATATTTGAGTGTAATTACAGTAACCAATGTTCATAAAGTTTGACTGAATACATACAAGATTGCAAAATTTGATAAATTCAGAAATACATTTAAACTTCAATTTGATAAATATCTGAATTTCAATAAAAATCTAAAATAAAATTCAAAATTTCATTAAAAATTAGTAATTCAGTATTAAAAAATTCTGACCACGAAATGTATGGTAAATTATTTAAAAATTTAGACTGTTTCTTTAAAAATTCTTTAATTTTAGCTTACCCCAAAGTTGTGATTTTTGTATTTGGATATTTAAGTGAAATTTAACAACATTAATTGTTGAAAATAAAAATTTCTAGGATTATAAATGTTTTTCGAATTTAAGCGTTTACGTGCATGAATCATTAATCATATAAAAATTAATGAGTTTCTGGATTCGTAAATATTCCTAATGTTCTAAAATTAAGCTAAAATATCGTATTGACTATCACCTTTATTGATTTTGACAAATAATTTGACTTTTGAGACACTTTACGCACAAAAGCACAGATGAATTCTTATTGTAAATTATATCAGCCATTCTTTGTTTGTTAACCTGTTAAAATTGGTATGTGTTTAATCCGAGTTCAATCTTATGGGATTACACCACCTTGGCGCTCGGAAAATGAGTATAAAAATGACGCCGTACTGTTTTACTGTTGCATTTTTCTCGAAACTACTTTTTTCAAACTGGTGTACAAGAATTTTAATTTAAATCTGCCTTTCTAATATATTTTAAAATTAAATGTTAATTTCCTAAATTTCACTCTAGTCTTTAAAAATAAATTTAGGTTAACAAGAAATTTGATTCTAATTTTAAAATTAAACCTCCTTTTTCTGGAATATTTTGAAATGAAAATGGAAAAATCTTTTTCTTTTAAAAATGTCATTCTGTTTTTAAAATTAAATCGCCATTTTCAGAATATTTTAAAATGAACTCTTTCTTTTCCAGAAATTCCATTCTAGTTTTAAAATTAAATATATTTTTCTAGAAAATTGGAAAATTAAACCTTCTTTTACCGAACATTTGGTTCTACATAATTTGAAAATTAAATCTCCATTTTCCAAAATAATTTAAAATTAATCGTTCTTTTTGAGAAATGTAATCCTAACTGTAAAATCAAATCTATTTTTTCCATAAATTTAATTCCATTTGTAAAATTAAATCTCCTTTTTTAAGAGTAGTGTTGAATTAAATTTATATCTGACTCTCCAAAATATTTTTAAATTAAATGTTCATTTTCAAGGAATTCTACTCTAATCTTTAAAACTAAATCTCGTTTTACAAGAAATTGTATTCTAATTTCAAAATTAAAACTCATTTTTTTAGAGTATTTTGAAATTAATTTTTCCTTTTCCAAAAAAGTAATCTAATTTTTAAAATTAAATCTCCAGTTTCCAGAATATTTTAAAATGAAACCTTCCTATTCCACATATTCCATTTTCATTTTCAAATTAAATCTTCATAGAATTATAGTAGATTTCCTTTTCCAGAAATTTTGCTTTAATTGTAAAATTAAGTTTCCTTTTTTCAAGAGTAGTTTAGAATTTAAACTATTTCTATTCTAATCTTAATTTAAATCTGGCTTTCCAAAATATTTTAAAATTAAACGTTAATTTCTTGAATTCCACTCTAAACTTTAAAATTGTATCTCGGTTCTTTTTCTAGAATGTTTTCAAATTAAACCTTTCTATTCTAAAAATGTCATTCTTTTTTTTAAATTAAATCTCAATTTTCAGAATATTTTAAAATGAACTCTCCCTTTTAAAGAAATTCCATTCTAATTTTAAAATTAAATCTATTTTTTAAACCTTCGTTTACCGAGCATTTTGTTCTAATTTGAAATTTAAATCACCCGGTTCCAGAATATTTTAAATTAAATTTCTGTTTTCCAGAAATTTCATTTTAATTTTAACATTAAATTTCCCTTTCCGTAATAATTAAAATTAGATTTTCCTGTTCCAGAAATTTAAATCTGATTGTATGTAAAATTAAATCTCCATTTTCTAGCATATTTTCAAATTAAATCTTTTTCCGGAAATTTAATTTTAATTTTAAAATTAAATCTACTTTTACAAAACATTTTGAAATTAAATCATCCTTTTCCACAATATTTTAAATTAATTTTTTTTCCAGAAATTGTGTTCCAATCTTTAACTTAAATTTCTCTTTTCCGGAATATTTTGAAATTTAATTTTCCTTTTGCACAAATTCCATTCACATTTTAAAATTAAATCACTTTGATATTTTGAAATTAAATTTTCATTTTCGAGAATACTTCAAAATTAGAATTATTTCCTTTCTAATTTTTATTAAAATCTCCTTTATCCCGAATATTTTGAAATGTAATCTTCCTTTTTCAGAAATTCCATTCTAGTTTTAAAATTAAATCATCTTTTACCGAACATTTTACTCTAATTTGAAAATTAAATCTCCATTTTTCAGAATAAATTAATCGTCCTTAACTAAATCTATCTTTTCCATAATAATTTAAAATTGAATTTCCTTTGTAAGAGCAGTGTAGAATTAAAACTATTTCTATCCTAGTTTTAATTTAAATCTGCCTTTCTAAAATATTTTAAAATTAAATATTAATTTCTTGAATTCTACTCTAATCTTCAAAATTAAATATTGGTTAACAAGAAATAAAATGTTAATTTTAAAATTAAACCTTATTTTTCTAGAACATTTTAAAATAAACTCTTTTTTTTCCAGAAATTCCATTCTAGTTTTTCTGTTCCAGAATATTTTAAATTAAATTTCCTTTTTCCGTAATAACTCAAAATTCGAAATTACTGTTCCAGAAATTTAAATCTAATTTTAAAACTAAATCTAATATTTCCATAATAATTTTCCTTTTCCAGTGCAAACTATTTCCATTTTAAATTTTATTTAAATTTTTCTTTTCTAGAAATTCGATTCTAATTTTAAATTTAACTTTCTTTACACACATACATCCACCTACTTCATTTTCCTATTATTGCCGAATCAGTCTGTAAATTACAGAAAGATTGTGATTGGTTGTTTTCAATGATGATGATTCGGTTGGTATCGCTGGTTTATTGGTCAAAAAGATGTGCAGTTATTTTACTTCTGTGCAACAGTTCAATATTTGTAAGTTGCTCTTAAAGTATATTCTCTTCATCAAACATGAATACATTTTTAGAAAAACAGACAATTTGTTGCTACATTTGAATCTATCTTCTTTTGGAATAGAAACCAACTTCCTCTCTTTCCAGTTACTCTCTTATGTATAATTCACTCAAGGCATTTTCGATTCGTTTCGTACAGCACCAGATAATTTTCTAAAATTGTCAAAGACGAGTAATGACAACGTACTATATATTTCTGATATAATATTGCCAATACACAGAAACCATCACAATTTGCTTTGAAAATAATTTTCTGGCTTTTTATTTGATACACCTATATTCAATTTTTCTTTGAAACATTTTTTTATCTTCTTTCATTTTTACAAAACAAAAGGTTCGTACACGTTGAGTTAATTATTTTTCGTAAAAGTACTATTTAGTTTATGAGATACGTGAAGCATTTCCTAATTCTGAAAGTTTATGAAATCCAAAATTTTCGAATTTTTTACAAAATTTTTAAATGTGCAGGGCTCGGCTGAGTTCATATCATTTACAAGGTATGTTGTTACTTTAATTTAATATTTGTGTTGGAAAATAAAAAAAATTCGGCACACAAATAAACCATGCAGACTATATAGCACGTTTTTACGTACATTTCCAATATTTTTTTTTTTATAATATAATATAAAAGCAATTACAATTTAATGCATTATTTCAAAATCGAACAGAATTAAATTAAAATTTATTTACATTTGTGTGTACGAAAAATAAAAATAAAAATAAAATAAAAATGGTTGGTTCCCATCCTCTTGCTCTTGATTACTTGTTTTCACAATAAATCTTTAAAAAAAAAAAAGTGGAATTTATATCTCCAGAGAAAACTGAACAAAATAAATAAGAAATAAAATTAAAAATGAAATAAAAATATATGTATATAGGAGGAGGTGATATACTACTAGAAAAATAAATTAAAAATGAGAAAATGGGTATACAGAGCAGAAAAATGTCAATAAAGCTATTTACTTTTATATCCGATAAAATCCCTACTTGTATACCAAAACCACAACAAAAACAAAATGACAGATGATTAATATATAATGATAATAATAATGATTATAAATAAGAAAATTATTTTAATTTTTTTTTTTTTTTTGCTTTCTAACCAATCGTGAAATTAAATTCTGTGTTATCAAAGTATAGTATTTTATCTTTCAAATAACATCCTTAATATTATGTACATCCCCAAAATATTTTATTACATATACTTACGCGCGCGTTTATTTTTTTCGGGGTGGTTTATTTATACGTTTTTTATTCAATTGAATTATTTGTGTGTATAAATATACATTTATATATAAAAAACAAGTACACGAATTTTATTTTATGATAATATAATATTTCAATTGCAATTTATTTTTTTTTTGGTGCCGCCACAGATTTCTCGAAGTTCATAAAATTATCATTTTGTACATTATACATATATGTGCGTATAAGGGCGTGATGTGCGTTTGTATTTTATTGTCATCAATTTTCAATTTTAAATCGATTTTAGAATTTCGGTTTGATCCATGTGCTTACGGAGCCTACTGTTTTATTATATTTATATGTATAAGTATATTATGCACATATATACGAGTAGAAGGTTTAAAACTGGTCTTCGCAGTTCTTTCAACTTCACGACAATTTTGTATTTTCAATTTTCTTAATTTATAATTCGATGTTCTTGTACTTTATTTCATATATCGTTTATATAAAATGTATGTTCATTTTAACAACAACAACAACATAACCAAAAGGAATCAACATAAGGAAAAAATCTTACAACAAAAAATAGTTGTATTTATTTTACAATGTCTGTCTATATTCTGTTCTGCTGTGCCATGGTATGTTGTAACTGGTTTTTATAATTGGTTCAACTAACTTAAAATGGAAGTACATTTAAAAAAAAAAGGAATAAAAATTACATTAAAATGAATTATTTTTTTGGACATACAACATTTGAGAGGAAATTTTTTTTTCGCGAACCAACAAGTTAAAGAAGATTCCAATCTTCAATTTAACAAAAAAATGTACACACAAAAAAAATAAAAAATAAAACTTGTAGTTGTTATTAGTATTATGTATTTGTTTTTTTGCAATAGAAAAATTAAAATTATTTGTTTCATAAGAATAATAAGAAATGGCAACATGTTTTTCATTTTTTAACATAACAACAACATAAAATATCCATATATATATAAAATGAATAATGGAAATGAAACTAACTATTTCATTGTTGATTACAAAATGTACCTCTCTCTCTACCTATATTCATTTCTTACACAAAATGCAGAAAAGGGTTAATAAAATATATATATTTTTTATTTATCTCTTACGAAAATATATAAAACGAATTCATGGCGTGCAAACTTGTTGTATTTTTTGTTGGCTGGCCGCAAAATATCTGTTTGTGCTTTTATTTTTTTTTTTTCTCATTTCTCGACAATATAAGGATGGATTGTGTGATTGGGATGATAAAATATATTTTATTTATATATTACATTTTGGTTGGTTAAAAAACGAAACCAAAAGACATGGCGAAAAGAATAAAACTTGTTTTCTTAGTTCCTTAAAAGCAAGACAACACAAAAAAAAAAGCGAATGAGTTCGATGTATATACAAAATTTAATATTTATTTCAACATCATCATCAAAACTAGAAATCTGATCAATATTCCACCATTTTAGTATATACGTATAATAAATTATACATCTAATTAATTATAAAAATATAAAAAAAAAAAACTTTCAAAATACTGCATTTTATTACGCGATTTATACAGCATAATGTATATCTATTAAAATAATAAGATAAAAACTTAAATGTTAAACTTTTGTAACGATTTTTTATTTTCCTTATTTAATTCATGTCACGTTTTTTTTTTTGCGCTGTTTATTTAAGGCATTTCTATATAAGTATGTTTTATATACAAAATGAATAATTTATTTTATTTATATGAATGTAAGAACGACTTTTCTTAAAACAGTAGAATAAATAGTTAAAATAATTGTCATAATATATCATATCGCAGATCAATACATAAACCTACATATAAGGTGATAAAATAACCTCCACTTTATTTAAACAAAAAAAAAGCATCCAGTTGTGATTTTTATGATTTCTTACATCATAAAACCATAAAAATTATGATTATCGCGGAAAATCACATTTTTTTTTACTATATACTCCACCCTCACAACAGATATTATGTGTACAGTACCACCATATTTTTTTATTGTTAACATTTTCTATATTTGTTCGATTTTTTTTTTTTAACAGTATAAAAATATATCGAACATAAATAAAATACAAAATGGATCTTTGAGGATTTATTTATATATAACAGAAGGATTTTTTGCTGAATTAACGTAATATCTTTTGAGCCAAAGAATATATACGAAATAAATAATGATTTATTTGGAAAACAAGCTTTACGAAATGAGGGAATGTTTTTTTAACAGTAAGCACATTACAAGTTTTGGCACATCCATAAAAAATTTTGAAGTTACCTTAAAATTTATTTTTTTAAAAATTCGGAATCTAATTGTAATCAAATTCTCTCAGGAGATTCTAACGCCAAAGCACAACATAAGAGAAAAATGTAAATTTTTTTTAGAAGATGCTTGTTGAAACTTAAAGTCTTCTCTAACTAAAATAATTTTATTTGTAATTTGAACTAAAGAAAAATTGGAGTTTGATTGGAATTTCAAAAATGAAAATATTCAAGATTTAAAATAAAGTCTGAATTTTAATGATAAGTTCAAAATTTGTTATTCAATGAGTTTGTATTATTTAAAATTTTTGGTGTAACGAAATTTTGAAATTCAGTTTTAAATTTTCTGATATTTGAAAATTTATGATTTAGGTAAATAATTTCACAGAATTATTTGTATGAAATTTGTGAATTTCAAGAATTCTAAAAGTTTTTCGAAGCCGAATTTTAAGCCTAAATTAGGTCAATGCTATATAATTTTGAAATCTACTCGTTTAAAAATCTGTCTGGTGTAAATGGTAAACCATGTCCAAAATATACTCAAATTTATCAAAATTGATTCATTTCAAATAATCGAAATAATGTGAAATAATTTCAGATGAATAAAAATTTTAAAATTTGTTCAAATAAATTTTGGAGGCGCTTAATTTACCAGTTTTACAATTTTTTTTTTTTTTTTTTTCGCTGGCGCTACATCCCATTAAGGGACTTGGCCGCTTCATAGTGAAGTTTCGTAATCATTTTTACAACGGATAATCAGTGATTAGTTCATTGATCCTTACATTAGCCAGCCGTGATTTTTTCATCACCCGCCGGGAATCGAACCCGGGACCTCCGGAGCTTAAAGCAAGCATGCTAACAACTGTGCCACCGTGGCGGCTTTACAATGATTACGGTTTAATTTTTATTTTGATATTTCGGTGAAGTTACAATAATTTTTCATTAAATTTTTCAAAAATTCAAACGATCAAAATTATAATTTTTTTATCAAAATATATAAAATTTCTAGAAATTCGGAAAAAAATTTATATTGTGAGATTTGATAAAAATTTCAATTTTAAAAAAGATTTAAGAGTATAAATTTAAAAAATGCAATTTTGCTATCCCTCCGTTAATTCCCAATGAATCTAGTAAATACCTATCCTACCTTATTTCTAAATCTAGAAAAAGCTCAAAAATTAGCTCAAACATTTTTTGCAGCAAACACTAATATTTCGTTATCCATAGCAATACATTAATTAATTCCACACACATAAATATTGAAGAAATTTATCTTGTCTCTGAAAATGAAGTAATTCATATTCTAAGAACAATTCCATCTATAAAGGCTTCAGGAACGTACTCTATATCAATATATTGATGAAAAATATTCCACTTATAAAAATACAACTTTTAACGAAAATATTCCATGCTTGCCTGTTCAACGGTTATTTCGGTTATTTTCCGAACTCCTGGAAAATCGCCAAAATATTTCCAATTTTTAAGCCAAATAAAGTTCCCTATTATGCTATTAGTTACCATCCTATAAGTATCCTATCTGGGAAAATTGTTTAACATTTTCATTAAACTGAGAATGAAAAATTGTATAGAGGAGAAACGATTGTTAATTGATGAGCAATTTGGATTTAGAGAACAACATTCTACTACTCACCACATAAATCGGATAGTTTCTCATGTCAAAAATAACCTATCCATACGAAAGTCAACGGGCATGGTGCTTCTGGACCTTAAGCGTGCTTTTATACCGTTTGAATCGATTGCCTTCTCTCTAAGCTACTCTCTTTAAATTTTTCATTATACCTTAGTCAAATTATCCAATCATACTGCTCGTTACGATGTTCTTGCTGGGGTGCCGCAAGGAGGAGTATTAAGCCCCTTACTATTTAACATCTTTATTAATGATATCCCCATAAATGATTCTATTTGGCCCTGTATGCGGATGATACAGCTACATTCACTTCGGATGAATTCGCTGTAACTATCATTAATAGATTAAATAGTTACTTAAATCAGCTTATAACATATTTTAGTGATTGGAAACTAAAAATTAATATTACAAAGTGTGAAGCGATTTATTTTACAAGATGTAGAGCCTATGACCAAATTCCTCACACTTCCCTGAATTTGTTAGGGGCGACTTTGGACTGGAAGCAGGGTATTGAATACTTAGGTATGCATCTGGATTTTAAAGTCACTTTGAAATTGCATATTTGCAAAACTGTTGATAAATGTAAAAAGCTCCTCTGAATCTATTTCCCACTGTTAATTAAAATAAGTAAATATAATCTCAACAATAAATTGTTACTATGCAAGGCTATGGTTTTAAACGTCCTACTGAATGGCGCACCCATCTGGTGGAACGCCGCGTTTACTAATAAAATAAAATTACAAGTGGTTCAGAATATTTCCTAAAATTGATACTGAAAGAGCTACAGCACATTGCTTTTACACCAAGTTTTAAATATAAAGCTCATTGAGGATTAGTCAGTAAAGAGTAAAAATAAATATATTAGTAATCTATACAAGAAACTGACAATCAGCTGTTAAGTAATTTGTATTAGTTTTAAGAATTTAGGTTGAGTGATCAAAAACATTATCTAACTGATACCCCTAATTGTAACCTAGTGAAATCTTTTACCTATTCAGAAATAAAGATGTATCCGTTGTAAAGTTTAGATTAAGAAACTGATCACGGAATGAGCATTATAATTATACATCATATTATAACCTCTATAAGTACCAAAATATAAAAAAACAAAAATTAACTTCAAAATACTCTATAGAAAAAGGAGTTTTAATTTTGGAATTAGAATAAAATTTCTTGTAAAACGAGATTTAATTTTAAAGATCAGAATGGAATTGCTTGAAATATAACATTTAATTTTAAAATATTTCGGAAGACAGATTTAAATTAAAATTAGAATAGAAATAGTTTTAATTCTACACTACTATTAAAAATGGAGATTTAATTTTACAAATGGAATTAAATTTATGGAAAAGGAAGATCTAATTTTAAATTATTATAGATAAGATAGGTTTAATTTTACAATTAGGATTACATTTCTCGAAAAGGACGATACATTTTAAATTATTCTGGAAAATGGAGATTTAATTATCGGTAAAAGATGATATAATTTTAAAATATTCTAGACAAAATAGATTTAATTTTAAAACTATAATGGAATTTCTGCAAAAGGAAGATTACATTTCAAAATATTCCGAATAAGGGAGATTTAAATGAAAATTGGAATGGAATAAATTTTAATTTTAAAGTATTCTCGAAAAGGAAAATTTAATTTCAAAATATTATGGTTGAGCCTGATTTAATTTTAAAATGTGAATGGAATTTGTGGAAAAGGCAAATTAAATTTTAAAATATTCTATAAAAGGAAGATCTAATTTTAAAATATTCCGGAAAAGAGAAATTTAATTTAAAATATGGTGGAGAAGGATGATTTAATTTAAAATATTTTGTGAAAGAAGATTTAATTTGAAAATATCCTAGAAAAAGGAGATTTAATTTTAAAGATTAGAGTGAAATTTCTTGAAAATGAACATTTTACTTTAAAATATGCTGGAAAAGAGAGATTTAAATTAAATTTAGAATGGACATATGTATTTTTAATATTAATATAATTTAGAAATTAATTTAATTTTAAAATTTTCTAAGATTTCTTTTATATTTGGAGATATTCATTTTTAAAATTATAGATACCCAATCTTAAAAAAAAAAAAAATGTTTGTTTTTTTGTTTTGTTTTTAGAGATATTTCGTTTTATCTATGTTTCAAAAAAGAGTTTTGGAATGTTCAAAATAGGTCGACAAAACAACATATAGCTAGCACCGCACTTGAAATTATGGAGATATTTTTATAAATTAGTTTAGTTAAAATGTGTAAGGGGAGTATCGATTTTTATTGTACAATAAAACCGAAAAAAGAAATTTACCACATTTTCTCCGGCAAAACATTGCAGCTAAAATTTAATCATTATACAATTGAAACAGCCGAAGGGAAAATTCTCCTAGTGAAACATGTCTTTACAGATGAACTCAAAATGTCGAGAATGCAGCTTATTTTTATTTTCAAAATTTAAATGATTAAATATATACAAGGTTCACTATTTCGTTAAATTGCATGAGTTGCATGAAAAAATGTTATTTTTTCAAAAATCTTTCTTACTGATCTAATTTGGGAATGAAAATACAGTACACTTGCTGAAAGATCGGAAATTCTGTTCTGAGACACAACAATTCGAGACATAATCCTTTAACAGATTAGCCAATATACAAACAGTAATTGTTAAGTCTTCAGAAAACCCCCAGTTATAATTTCAAAATAAAAATTTTCAAGAATTTTTTAACGAAAATTAAAAATTTACTTGAATTTGAGGCCTCATCGGCAATACCTCCGGAGAAAATAAGAAGTGTTTTGTTATCTTTCATCTTTTTAAATGGGTTTTCATTTTATTTTCTTCTTAAAGAGCGTTTCTAGTGAAATTGTGCTATATTTTTAAATTTAAATAGTCCCTTCGAGTTGATGCACATAGGGTCGATTAATCATGTTCAGTTGTTTCTCCTTAATGGTGAAGAACATTTTAGTCATAAAGTTGTTTAATTTCTGATTCAGAGATTCAACCTGGTTCTAAATTCACTAGTTTAAATTTTATGCTCATGTAGAATAAGCACAAACTGTGGAATAAATTAGTTAATGTGAAATGTGATACCTACAGATTGATAAATTTTCTAAACAAACGTTCAGCACTGATGTTCGTAAGCAGTTGGCGTCACGCAATAAAAAAAAATAAATTATGGTGGAATTTAAATTAAACAACTTGTTTGTGAAGTTCAAAAGTAGCGGATCATCTCAACCAAGGTACTAAATGTTCCCGATATTCGCCGTTTAGCGGTAGAGTGTCCAAAACCTAAACCAAAGGGAAGCATAAAAGGGCTGATGAGCCAATTAAGTAATACATGAAAACATAAGTGTTTAAATTATCGAACTAAATGAAAATTTTTTGAATCATCCCATCAGCTATAACATTTTAGTATTACTCGATTGCAAGATCGAATTGAAGATCACACAAGAAGAACACTACGAATTCATTTTCGATTAATTTGGTTTATGTACTTGAGATAGATGCATTTGGCCTACAAGGACTTGATTGCTTTGGGAATGTTTGTAATTAACACAATTTCCAGTTCCTAGTGGAGAAATATTTTCTTTTCAAATTGAATGCTGTGTTGCGAAATTTTTGTTGTGAAAGGATTTTTGGTCGAAATGAAACTCCTTTGGATGAACAATATGTGCTATTGCAGAAACAGCCGCAGCAGCCTTTTGAAACAAATTATTTTGCATAAATAATCAGAAGGTGTACTGTCATCAATAAAGTTTGAATTAAAAAATATTTAATAGCAATTTCAAAAAGAAACCAACAGATGGCCACCCTTTATTATTATGCGTTACATTTAACCCTTTAAGTGCCAACATTATTTTTTAGAGAATTAGCTTAAAGTGCGGGGAGTGGGGGACCCCCACTCTTTAATTCCAATTACAAAAACAATAAAGAAGAATCGACAAGTAAGCAATAGAGATCGAATTAGTTCGTGCGGGAGTAGAAACTCGATCGCGCTCCCGGCAGTTTCAGGGTTAATGCATATATTAAAACAATTTGTTGGTTAATTATTTCGAGCAAATCAGAAATAAATAAATTTGGAATAAAAAGTTTCATCACGTTTTTTATTGTGATAAGACAACGTCAGCCCAAAGTAGATTCTGTTGCTACGAGATACAAGTCATCGCAGTATTATTCGTTTTTAAATTCCTTTAACAACAATGGAGCATTCGTTGTGATGAAAACTATGAATTATAACGAATAAAATAATTTGAATGAAAACTTATGTTGCTTCGGAATATCGACTTCTCCAAAATTTTCTGCTGTAGTCTAACGGAAAACCATAAAAGTTTGTAAAAATAATGTTGTGGTATATCGAATTTTAAAAAAATATTCCAGCTGTTTCAAACTTTTGACTCAAAACAAGTTTCCATTACAGTGAGCATATTTTAAGTACATCAGGATATTTTAGAAAAATTTGGTATAGGTAATGAAAATCATTATTACCTGTTCCTAAATATTTTGGGTAACTCTAGATTGGTTTCCGTAAAGAAATTTTAAAACATCATTATGCCGAAAGTACCAAATACCCACTTCTAGTGAAATTTTTAGTTAATAGAACACACAAATTTTTAGAAATCATCAAATATGATTTTATGATTTTTATATTCCGAAACGTACCTACTGTTTACTTAGTATTGACTATTGAGCAAGTGGTTTGCAAGAAAACATAAAAAAGATACAAGCTATGTAATTTCTTGGAACTAAAAATTAAAATAAGAAACACAATTCCGTAGCAGTTTTTTCTAAATTCCTAATCACCTTCGTTTAAAATAAGCTATGTATTACTATTTCCGGGCAGATAGAATTTTTGATTTGCAGAAATGTACCACCAAGTTCACGGATTTTTGAAATATTAGACCTCCCGTATTTATCTAATGTAACAATAACAAATCATTTTTTTTACTCAGATACGTTCGGATGATACAATTAAATAATGGCTTCCGGCTCCTTATGTATTGAATTTGTGGTTTCACGAATTTATTTTTCACCGTTCGTAAATATTTAGGAATAGAAAAACATTTCGCTGCTATATTATATGTAAATACATAAAAATTTTCTTAAAATATTTCTAACTTGTTTTATGAATAATTACCAATAGTTTAAGACTTGCCATTGTTAAAAATGTAAAAAATATTTATTTTGAGAAACGAACTCGACTCGAATAAAACACAAGCTTTATGACGTTTAATAACAATTTTTTCTGGTCCTAAAGCTAATAATTATATGAATTTTAGTAAGTTTTCCATAATTTCAACATAACGGGGTTTACAACGGTTCCAAATAAATTTTAAAAAAAAATTTGGGGATTTTAAATTATATTTTATGAAACCACTTCCATTTAATTTTGAAGCTCTTAATTCATAACGTAGTAAATTTAAATTTTACAACACCCTCAGAAATTAAAATGTTAAATTACAGAGTATTTCATATAATAAATAACCAAAAGCTTTAATACTGATTAAAATTCATAATTTATTAAAGTTACACATAAAATCGATTCAAATTCAATATAAAATAAATATTTAAAATGAAATTTAATAGCCTACCAGATACCTCCTCCCAAAATTTCCATTTAATTTTTATTTTTTTTTTTCTAAACATTCTTTTCTACATATTTTTAGAAATAAAGAAACTAAACGAATAAAAATACAACCCCTTTATAAATTTTAATAATTTTGTTCTGTATTTTATTGGAAAATTTTTCCAAGTTCATTTTTTAATTGTGGATTATGAACCCCTTTTGTATATTACAAACACACGAGAGTACATTTTTTGGGATATCTGAACTTGTTATGTGAACTTTAATATAAAATGTCTATATACGTATGTATATGTACATATTAAATGACCTTTTATGGATATTTATGTGTATATAATTTGTCAACCCTCACCATAATATATATTAATATACACGACAAATAGATTTTTGTGCGATAACAATATTTTAATTTGTATATAATGATTGATGATTTAGTTTATGGTTATGTCACAAATATTAGACGATTTTCAGAAATAAATCACATTCCTGCCATTGAACTAAAAAAAAAAATTATTTATTAAAAACTGCACTAAAATCAAAAATAATCAAAAACTAATAAATAAAAATTTTCCAATTAGCAATTCATTTTATTTTTATAAATATATAGTATAGATCCTGGAATGAGCATTTTTTTTTTAGTAAAATGATTCCACCTTTTGATTTCTGAAATTCCCAATTAAAAAATTAAAAATTTCGAATAATAAATTAGAAGTTTTTTTATTTTATACTAATAGTAATAATAATGCCTTATCTCATTTTAATATCATCCAAATAAAAATATTTTTTAGTATACCAACTATAATTTTTCTCTGGTTATTTTACTGATATACTACCTAACATCCTACCTATAGCTACATATATAAATAATTTTCTACTTGTGTTTATTATATAGAAATAATAATAATGAATTTTATTATCACACAGAAATTATTATTTTTTGTTTTTTTGGATATTGGCTGGATACCTCCCAAAAAAACTGATATAAATAAAAATCACAATTCATTTTATTTATATAATAATAATAATAAACAGCAATAACAATAATAATATAATATAACAAGTGAAGTACTACTACACTATAGCGTACACACACAGTAGTTTTTAGTAGTACAGCAGTAGCAGCATAAGTAATAAACAATGTTTTTTTTTTTTTTGGTTGTTTGTTAATAACAAAATAAATTTACTACTTTTAGTTTTATATTATAATAGTATGGGAAAATATTTTTTATTATCGAAAATATGTATTTATGTGTCATTTTATTATTATTATTATTATTGTTGTATTCGGAACCATTGTGAATAAATATTCTTCGATTTCGATTTTGTGATATAAATATATGTTCTTGTACACACATAAAAATATAGTTTCACACTATGTGTGTACAAACATACATATAACATAGTACACACACAAAAATTTATAATAATAAAATGAACAAAATGCAATAATTTAAAATAATTTAACATTAAAAATAAAACCTTTATATGTGTATCTTGTGCATGGTTTTTAGAGAATAAATAGTTGTAATAATTATATAAAGTATTGTGTAGAGACACAATGTTTACTTTTATGTAAAAAGGTTTTAATTAAAATATTTTTATTTTTGCTGTTCCGAGAATTATAATGAAAATAACTTTTATTTTGCAACATATACACTGTGTGTGTGCAACACTAACAACTATTTACAAACACTTTTGTAATTTAATCCATGTATATATAGAGGAAAATTTTTTTTTATTTTTTTTTAGCGTAAATATATGGGAAGCTGTGTTTGCTGCAAAATTTTATTTGTTTATATGTGAAAAATGAGTGCAGGATATATATTTTTTAATGTATGTATGCACATTTTAAGTGTAATGAACCATCATTTTTATAAGATGCAGCATAAGTTATACTCGTATAAAGATTCTTATTGCCTAAATTTGTCGATAGTCGGTTAAATTCAAAAATTATTATTTTGTTATATTTTATGAAATTCTGAACTTTTGGGGCTCTGAATATTACTGCTACATTTATCCTAATTTTAAAATGTTGTAGAATACTTGAAATATTTTGAAATTAATTCCCTTCAATATTTGGTAATGAAATACCAAAGCACTATAAAAATTTTGTTTTAATCGTTAAATTTGATGATTTAGGGGTGCAATGCTCATCTTTCCATTTGAACAATAAGCAACCAAGAAAACAAATTTAATTTTGAGTTTAGAAAATTTAAATATTTTATAAGCATTTCATACAATTTTTAGGCTTTCGAAGTTCCCAAAATATTTCAAATAATAGAAATTCGAAAATATGCCCATTTTAATTTTAAAAATTTTAATTAGCCTTTCAAATTTCAGATTGTTAAATTTATACTATAAGGACCTTAATGAATTTATAAGCCAGCTGAAAAATGAGACACTTAATTTTTGAATTCATATAGCTATTGATTTATTTTTAATGATATTTGCAATATTATCTACTGAAACCTAACTAATAATAATTTAGTAGTATCACGAAATTTTAGTCAGGCTTTTAATAATTTTAAATTTGAGTAAATCTCAAATTTTTTATCTTTAATTTTAGAATGGAATTTCTGAAAAAGGAAAAACCAGTTTTGAAATATTCTGGATAAAGGAGATTTAAATTATAATTAGAATGGAAATAATTTTAATTCTAAAAAATTCTGGAAAGGAACATTTAATATTAAAATATTCTAGAAACATGAGATTAAGTATTAAAATTAGAATGGAGTCGGTGCAGTTTCTGATAAAAAAAGATTTAATTTACAATATCCTGGAAAAAGGATATTTAAATTAAAAATGGAAATAGTTTTAATTCAAAACTACTCTGGAAAAAGAAGATTTAATTTTACATTATTTAGGAAAAGGAGATTGTAATCTTACAACTAGAATTAAATTTAATAAAAATGAAAATCTAATTTTAAATTATTCTGGTAAAGGGATATTTAATTTTAAAATTTAAATAAAACTTTTGGGAACGGAAGATTTCATAAAGGGAGTTTTAATTTTAAAATTATTTAGAATATAATTTCTGGGAAATAAAACTAAAATATAAAAATATTCTGCGAAAGGTAGAATTAATTTTACAATTAGAGTTGGATTTTGGCAAAAAGAAGGTCTAATTAAAATTATTTGGGAAAAGGAAGATTTAATTTTATAATTAGAATTAAATTACTGGAATATTAACGCTTTGACTCGTACTATACACAATTGCGTACATACACTTTAAACATAATTTTTGGGATTCAATACACTAATAATGGATTTTTTAAGTGTTACTTTGTTGGCTCTTAGTCTTAAACTACCAAAAAATGTTATTTTGCTCGAAAAATATTATAAAATTTCAGAATTACTCAGATACTTAAGCAAAATAACAGGCGTTTTAAAATAAATGACGAATCAAAGGGTTAAGGATAAGGGAGATTTAAATGGAAATTTGACTTGAAATAACTTTAATTCTTAAATATTCTGAAAACGGAAAAGTTAATTTTAAAATATTATGGTAGGGGAAATTTAATTTTACAATTAATAAAATTAAATTTCTGGAAAAGGAACATTTAATATTAAAATATTCTGGATAATTGAGAAATAATTTTAAATTGAGACTAACATTTTTGGAAACAGAAAATTTAATTTACAAAAATACTAGAAAAATAAGATTTAATTTTAAAATTAGAATAGAGTTTCTGGAAAAAAGAGATTTAATATAAAATAATCTGGTAAAATGAGATTTAATTTAAAATATTCCGGAAAAAGGATATTTAAATTAAAATTAGAACGGAAGAAGCTGTAATTCAAAACTTCTCTGGAAAAGGAAGATTTAATTTTAAAATATTTTAGAAAAGGGAGATATTTTTTAACAATTAGAATTAAATTTTTAAAAAGGAAGATATTCTGGCAAAAGAAAATTAATTGTTTAAATAAATATTATGGATAGGAGGACATTATTTTACAATTAGAATTAAATTTAAGAAAAATTGAAATATAATTTTAAATTGTTCTGGAAAAGGGAGATTTAATTTTAAAATGTAAATAAAATTTCTGGACACGGAAGGCTTCATAAAGGGAGATTTAATTTTGAAATAAGAATAGAATTTCTGGAAAAGGAAAATTAAATTTAAAAATATTCTGTGAAAGGGAGAAATAATTTTACAATTACAGTTGAATTTCTGGAAAAAGAAGGTCTTCTTTAAAATTATTTGGGAAAATCAAGATTTAATTTTATAAATATAATGAAATTACTGGGAATATTAAGGATAAGGGTATTTAAATGGAAATTTGACTTGAAATAATTATTCTGGAAAGGGGTTGGGAAGATTTAATTTTACAATTAAAATTAAATTTCTAAAAAAAGAACATTTAATATTAAAATATTATGGATAATTAGGAATTAATTTTAATTGAGACTGAAATTTTTGGAAAAAGAAGATGTAATTTCAAAATATTCTAGAAAAATGAGATTAAATTTCAAAATTAGAATGGAGTTTCTGGAAAAAAGGATTTAATATAAAATAATCTGGTAAAATGAGATATAATTTAAAATATTCTGGAAAAGGAGAATTTAATTTAAAAATTAGAATGAAATTTTCGGGAAATGAAAATTTTTGTTTCAAATTATTCCAGAAAAAGGAGGTTTAATTTTTAAAATTAAATGAATTTTTTGGTAAAATGAGACAAATTTCAAAGAATCGATCGGAATTTATGAAACAATTAATTTAAAATTATTATGGAAAAGACAGATTTAATTTTATAATTAGAAATAAATTTCTGGAAAGTAAAGATTTAATTTTAAAATATTAGTAGATATTAAGATAATTTCAACTACTAATTTAACTACTACATTCTAGAAACTAATACATATTTGACGTTAAAGAGAATTGGAATTAATTAATTTTTACAGACATAAAAAAGTGCCACAATTGGGTATTGTGTTGTAGATGTGTGTGTTAAGAAGTATATTGAGCCGCATAAATTTCCTTTGCCTTTCCCTTCCAAATTAAAATTAAAAAAATAAAAAATTTGCTAAAGGCTAGGACATTTTCCCATATTTAAAATAAAAACTTTCAAACAATAATTCAGAATCCAGCTGTTGAAATGCCCGAGAACTTAACTTTAATTTTTTGTTTATCTCACCATTATGAATAGGCATCAACGTACGTGGCAAAGTTAATTTGAACGCGGGCTATTTGAGCGTAACTTAGTTGCAAAGTAATTATTTTATGATTTCCACAAACAGTTTTTGTTGAAAAATATTTTGAAATTATTAAAAATACAAATTAGTTAAGACTAAAATTTTGTTTTATTAATTTGTGTAGTTTTTACATGTTTTGTGTTCTTCTATAGAAAAACTATGGCGGCTATAAACTACAACTGTTTGTGTCATTTCTATATTAACAAGAGAAATGAGGTTTGATAAATATTTGCAACTTAAACTAAAGCAAATTAATGTTAAACGACGACAAAAGCATTTTTGAAAATAATGTTTGAAGAATGAATATCAAAGAAAAACACTATTTTGAAGATCATTCTGCAAAGTATGTAATTTGAGAAGACCTGTAGTAATGTTTTAAAGCGCAATAAATTACTGACTTTGAAAAACGTGATATAGGTATGTTGAGGCAGATAACGGAAATTGATTTATAATCATGAATAAAATTGATTACGATGAAAGATTTAAACGACTGATTGAAGAAGTAAATATACGAGGTACAAAAATACAATAATGGGAATATAGAAAATCCTCCGCAAAAATTATAATCAGCAAAAGCAGTTTCGATGAACATCGACGAGGTTTTCGGTATTCGATATTTTTATTATAAAATAAATATGCCTACCCTGAATATGCCTGTCTAAACTTCCCTATTGATACGCATTGATGAAAATTCATAAAATTGGTAATAAAGTGCGGCCGATCATAACAAATCTTAATAAACTACCGAAAATCTGGCATTTTGGTTTATCAGAGAGCTAAAAATCAACAGAAATGGTCATTCTCCTAATTAAATTAATAAATGGGGTTTTTGGCAATGCAATTTCACGCATTTTGAGGTACTAGTGGAGTTTATGGTGAAAAATGAAGGTATAGCCAAACATTTTTTAAATGCTCTACAATATAAAAACAGTTTAAACATGCTTTGGTCAGAGTTAAAAAAAACAAATTAAATGTGGAAGGTTTAAAAAAGGTAATTATGTTGCAATTGCATACCAAAATTTAAATGTACTTTAATTTATAGGTGGGAAAGAATATAAATACCACATTAAATCCAAATTAAGGCAAAATAAGAAATCCATCAGAGGAACAGGTAGCAGCCCAAATATGATCCATACAATTTCAAACCCTGAGCAACAAATTGTCGCGTTACTCGATTTAGAAGCAGACATGGGTAAATTTGTTGCCAAAACTTTTGCAGCCCCTCAACAAGAAAAAACAAATTAAACCGAACTTGGATCCAGCAGAACACCAATGAGTGATAGTTCCACACGCTATGTGGAAGAAATTTATTTGATGCCAGAAAACGAATATAATAAAGGATGTCCTTGTTGATAATTATGTTCAGAATTTACCATTAAGACTCAACAGAAAACGTACAAATTTTAGTTTGTTGCAAATTCAAGTGTACTCCCGAATTTCACAAGAAACCTTAAAATTTTTTGAACAATCTTTAAAGATTCTAAAAGACACATAGAAGAACCTCAAAGACAATGCCTTGACACACAAACAATTTAAAAATTTAAATTAATTTTATTTAATTGTTTAACTGAAATGAATATATTTAATTTTTGACTGGAATGAATTTAATTTAGAATAATGAATGTAATGATCATTATGTAACTATTTGATTTTATTCAACATGGAATAAATTAAAACTATATTGCATTTTTTATTCGATTGCGAATTCACTTTGCTTCCAATCCGGTGTTTAATGTAGTTGGACTAACAGTACTATCCAGCTCCCCTTCACTGTCCATAAGCAACGTTCCATCAAACTCCACATTATATTTTATACAAATGTTGTGATTTTTCCGGATTGTAATGCAACTCTCTCGCACCCAAAAGGCATCCAAATCGTCCTTTCAGGACACTAAAAAGCTGAAGCATACAATTATATCGTATTATACGTTTACCGCCATAACATTTATGCTATGAGAACCTTTCTTATTATAGAAATGATGTTCATTTTTCGTAGGCCGAATGAAATTTATATGGGCCCCCTCGATACAACCTATGATACCAGGATAGCCTAGCTTTAAATAATAATGTTGTTTACATTTTTTTTTGTTCCTCTTTGGTTTGGCCAAATGGTATAAATGAACCGTAGGACGATTCCAAAATATTTAAAACTTTCGATATAACTAGGGAAACGGTGGCTTGCACCATTCCTACAAAATAATCTTCTAATAATCTCTACGTGAATTATTTCTCAACAAATTTCTTTTTAATATGACTTTATCTTCCTCGCAGTTAAAATATATAACGCCACAGAATACATTATTTATTTTTTTGTCACACTTAATTTTTATTGACAAAAAACAAAAACCAACAGCAAATTATATTTTAATAATTTGACAGATGGATATTTCCCAATAAGGGAAACGCGATATGCGATCATATAATTGCATAATTCATCGGTATACGAAGCGGATCGAATTTGTTGAATCTCAAGAAATGGGGCTCCCAGTGCATTTATTATATTGAAATCTACTTCTGTTATATGTTGACTCCACAATAGCATAAGACAGAATGAAATTTAAATTACATAATTCCGGTTTGTGGTCCCGCTACTCAAAAAAATCTAGATGATTTACAAGTTATTCAAAACAGAACTTTAAAGGCAATTAAATTTTTTCCACCACTTACTCCACAACGAGATTACTTTATGATAAACGTTTTCCTCCCGTAACTCATGATTATGAATACAAGATCATCATTTATAAAATAACGAAGGGCCTTTTGAATTGTAGCCTGAATATTCATTAAAACTATTCGGTGACGGATAGAATTGCTAGGAACAAACTAGCAACTACCAAATTATAATTTTGCGATCTAGTTGATCAGCACATTTTATAAAGGTTTAAATTTATATTTGGAAACTACACTTTTTCGTAGGTTTATTAGTTAGTATAATATTCATCAACAGAAGTAACAGGTTTAGTTTCCTGCAAGTTTTATTTTTTTATTGTTCATATCATATTTAATTCATCATATAATTGTCATTAATACTGAAAAATGTATTTTACAAAATTATTTTAAACAATTTTCAATTAATTTTTAATGAATCAATAAAATTATAATTGGTTTAGTAATCTTTTGTATTTTTGAACGTCGGCGGCGAGAAACGCATAATGTGTAACTCCAAAAACCATTTTTTTTCTGGAGATAATGGAAACTATCTCACCCTCCTTACAGTCTATATGGAAAACCGTATATACTTTCAAGTTTTGTAAATTAACATTACATTTTTTTGGTAGCCGAAATCTTGTCGAATTTCCTCGAATATCTAAATTAGACACAAAATTTCTTTAAATATGAAATATCCCTTGAAAGTTCATCTTATAGGTCTAAATTTTAAGTTTAATTTTCCTTAACACCTGGGGTTACAGGTAGGCTTTTAGGTTAAAAGTGTTGCTTTTGGATTTAAAATGAAAAAAATTCGGTAGATTATTCAATTATTTTGTATAAGGAAATTTGAACGGCCCCTTGTAAAAAAAATTTTCCGCCCGTGAATCATTTGTATACATATGTATGTAGATTAACGCTTTAAATAAGTTTAAGCTACATATCTTATTATTTTTTAATAATATGTTTTTTCGGCTTTGTTTATAGACAAATTTATTATTTTGAATAGCATTCCAATCAGGGATGGTATTTGAGTGGAATAGTACTTTTGTGCCTCCTTTGGATTTCAAAAAGTACTTAAGTACATTCGGCTCAAAAATAATACTTTCAGTATTTCTTGCACAATATTCAAATCTAACAAATATTTAATACTTTAAAGAAAGCTCAGATTGTGTGTTACATAGTTAGTCCACAAATTCGGGCTACTCGATTTTAGTAAAAAATGATGACTGATCACTACCATTGGCCATACCCCGCTGGAACGGATCCAATATATGAGTTTATAATTTTTTTTTTGTACACGTGTATAGCTTTGTAGCCTTCCTGTGTGTACCCAGACACCTGACTAGTATTGTATATTTACTTTGTAATCATTAAATTGAATACTTCTTCGTAATCAATTATCAAAATGTTGAATGTTGTTATTTGGTTGCAGAATATGTTCGAATTAATTATTTGTTTAAAAAGCGCAAAAAATCGTTAAGACTCTCACAGATTCAGAAAATACAATATCAAATATAACCGCCCACAATATTTTTCTTTAAATATCGACGAAGGTGCAGACAGTACGACGGCGAAAATCTTGGTCTAATTATTCGAGTTTTTGATAATCAATAGATTCCATACACTAGCTTCTTTAAATGATTGTTCAACTCAAGGCATTTTTGAAACAGTTATTAATGCCTTAGAAAAGTAAAATGTGGCAATGAAAAACCTCATCTCATTAACTACTTCATTTTTTTAAAATAACTTATAATATGTAATTAAGGCTGTTTTCCAAACGATACTTATTTGATATTTATTTTGTGGAACCTAACGTATTGCATAAGAAATTACATTAAATAAGTTAGGTTCCACAAATAAGTATTCGTTTGGAAAACAACCTATATGTACTTATAAAATACGTTTTTGTTTTTTTTTTATAAAAAGTATATTCGAGTCCAAAAAGTACTCTCTGACGCATGGAAAAAGGACCATTGAAAATGCTCTTCTCTAATATCATCCCTGAATCCAATATTTACGACTTGGTGAGCCAGTGAAATAATGAAGCCATTTACTCATAATATATCTACTCTAACAAAAAATTAGAAATATTTCCTCCCTCAATATACCCTTTAAAAAGAAAACCAAGAACTTAGCTTAAGTTTTTTCTTTGATAGTTTGGTTTCGTACTGAAAAGTTCGGTCTACTCAACAGGTAGCTACAACCAAACTACCAAAAATACAATTCAAACTTCATACGTTAAGTATAAGTAAAATCATTCTGATTTAGCGAATTATTATATTCGTCAAAAAAAAACTCAAGGAAACTCTCTTTATGTATTAAAGCCCAAACTCCGGCCCATAGGCCATAAAAATCAAAAGAATTGTAGAATGTTTGCAACATCAACAATGCACTTTTTAAAAAATTACAAAATTAATTAAATGTTTGGAATAATCAACTAAGAAATTAGTGAAACAATTCCGGACATCAATTCCACAACACAAAATTTCAGTTTCCTCCGTCGATGTATTGAAGAACGTACACCTCAAGTCAATTGTAAAGAATTTTTTCAGCGATCAGCAATTATAATAATTACGGTAAAAATTATATCCGATGTTGAAAGTGCGATTTTTGTTCCATAAATATAATAACAAATCATAAAAACCGAGCAAATTCAAAAAAGTTATCACCTTTCGAAAATCGCATTTTAGGCTATGTTAAACAAATAAAAACGTTGTTTAAGAAATAATCCATGAATTTTAGTTAGAAGGGCAGATAAAAGAAACATGACAGCTCTGACATTAAGCAATGACTATTTAGATAAATTAAATAGTCTTCTTAATGATAATACTAAATACATCCAAATTTCTAAAGACAATTCAACACCAATCCAAACTAAAATCAATTCAATAGCAAAAAATGTTAAAGAATCTGGAAATATTGATATAAATACATAAAAGAACCTTACAAATTATAAATCGGTTATTCCTAAATTATACGGGTTGTCAAAAATTCATAAACCGAATATGCCATAAACACCAATTATAAGGTCAGTAGGTCCAACATACGGTTTATCAGCATTTTTGGGAAATATTTTAAAACGTAGTGTAGGAAATCCAGTTCGTTTATAATTAATTCAGAAGATTTCAAACAAAAAATTAGTAATATTTCCATCCCTCAAAATTTCCTTTTATTGTCATTAGACGTATCGTCACTATTTACGAATGTTGATTTCAAACGGGTCAAGAAAGCAACAATTGGAGGAGTGAGTATAAAGCAAAATTCAAAAACAAAATTAACGAAAGTCCAATTTTTAATATCTTTAGATATCGTATTAAATAATTCAGAATTCTCATTTAATAATAAAATTTACAAACAAATTTTTCGCTCACCAATGGGTTCGCCTATTAGTCCTAGTTTGACAAATTTATTGATGGAATATGTAGAAAATTTAGCTAATCTACTATCGTTACGTAGATGATATTATAACCGTTGACAAAGTTGATGATTTTTTGGATGTTTTCAATTCGATAGAACCGAGAATTAAATTCACAATTGAAAAAGAATTTGATAAAAATATTTACGTTTTGGATAGTATTTTGATACATGAAACTAATGGCAAAATTTCTGTGGATTGGAATCATAAAGATAACTGGTCTGGAAGATATTTAAATTTTCACTCTTGGCTCACGTTTTCTTACAAAATTAACACAATCAAAATTCTTACTCATTATTCTTACTTCATTATAAAAATTTTATTTTATTAAAAAACATTTTAGCTCAAAATCATTATCCTAAATTAGTAGATGTTACTATATGAAAACAAAAAAATTTTGTAAAAATTCTGTAGTTATGGCCGAAAATATAAACCAAAATTATTTATCTATCCCATACATAAAAAATCTTTTCGAAAAACTAAACACCTGTTTAAAAATTATAATTTTAGGATTGTGGGAAAACCAGTATCGAATTTGAATACAACTTTGTTTTCTAAACTTAAGGATTCAGTTCCCCTAAAGAAAAAGTCCAATGTTGTCTATCAGATCCAATGCGAATGTAACTTATAACGTATACTGGCCAAACGAAACAATTTATTGGAAAACGGTTGTATCAACATAAAAGAGTTTATCGAGATTTAAACCAAAATAGGCTCTCACTCAACATTTAAAAAACACAATTCTTCAAGCAGCTAAAAAATTTTAGGACAAGCTCGTTTTGGGAAATGTTATACATAAAATCTAGTGATAACTCAATAAACATTGTTGGAGATTATGCTTATATGTATTGGTAATTCTTATGATTTATTTATCTAATTGTAAATAACTGATTCTTTATATTTTTGTAAAATCTTTCAAATTTTATTAATATTTTGTAAATGCTTTTTTCGTAAAATTTACCACAAGTTCTTTTTTGTAACCATATGAAAAAATATTTTTCTATAGTCTAACCAAAGGAATTTTGGTTTCTACGGAAAAACTTTCAATTTTTTGGTTTTATTTACAAAACAAAAATTGTATTGAAAAAAAATTGTAAAACGCTTTTGAAAATTTAATCGAAGTGAGTCCGAAAGCTTAAGTTAATTTAAAAAATAAATAAAAACAGTATGGAGCCCTAAACCATTAAATAATTTTAATTATATAAAATTGTGGCTCAAAAATATTTAAATATTATTCTTTTTTTTAGAGCAGATCTGTTATATGAGAAGATGGCTTCTTGCTATTAAATTGAATGCTATTATAAAAATAATATATTTGTCTATAAACAATTGTTAAAACACAAACCAATTTTAAAAAGTTCTATTATTCTTTTAGCTCAAAACAGTGGCGTAACTACACATTTCGGCCCCCACCCACAAAATTTTTCTAGGGCGTACCTAAGAACAAGTAAAGCTTTTAACTAAAAACTTATTTCTTCCTATTGTCCAGGCTCACATTAATTCAAATTATCTGATTTCAAGAGCCTAAACCATACAGTTAGCTGCAATTGCTTAAAATAAAATGAAATTTTTTGTAATCAACTCAATTCTATGACGATTTCTAAATATATTTAAAGCATCATAAAGTTGGAAAACGTCAAAAATATCGAATTTTCAAAGAACTAGTATCTTGCATATTTTAGAAGTTCTCAAATATCGAATTATTCGTAAGCACTATATGTAAAACCAACAAAAATGTGATACGCGCTAATCACCACCATGTAAAACGTAAATATCTTGGTAATTCTTGATGAATTTCGAATGACTTAGGAAACTGACAAATATCGAAGTTTTGGCAAAATCTCGAAAAGTCTACTAAATAATACTGATATTTATATACTGATCAAGATTCAGATTTATATGTGTAACTCTGCAAGTTTCCAGAACTTAAAGCTAAGCGCGAGGAATAATCCTAGAAATTTCGAAAAACTAAGGAAATCTCTCTTTCATACAAATTCGAATAATCTCTATATTATGTAAATCTCGATTGATCTCGAAAAATTTCAATAATGCTGAAAAATCTGGATAGAAATGAATAATTTCGAAGCCTGTAATCTAGAAAACTGTGTGAATATCGAAATATTTGTCAAGTAGCTTAATGATACTAATATTACTCTACAAAAAGATATGCAATAAAAATAAAACCATCAAGAAGTACCGAATATTTTCGTAAATATTGAATAATTATATTATTCGATTAGGCTACTAACAACATCGAACTATTAAATACACTCGACAATCTCAAAAATACTCGAATAATCTTGAAAATCCCGAATAACCTGACTGCTTCGAAATACCGAATCACCCATTAAGTCTCGTACACCACGCATCCCAATGCTACAAATAATCTCAAAAAATTTAAAAAGTGATTAAAACATGAAAACCGAGTCGAGGGAATATTATAGCCGCCGAAAACAACTAAAAAAAATATGGACCATTACTAGTCTGCAAATTTGTTTTGGAATTTCCCATTTCCTTATATTTAAAATAGTTTTCCAAAATAAACGGATTTTATCGGGATTACCGGCAATTTTAATTTTTATTTACCTTTTACCGGTAATAAAAAAAAATCGGTAAATGAGAAACTATAAATTGAACGAATTCATTGTTCAGATATCCGTTGATTCCCTTTCTAAAGTTAAGACGCTTCTAACGACTTGTCCAGGAAGAAAGTTTCAACAATTTCTTGTTCCTTTTTTAGTATTAGCTCCCTTTTCCAAATCAAACTTAACCTTTTCTAATCAAAACCTGATTTGTAAACGTTGCATTTGTTTGGCAAAATGTTCAATTTGATTTGTGAAAAATTGGATCTGAAATGCAAAAGAGGTGAATTTGGAATTTAATATATACTACAAATAGATTCACCAAGCAAACACTAAAATCGGTCAAATTTGCTATCAAAAGCTCTAATTTCAAACAAGTTTAGCAAATTTCCTTGCGAATCTAAATCCTATGTCAAGTCAAATTTGTCGACTTTTTATCTGAAAACAAATGAATAAAGCCATTTTTATTTCTATAGAGTCAAATTATGTGTTTACCCTCACATACACTTCACTTTTAGCAACCGAGAAGAAATTGTTGGGGCTATCTTAAGAAAATATTTAATAGCAACAGGAACGATTTTTGCTTTCTCTAAAAACTAGACACCCGTCTTTTCTTAAAAATTTCCTAGAAATGTCTCGTTCTATAATTTTGAAAGGATATTTTAGTCTGAGCTACCATCTATCTAAGCTATTTTTGAACTAATATTCGTACGTTTGGTAAATCTCGTGGGCCCCAATAACAGTGGGCAGTTGCGGATGCTGCGGGTACCTAGTTACGCCACTGGCTCAAAATTATATTACAAAAATGTGGATTTAAATTTTGCAATTTACTAGCTATCTTTTTGTTGAGCTTGAGTGACTAATTGCTGGAAAATAACGTAGCTAGAAGTATACCTAACACTGGTGGATAACAATATGGCTTACTTAAGCTCGAAGTTATTAACTATACACACATTTTTAAAATTTTTTAAAAACACTTGTTAAATATTTCGCAAAATTACAAAAGGTTTAAAAAATCACTCGATCGATTTCGGCTTATTAGGCCATCATCAGGAGTATCTACTAAACTGTACTCCTGATGATGGCCTAATAAGCCGAAATCGATCGAGTGATTTTTTAAACCTTTTGTAATTTTGCGAAATATTTAACAAGTGTTTTTAAAAATTTTTAAAAATGTGTGTATTAAGTGTGTTTCGCCAAGTGCCTACGGCAGAAAGTGTAAGAAGTGTTATTAACTATGTAGTAAAACTCTATTTTTTTAGCAAACGAAAACATTTTAAACAATATTTTTGAAATTAATTAAGAGCTCATAACATTGATTAATAAACGAATTTATTATGATTTACTGTCAGAAAAATGCGTTAAAAAATCAAATTAAAATTACCGAACAACATAATCACGTTTTGAGGTATTTAGTGGCGTCCGGTCAAATTCTGAATTTCGCAAAACACATTTCATAAAATAGTTGTTATGTGATGAACAAATTAAAAATTTCTAAATATGCATTTAATTAATTAAATATGCATACATTAATAAAATCCTATTAACAAACAAAATTTTTTCTTCATTATGTTGGAAATTCATACAAACCTACCTGTAAGTCAAAAGTAAAAAGTTTTTAAAAGGAAAATTTTGCTCAAAGTAATAACCAAGAATATTTTTTTTACTTGTATCAATTAGCAACAAAAATTAAATAAAACGCAAAATGACTTTTCAAAATAGTTGCTAGAATATTTCTAGGTATACCAATTACCACCAACCATTGTTATGTAACGAGCAAATATAATTTTTCAATTCGAAAGTATTAATTTTAAATGGAGAAACCGCGAAATATACATATTTTATTAATGAATAAATCGTTTCAAAATAGCAAAACAACTATTTTTATTGATAAAACAAATTGGATACCTTTTTTTGGTCTATCTGGATACATTTGCATTTTTCCGAGTGATAACAGTGGCTCTAATATCATCACTGATTTCAATAGTTATGACTTGGTGAGCCAGTGAAATAAAGAAGCCATCTACTCATAACATATCTACTGTAACAAAAAAGTAGAAATTTTACCTCGCCCCATATACCATTTAAAAAGAAAACCAAGAACTTTCCTTTAGTTTTTTTGGTACTGTAAAGTTCGGTCTATTCATCAAGTAGCTATACGACGAAACTACAAAAATACAATTCAAACTTTATACCTTAAGTATAAATAAGACCGTACTGATTTAGCGAATTATTATATTCACCAAAAATAAAAAACTCAAGAAAACACTCTATGTGTGATTAAAGCCCACACTCCGGCCCACAGTTCATAAAAATCAACAGAATTAAGTATATCTGCAACATCAACAATTCAGTTTTCAAAAAATTACAAAATTACAAAATTAATTTTTCAAAAAATCAATATCCGGAAACGTTTCATAAATATTATAAGAGCAACTTAGGCTATGTTAAACAGACAAAACCGTTTTTAAGAAATAATCCAGGAGTTTTAGTTACACGAGCAGAAAAAGGAAACATGACAGTTCTGACATTGAGAAATGACTATTTAGATAAAATAAATAGTCTTCTTAATGATAGATAATACTACATACATCCAAATTTCTAAAGACAATTCAACACCAATCAAAAAAAAATTTTAATGAATCTGGAAATATTGATATAAATACAAAAAAACCTTACAAATTATAATTCGGTTATTCCTAAATTATACTGATTGCCAAAAATTCATAAACCGAATATGCCATACAGACCAATTATAAGCTCAGGTTCAATGAATGGTTTACCAGAATTTTTGGGATAGGAAAAATCAGATCGTTTATAATTAATTCAGAAGATTTCAAACTGAAATTCAGTAGTTATGGCCGAAAATATAAACCAAAATTATTTATCGATCATATATATAAAAACCTTTCTGAAAAACTAAACACCTGTTTAAAAATTATAATTTTAAGATTGTGGGATAACCAGTATCGAATTTGAATACAACTATATTTTCTAAACTTAACGATTCATGTATACTGGACAAACTAAACAATTTATTGAAAAACGATTGTTTAAACATAAAAGTGCAGTTTATCGAGATTTAAGCCAAAATAGTGCTCTCACTCAACACTTAAAAAACACAAATCATCAAATCACTTTAGATAACGTTAAAATTTTGGAACAGCAAAAAAATTTTAGGAAAATATCGTTTTTGGAAATGTTACACATAAAATCCAGTGATAACTCAATAAACATTGTTGGAGATTATGCTTATACGGTAAAACCTTGATATAACGGACTAATTCGGTCGAGGGCAATCCGTTATAGCCGATGGCCCTTTATATAAAAATATATAATTTTTTTCTCTTTCGGTCATTCCATTATACCCGGATCACCTTCGTCTTCTTCCAACTGCTGCGACACATTTTCCACGTTCACATTTTTACCATTATCCTGTATTATTCTGCTGTAATCGGTTACTTCTAGCCTGGTCTAAATCGATCATTCTCTAAAACTCGAACCTTAACTTAATTCCAGGCTGCCGCAAAATGAAAAATTGCTGATATTAGGTTATAATTTTTAATATTAGGTAAGGTACACTACGCTCTTGTGTCTTCTTCATTAAATTGATGTGGTAACACAATCATTACTTCCTCTAGAGATTTTTTGTGGTATATTTATACGTTTGGTGGCCAGAATTATTCCTTGGTCCATTGGCTGGATAAGTCAATTGGTAATTTTGTACTGGATTAGTGAAGTTGTTTTTCGTCGTCGAGAATTGCAGAATGTCAATTTTTTCTAATTTTGCTTTTTTTGACATCAAACGAAAGAGGGAAACAGTTTGCATCGATTGCCATTTATAAAATATTATAAAAAGTTTTTATAAGTGGAGAAATTTAGAAAGTAATTTAGTATTTGCTTGTAGACGATAAGGAGAGTGAAAAATAATTTTTATTGTCTCCTGAAAAAAATTGTTTGTGAACTTACACAATTTGCAATTCTGGACGACGATATAAGCATAAGTACCTACATATACTACCTACTACCTAATTAAAACCAAACAAAAAATAAAAATTTGTCCGGTTTATCCGAATTCCGGTATCTCGTGGTCCATTATATCGAGGTCTTACTGTATTGGTAATTCTTATGATTTATTTATCTAAATTTGGTTGTTTGTCTTATACTTATAATTGATTCATTATATTTTTGTATACTGTTTCAAGTTTTGTTCATTTTTTGTAAAAGCTTTTTTCGTAAAATTCACCACAAGTTTTTTTGTCACGGTTTGGAAAAATATTTTTCTAGTCTAAGTAGATACAGGAATTTTGGTTTCTACGGAAAAACTTTCAGTTTTTTGACAAAATAGAGATAAAATTATGGCTCAATAATATTGAAATATTATTCCTCTTTTTTGTTAGAGTATATACTTTATAAGCAGTTCTGTCGAATTTGGTACGATCGGAATATTTGTACTAATTTCACCTAGCATTTACTCCTGTACTCCACTATTTCATTTTGTACTTCCCTGTTCTAATAACTGCTATACTAATAATACTTTTACATAAAATTTTAGCTTATCGGCGTTTGCATGCAATAATTATAATATTCTGGGAGATGGCTGGCTTTTTCATAAAACATTTTTTAAAAGATAATTTATAATAGTCTTTGTGATTCTCCGACAAAATTTCATACAACGGTTCTTTTGCAAAAAAATGTCAGTTATTTAGCAAGTTACTTGAACTTCACAAAGCATTATTTTTCACAATCCCTTAAAACTTATAAACACATTAAGGCACTCTGTATGGGGCACCAAATAAACTCACACATGACCGAGACTACCTGTTTTAACAAAAATCTTTTATCTGCTTTGGCTAAATGTTTAGATTAGGACCCTCCGAATAAAAATATTACGCTGCAAGGCAAATTATGCGTCATTTAGCCTTGCCGCACCAAAACGATATATGGAAGTCTGGATTTATGCAGTGTGATATGGGAAATTTCATTCGTCCAATACGCCTTGACATCTATATTCTCAAATCGTTTACATTTGAATGAAATTCAGACTCCCATGAATCTTTTTTGTCTGGCAAGGTTAAATAATGACAGCAGAAAATAATAGTTTTATTTCGACATTTCCTTATAGAATCTAGGTAGCAATACGATGATCAGATGCCCTGGTATATGTTTTGGATTTTTAAATTTTTGTGGGCATATCCAGGAAAATGTCTTACATTGTCCTAGTTTTTAGATAATATTCATTCAAATCACTATAAATTTACTAGCGGCAATGCAAAATTCAGCAGGGACCAGAAAAATTAAAATTTCAACCAAATTTAATTCGTACTCCAGCCCAAATGACTGGCTGGCCCAAAATATTCTTCCGGACGTGATTTAATATGTTTAAGATTAGGAACTATTTATATAGAATCGGCTTAAAATTTTCGAAATAAAATTTCAGTAAAAAAAATGCATCGACAAATGTCTGTGTTCTATTCGGTGCTGGAGGCGGAGAAAATTGTCTGAGTTGGCTGTGTATCGAAAACCAAAATTGGCAAAACTAATTTTTGATTTATGGTATTGATCATAATACCATTAATACGAGTAATGTGCAAAAAAATATTTTTTGCTGTTGGACGATGTGTCTGAATTAGCAATTAGCTAAGTATAGGTGATATGGCCGAAGGAGCTTTCCAGAGTCGGAACTAATAAATTTTATATTAGAAACTACTTAAAGAATCGACTTAACATCGTAAATCTCAGATAACAATTCTATTAAAATACAACCACAAACATGCCACCTACTTCCATTTGAAGCTGGTGATATAGTACACCGCCTGAATTGGTTGTCAAAAAAAAATAAAAAATTGGTAAAACAATGTTTCTGATAAATGGCAACAACCAAAATATTATTAGTAGAGTACCGAAATATTTCTTGAATTTGGCGCTTATTTTATTTAACACATCCGACCCCAAACGAGGTGACTCAAAAAATGTTCAGACCGTGAATAATTAGGTTTTATATTATAGAATCCGCTTAATTACTCGGACATAAAATTTTACTAAAATCCATTGACAAACATGCTCCATTTGGTGTTGGAACCTGGAAAAGTAGTAAAGGCCTGGATTGGTTGTGAAAGTAAAAAAACAAATTTTACTTTGGCAATTCTAATTTCCCCAAATTTGTTTCTAATAACTAAAGTGTCGTTATAGTGTCTTACAATATTTGTTGAATTCTGGCCATGTTTTATTTAAGAAACTCCATTCCTGCCCCAATTTCCATTGACGTTTATTATGTGACTTAACCAATATATTTGATGATCAATGAATTAGTTGTAGCACCTCCAAATTATGAATCCCGTTAGCGGATTTAAAACTTTTCTAGAAGATATTTCACTAAGTGCATGTTTTGTGACCACTCGTCCCCATCAAACCAATTTTATATAGCAAATTTTTTAAAATCAAATATGTGCATAACATATTCCAAGACTTCCAGGATATCTGCCAAAATTACATTTTACATGTAAAATAGCTAACCATTAAAAAAATCGTTTACGTTCTCGCTGAACGCTACGGTACTCTTCTCTACGAGACAAACTTAAAAATCTAAAATCGATTATCTAAAAATATCTAAATAAATATATCTAAATAAATTCGATTTAGCTAAACCGGATCAGGTACTCTATGAAACAAAACGCCATTAGCAAAATTTAGAGTTGACACACTATGAATAAACTCGAAAAATTCACTAAATCCGATTTATTAAATCGCAGTGTGTCAATGGTATAACGCTTTACTAGTAAAATGTAGAATATATAAACAGCTCTAACCCAATAAATAAAATAGTTTTAAATTTTAGTGTAATGTATAATTTGGTGGACTTTTTTTAACACAAAACACAAACCATTGTTTATATGCCAAAGGTTTAACTATTGTACTTCGTATGTACTTCCTTCGGACTAGAAATACTCCACTGATAATTTGATACGTACTCCGTTTAAAATTTTCAAAGCAACAACACTGGTTATGAGTAGATGGTTTTTTTATTTGAGTGGCTCACCAAGTAGTAAATATTAGAATGCTATTAAAAATAATATATTTGTCTATAAACAAAGCGGAATAATCAGATTTTTAAAAAAAAATAACAAAATGGCTTACTTCAGCTCGAATTTATTAACTAAGGTACGTAAAACGCTAAAATTCAAAAATTTCAAATAATAGCTATTTTTGACAAATGAAAACATTTCAAAAATTATTTTTAAAATTAATTAAGAGCTCATATTATTGATTAATAAGCGATTCTATTAAGATAAAATTAACGAACAAGATAATCTCGTTTTGAGGTATTTCTCAATTTCGTCCGGTCAAATTCTCAATTTCGCAAAACACATTTCATAAATAGTTGTTATGTAATGAACAAATTAAAAATTTCTAAATACGCATTTAATTAATTAAATATGCATAAATAAATAAAATCCTATTAATAATTAATTCGCTTGTCTTGTATAATCGTAATAATAATAACAATAATAATAATAATGAATAAACAACTTCTTTTGTAACTGTCCTAATAATATTTATTACTCTCGCGACACTATAGTGTAACTCCCATAACACACAAATAAATTTGTAGCAACACATAGAGAATAAAACCATAAGAAGAATAATAACGAAGACAGTAAAAAAACACTTTTTCGGGGTTAATCATTTTATACGACCAACAACAATACATAAAAAGAGAGAATATGAGAATCAAAATGTAACAAAATACAAAATAAATAAAAATGAAAGAGGAGAGAAAAGAAGGTGTGTTTTATTATTATAATAAAAATAAAACGAAAACATATTTTATTTCTTTTTAATACTTTCATTCGTAAATTTCGTAATCCATATATTTTATGTTTTTTATACACACGACGAGTGTTTATATGCATATGTATGTATGCGAATACGAATATAAAATTACACACACTTAAGTGTTGCACTTGATTAACTTTAGTGTTGTGTAAATCGGTTTTACGTTTTGTTTTGTTTTAATATTAAATTATATACATAGAATCATTACGATTATTATTTATTGTTAATAATTGATTTTTGTTGTTGTTGCTGTTTTAGTGTTGTTTTTGTATAAATTGCACACGCCTATATAACTATTATCAATGTTATTATCCGCACACTATAAACATACACTGTAACATAATATGAAGTAGCAACAGGTACTTTAAGTATAGTAATTTTTATGTATGTAGCTAGATTTTTGTTCAAAATTTATTTAAGCGGAAATTATATAATTAAAATTAAACAATTAATGTATTTAGTTATTAGTATACTTGTAGCATATTTTACATTTCGGTAAATTATCAAAGTGAAATTGATGATCATCATATTACACGTACGCACATTAAATTTAATAATAATTTATTATACAGAAATATAAATTGCACATTATTCACAACAATTTAATAAAATAAAATAAAATTATATTTATAAATATTATGATAGCGAGATAGTTATCCATCTATTATAGTTGTTTCACTCCTACTATTTCTACATAACATATAAATATTTATAAATAAAACATTTTGATTTATATTTATATGACATGAACTTACATATTATGAGATTTCTTATTATATTTACGTGGAAACTTATTTTTAATTTAATTAAAATTATGTTTAATGTTGGGCCGTCGGAGTCGTACACTGCGTTCCAAGACCAAATATTTTTAATGATAATTTGACAATTTTAAATCTTTGAAATTGATTATTCTAAATTCTTACGTTTAATTTGAAAATCCGAAATTGCCGAATATTGATGGAATATATTTCGGATTCTGAAATATAAAACCCAAATTTCAACATTGTCTATACATATATGTATGTACATATACTGCAGTAAATTTTTGATGTTTACCGAATACTACTGTTAATTTCCAATTCAATGTTTTGACGAGGGTGCGAATATTGGAGTTTTAACCAAATTTAAAAATTTCCTGTCAACATTTATTTTAGGTTAAACAAATTTTATCGAATTTCGACTATAAATTTTATTCGACTTTTGATTTTGAAATCTCAATTTCGATATTCAAATTTTTAAACTCTGGCCAGTCTAAATACCGTAAATTTTTCGAATATAATGGATTTAAAATATTTTTGTTTCTCGATTATTGGTCGTTCGATTAATAGAATCGGCCTTGAATCAAAAAATATTTTTATTTGACCAACAATTATGAAATTGGCATTTCAAAAGATCGGATGTTCAAAGTAAGATTGCCTATAAATATGCTTAGGAAATAATTTTGCCAGTAAGTTTATTTTTTGTAAGATGATTCAATTGACGAATCCCAGCGATAAGCCAGTGTGAGGTAGTTACGGGTTTACAAAAATTGAATCAGAAGCAGTGTGAGTGGATATTGTTACGCTTTCGACATTTATTGTGGAAAACCATCAGACGAATCAAAGACCCATTTGTGTCCCATGTATCATTTGCGCAATACCAAACATCAAGATGATTTTTTTCATTTATACAAATCCGACAAGAATTTTCCTGTAAATTTAGATACCGTTATTCTAATAGATATATAGAGGAATGCAACGAACAACATTTTAACATTTAAACGAAGAAAAATTTCCATTATCTGCGAAAATGTTTAAATCTAATTTACGGGAAGGATCCAAAATTTATACATTGCGCTTGAGTGCACAGTCGAACGCAATTGATTTTTTTGAGCTGCTTTTTCCGAAAACTTTTGTGATACTTCACACAACAAATTACGCACTGAAAAAGGAAAATAAATCAATTAATATCGTCGCAGATGACATTTACGCATTTTTCGGTACAGTCCAGCTACAACGTCTTACCACGCCGACGGATGTATTGGGAAAACGATGAAGATGTTGGCAACACACTTATTTCAAAATTAATACGGCGAAAAACATTCAAGGATATTTTCACAAATATTCATTTTTATGATCTTGATCAAATCCTTTCAACAAATGATCGATTTGCTAAAATTCGACCATTCATCGACCATTTAAATGATGTTTTTATTAAATATGCACCTGCAGAAATGGATGTATCAATAGACGAATCAATGATTCCCTATTATGGCCGACATCCTTGCAAACAATTTATAAGGAATAAACCGATTCGTTTTGGATATAAAGCTTTGGTAGCAGCCAATCGTTTAGGATACTGCTACCAGTTTGATGTTTATCAGGAGCAAAACCAGCAGCGCGATCCAAATTTGGGTTTGGGTGAATCAGTAGTACTGGCACTGGGGTTTGCTAAAAAAATGCAAACGCGATTCCCAGAAATCATGTTTTCATTATATTTCGACAATTTTTTCACCGGGCCGAACTTAATTAGTGCTCTGAACAACATAAATTCTGCGGGAACTGGAACAGTGCGTGAAAATAGGTTAAAAAATATAAAGCACAAAAAGCTTTTGAACAAGAAGCCAAGAGGGTTTTATGAGAACTATGTTGACACAGGCAATGGTGGAGTGATAACCAAGTAGTGTCGTTATTATCAAACCATTTTAGAGAACATCCAGTAGGCGTAGTTCGTCGATATGTGCATGCTGTGGGCAAGAAAACGGATATACCACGACCGAACGTTGTGAAAATGTACAAACGGAACATGGGTGGCGTGGATTTAATGGACAGGTATATATCCAACTACCGAATATGTATTCGAGGCAAAAAAATGTATATGCCTGTAGTACTTTGGATGCTAGATGTAGCAGTAACAAATGCTTGGTCTCTATGCTAAGTCGTACAATATCAACCTAGATCAGCTAACGTTTCGACGTCAGTTAGCTACTGCTCTTCTAACCCGCTATGGAAAATTGGCGTCTATAGGCAATAAAACACCAAAAACCTCCAAATTTTTTGAGTAGCTTTTGAGAAATATTTAGTATTATAAATGTAATTTTATTACAAAATCGAAAAGAATCATTCGAATAAAAATTATTTCTGGAAGGGAATATTATTTAGAATCGGCGTACAACAAATTTAATCAGCTAATTTATTAACTAAATAAATGATCCTTTAGTATTAATGCCAAAATTGCGATTAGAAGATTAAAATTTAATTTTCTTCTTTTTTTAAACTACAAAATGTTGCTCAAATCCCATATTTTGCTGGCTAATAAATTCAAAACAACGAACATAATCTCTTTAAATACCAAAAATTACCTCATTTTATTTGTAATTTTCTTCGATGTTAAAGGGCCAGCGATTTATTTAATTTAAATAAAATATTATTAATAGTATTTCAAATTTTTAATATAACCTTCAACGTTTGTTCAAAATGTATGCGAAGCTGTTGTACTAAAACACGGTCTATAGAAAAATGTTGAATTCTTAACAGTGTACAATAAGCACCAACACATGCGAAATTCAATGAGGATCCAAAAGAATTTTGTTTATTCCAATAGGATTTGTATACGTATATCTGGGGGAAAAAATGGGAAAAACTTCACACCCATACTAAAAACTACTCTCAGTTGAGGCATGCTGAATACTACCGGCGGCAAGTGGCATGGCTCGCTTAATAATATCTGTCATTTCATGACCTTCTGGTGGCCAGATCCTGCCATAACCATGATGTAGCATATATTAATAAGCATGGCATAACTGGGGTCACATATATTTAGTATCATTCAGCTTGGTACACTGGTGGTCCACTGGAAAAGGTTTCCAGCATGGCTTATTGAAGGTGTAGTGATTCACTCATGTAATTCGTTTATTACATTCAATTATTCCTACAATTGTTTTAAATTTGAACAGCTCTTTTCAGTATAGTAGTGACAACCGCAGACGAATTTAACTAACATTTTCTGGTTTGTATCTGTAGTACATACTCACTATTTTGTATTAAATAAATTTTGGGACACATTTAATTTAACAACTGAAAATCTATACCACCATCTTTTGTCGATATCAACAGCCAAGAGGAATATTAGCAAACTTTAGCTCATTTTCATTTTTCCTGTATGCCGCTCGTGCAAGAAAAACTTGTCCATATTTTCGATGGTTTTAACATCTCAAATATGAGACACAGATAAAAACAAAATGACGCTCTGGTTCAACTTTTCTTTAAAGACGCACCGTCTAACAAATTAAAATTCTTAAAAATAAAATAAAAGTGATACACAAGATCCTTAATATAACAATTAATTTCCGGTTTCAAATTTCCCTAAATTCGCGCATAGTAATAAATCCGTGTAAATTAATTACAAATAATTTTTGTGAAGTTACTGTGGTGGATTTTTTGTATCGGCAGAAAACCAATTAAAAACAGAGTATTAAGGCTAATTGTCAGATGGGTTTTCCGTAATATTTTCACCGACAAAACAAAATTGTTGGTGGATCTGCTAGGACAAAGACTACTTTTTATATATAAAAATTTAAATTCGTTCCAATAGAGTGACATAAAATTAGAAATACTTTGAAGCTTTGAAAATCAAACAACATTTTACTGGGACCTAAATAAAACGTTTCTATTGCAGTACATAATTGTAAACTGCAAATGTCGTCTTGTCCCAAATTAACTTTATTTAAACGATAGCAAGTGCCGCATGACTCATGAAAAGGATGTTTGTTTGACGACATATACCGTTGTATCGGCGAGAGTGTTAACTTTGGAATTACGATTTTCTCTAAAAAAATTCATTCACAGACTAGAAAAATAACCATCAATTCACAGAACTGTTCACTTCATACGAGGGCATATGTGGATAAAATTGTATCGAACATTTCTTTTTTAAATTTAAAATAAATCAGATAATTGTGGACCCAGGTGCAAATACCTAATTGGAGCAGTTAATTTTTAATTTTGCGTTTGCGTGCTTTCGATCGTAAATGTGCTCTCTCATTATGTTGCATAACATGATTGTGTATCTCACTGATGGAGAATTTTAAATAACGTTTTAATCAAACTGATATAGTTTTATTACTCGGTTTTAAAAAAATTTGGTTAAACTGACTGAGTTATCAAAACTTCCTAATTGTGGTGACGCCAGCAGCAGTGTCTAAAGTTAATAAAAACGTATGCTTAGTTTATGTTTTTGTGACAGTTTTCGGAGTTTGTTAATTCTTCGTTACTTGAGTGAATGGATCACGCGGAAGTAAATAGATCATTTACTAATTAAAAGAATTATAGTTTAATTAATTAATACCGGATTGAACAGTGGCGACGAGAAAACAGAATGCACGCGAATTAAAATAATTAAGTTGAACAATGCTACATGCCCTTACATTTAGTGATGTAAACGGTAATATTCTCATGGGTAATAGTAGCGGTAAAATAAGTAATTTTGGGTAATATTACCCAAAGAGGTGTTACCGTGGTAATATCGGTATCATAAATTAAAAACTTTTTTTTTTCAAACAACTTAACTAGTCTAAATGCAAAAGGAGCCGTCATACCACAGGAAGATACTACTACACCATATTTTGCTGTAAAAACATGCTGCTCATTTCTGCTGCTCCACTAAGCTTAAACCACAAATTCGGTTTGTATTGATTAAGAAATTGCGACGGTTCTATAAAGTTCCTTCACGACACCAACTTTACAATCCATTATTGGGCCTTGAGTACCATCGCACCGAAAAGCGAGCCTTACCACAAATTGCCGGCACACCTGTACTGATGTTGCAGACCGATACTTTGTCGTATAAATTATGTCATCAATACACCCAAATCCGTTTTCAATATAAATCTACTCACACTCAGGAAAATTTCCATATGGCCAAGATGCTTTTCGAGGAAATTGTAGTGGTGTTGAAATACGTAGGGATTTATAAATTTATTGAACTTATTACTACTGACAATGGAGCGAACATCAAAAATGGTGACAAAATCTAACCATATATTACCGAGTATGGGTGCACCGTAGTCGTACAGCTGGTTGCGTCGTACGGCTGGTTGCGCGATCGCAAATACCTGTACATTAAGCTTAAGTTGCCTGTACAAACACGATAGAATTAGTTTGTAATGTCTCTTTCAAGTTTGGCTGAAACAAGATATGCCCTGAAGGCATTGACTATCGAAGACGGAGTGCAATCAGTTGTGATGGCATCTACGATCTCCTAAGCGAATCGTTTTTTTAAAAAATTGAAACGGTTCACTGTGAACTATGTCCAATTGCTAAATGGCCATCTTTATTTGAGAACTACAAGAAGGCAGATTTTGTCTAAAGTGGTGGACTGTTTTGTTAATATAAAACAAACCGTTGAACAAAATAAATGCGACAATTACGTAGAATTTATAGGTAAATTCCCTGAAATAATAACGGGCTGAAAAATGCTTATAACTGGTATATTATGCCGCAAATTTGCTTGAACCAATTATTCGACGAAAGAATCTTTCGGGTGCACAGAAACTTGAAGCGTTTATGTTTAATGTCGCAGAACTTCATCCTAAATATAAAGGGGGCAACAAAATAATTAAGTCGTTGTCGTATTAAAATGTTCGAAGAGAACTTTTTTCACGCCCGTTTGTGGTTACAAGTGAGCGGGTCTTTGGTGAGATTTGGTGGGCGGGAGTGTGTTTTACTTCACCTTTAAGTGTGATATTTTGAGAATGTCTGCATCGACAGCTGCAATGTAAAGGACATTCAGTACATGATTCTTTAAACAGCTCAAAACGTAACCGATTGGCTGTTGGTTGTGGAGGAAAACTAACATCAACCTGTCTAGATCGAACATTGGAAGTGTGTATAACGAAGATCAAGCTGTACCTGCGGACTTAAATACAAGAGATAGGATGAGTTGGAGGAAACTATGAATACTTCGGTTGTGGATGTTGTTGTCGCTGAGGGAGATAAATGCATTGGCTGAGATGACCCGTACATTGATTAAATAGTTGAATTGATCATAAATTCATATTTATATAACATTTATTATTTACTATACATATACCAGGTCTGTAAATATGAAACCGAAATTTACCAATAAATGGCGCCATCTGTCAATGTACCTTTCGACAAACCACGTCATCGGCGCCATTGTTTTCTTTTCACATCTATCATAAAAATAAAAGTAAATCATAATACTATGAGTGGTTTAATAAATTCGAAAGTGGTGATTATGACGTGACAAACGAAGAACGTGGAGGACCACCAAAAAAAATTTGAAGACAGTGAATTGCAAGCATTGTTGGATGAGGATGACGCTCAAACGCAGAAATAACTCACGGATCAATTGAATGTGTCACGAGAAGCCGTCGCCATCCGTTTAAAAGCCATGGGAAAGATCCAAAAGCTGAGAAAATGGGTTCCGCATAAACTGAATGAAAGGCAACACGATGTAAAATGGCGATGTAAAATGGATCTATTTTAAAAATCCAAAACGCAAAATGTCTTGGGTTGATCCAGGACAACCATCGACATCGACTGCAAGGCCAAATCGCTTCGCACGACAATGCTCTGTATTTGGTGGGATCAGAAGAGTGTGATTTATTTTGAGCTGCAAAAACCTGATGAAACCATAAATACTGAACGCTACCAACAAGAAATGATCAATTTGAATCGAGCTTTGTTTGAAAAACTACCAAAATATGGTAAAAGGCAACACAAAGCGATTTTGCTTCATGATAATGCAACATCATACAAAGCAAAACCGGTTATTGAAACGTTGGAAGCACTTAATTGGGAAATACTTTCACATGCGGCTTACTCGCCAGACTTGGCTCCGTCCGATTATCACTTATTTGCATCGATGGGGCACGTAGTTTGCTGAGGGGCACTTCACTTCCTACGAAAATGTGTGAAAATGCCCCGATAACTGGTTTGCCTCAAAAGAACAGTGTATACTGGAAAACAATGTTCCTTATTTTTACTTTTCAAACGATATACTTATGTATAGAACATATATGCAGATCAAGTAACTGTCCTTCTTTTGTCCAGATGTCAAAATTTTGCTAGTGTACTTTGGTACAAATTGGAATCAAAATATTAAATTAAAATGTGTTAACTATCCTACCCATGTTACCGGTAATATTACCGGTAACATTACCAAATTTAAAAATATCGGAAATTTTACAAGACTACTTACATTATGACATAACCTTACATTAAAGATGGAAAAATTAGTATAAGAAGAATTCATGAAACAATTGTTGGAGCATCTTGTAAACCAGAGAAAGACCAGCAAATACCTCAAAAACAAGGATATTCAATCAAGGAGTTTTGCAATCTAGTCAGGGTCAGAGTCGACACGCAAATCCGTCATGCTCGACACAGGGTCAGACTGAACAATCATCTCGCGAATGAACTGGGAGAAATTGGGAATGCCTGCCTTGCCCCATTGCGAAGAACAAGCGATCAACGCATCTGGTGATCGGCTGGATATAAAAGGTGGTTTCAAGGCAAAACTGGACTTATACGAACGGCAAGCCATTCAGAAAGAAAAACGGAGGTAGCTGACCATTCGACTGGGCTCAACGCCGCGCTTGAGCCGAACCCACTACCCACTACCAACACCCGCTGACATTTTTGCGAAATTTGCAAGTTGCACGGTCTTCAGTAATATTGACCTCTCGAATGCCTTCCTCCAGTTGCAGCTTTACTGGCCCAGCATTTACAGCGACATCGAGACCCACGTCAGAAGATGCGGCATTTGTGAAACCAATTCGAAGGCACCCAGAAAATGCACGCTGCAAGCGTGGTCGATGCCGAAGGGCCCAGGGACTCGCATTCACATCAATTATGCTGGGCCCGTCAAAAGGTTCTACTGTTTAGTTATCGTGGATGCATTTAGCAATTGGCCAGAAGTCTTCACGATGAGTAGTATAACATCGGACAAAATCGGAAAGGAGAAGGAAACGTTGATCGTATTTTACGCAAATTCCTGATGTGCTACCGATGCACGCCTTCGTATGCGCTAGAAATGAAGTCACCGTACAAACTGATGACAGAACATGAAATGAAGACGAAATTGAGAACTTGTTGATGGACATATTCGAGCTAACGCCGTTACAAGAGGTTGTCGTACCGATGATCATGCCACAGGACCAGCTTACCAATTGAACCAATCGAAGCCGAAGAAGTCAATGAAGCCATTCAGGATGACTTGCCGAAGCCAACGCCTTCCCGGACGGAGGTCAATGATGCTACGCAGGAAGCCTTGCACGAGCCAGCAACCTGTCGGACGTCACGAGCTACTGCCGGTAAGATGCCCGGCCGCTTTGATGATTTCGACATCAGTCGGCATTAGATAAAGGAAACATTTTATCTGGGGAAGAGTGTGGTGACGCCAGCGGCAGTGCCTAAAGTTAGTAAAAAAGTAGGCTTTGTTACTTGAGTGAATGGATCACGTGGAAATAAAGAGATCATTTACTTATTAAAAGAATTATAGTTCAATTAATTAGTAATGGATTTAACACTAATTCCCAATACAGGACAAACAAACAGGACAAATTTTAGAGTGTGCCCGTTTTCGGAATTACAAAAACAGATCAGAAATGTCTAACAAATTTTTACAATTTCTAAATTCTTGATAAAACTTTCAACATACCAAAAATGTTAAATTCGGTTAACCTGATGAATCACCTATAAAAACATGATAAAAGGGAGTCTCCAAAAAAGTACTACAATTTAACGACTAAGTGAAAGGAAACTCACGGTAGAAAATTTAGCGAAGCTTTATATCGATTTACAGTCCAATCTAAGAATTTTGATTTACAAAAATCCCATAAATTACTCGAATTTTAAATTTTGTCAAATTTCGAAAGACTTACAGAATTTTCGCATTTTTCTCAAAAGCTCGAGAAAATCTTAAAATTTTAAAAGATTTAAGAAATTTGAAATTCTAATTTCAAAACATTTCCTTTGAACGATTAAAACAACTAAATATATTTCGAATTTCAAAGACCTTTTGGTTTAGATTTGGCTACCATAATTTCGACTTTCGATTGCAGTTTCTCAAATTTATTTTGTTTGTTTTGGATTAAGAAAAAATTCGAACTGACTAGTTGGGCCTGCGTCCTGACCGTAATTTAAGTCAGTATATCGTTATTAATTAAAATGTGTAGTTTATGAATTGTTGGAGAGATTTTCTTGTGAAATAAACTATAATGAATTTATAAAACTTTGTAATTGACCGAATATAATAGAATGAATATATTGATATTATGAACAAACAGATGATATGAACAAGAAATTTATGAACAAATACTCTCTATCATAAATTAAAAATAATGATCCAATTTCCCAAATATAATTTACATTATCCGCCAATAAAAATAATAAAATGTGCCCGATGTATACAATTCCCGTCGGAAGAATGCCCATATTCCCCAAACAAATCACAAAACAATCAAATAACCAGTAAATTTATATCCTACATCCTGATGAGTTTTAATAACACATTCACCCCACAAAAAAAAAAAGTTAATTAAAAACAACAAATTACATCCATAAATTGACCAAAAATGCAACAACAAGAAAAAAACATTAAAAAAATGCAAAATTCGAGACCTTATCACATGCTGTGTGTTTTTGGTATTTTCTTATCTTTGTCGTGTTTTTTTTTTTGTGAAATCATAAAATTGCAAACTATTAAAAATATGAATTCATAAAAATATTACCTTAAAAAATTATGGTTTTTTTGGAAAGTTTTCCAGGAAATTATTACATAACGCAATATTTCCTATTTTTTTATGAGGCACCCATACATTCTTTTTGCACAAAATAGCATAATTTTTTGCAACCCTTAGCTTTCTCTTTTTTTATGATTATTAACTATTTATTAGACACAGCACACTATTAATATTAACACAAGGACCTAAATATTTTTTTTTTTTGCTTCAAGGATTAACTTTCACCAACATTTTTTTTTGGCACACTGCTTCTTATAAACATAAATACACCGAATGCAACAACATTTCAACTAAAACTAAATTCTAAATTTTTTTAAAGCTGTACAGATTACCAAAAAAAAAAAATAAAAATAAAAACTAAATATACAACAACGTTTTAATAAAGGTGTAATAAATTCTATATAGAAAGAACCAAAATGGTTGGTTAGCTGGCTGGTTTAGTATATCGGTTCAAGCGTGTATTATCCTCCTTTATATAAAAATTTTATTACATATATGCATTTCATAAAATCACCAAAACAATATGTTTGTATACCTATATGGAAACCAACAATATATGCTTCTTCTTACATTTTTGGTTTTCCTTATTAAAATTTTTCTGTCTGAGATCATAGTTTCATGTTTTCATGTTTATCTGCATACATAACCTAAAATTTAGCAGATTATAGGGTATGTCGTCTCATATCACATAATCGCGATATTATAAACAAAATTATGGTTTACGTCTTATTATCACCCCATATATTTGTATACAACACAAAACTCCTTTGCCCAATTACTATACCATATTAAACCCCGTTATTTTGACCTCCAAAAAAAAAACAAAAAAAAACTAAATCACGATTTTAACGTTAAATCTCAATTACATGCAAACAAAACTAAAAAAAAAAAGTCTCAATTTTCATCTTGAAGCGCAAAACTGTTTGTTATCGCGATTATGTATGTTGTGAAAAATATATAAATAAAATGAAAAACAGAAGAAAAATGATAAATTGAATGATCATAAAATAGCGATAAATTAAAATAAATAAACGTAAGTATTATAAGAAAAGAGCATCATTTCAAAATAACCGTATACAGTATAATCAGTTAAGTTAAATTAAGTAATTTAAAGAATAAAAAAAATGTTAAATAAGATCCCATTTATTTATTTATTTAAAGAAACTTATAATGTTGTTAAAGATCGATTGGTACGATACCTTTATTTTAAACGTCATATATTGAGTTCAAATTGATTTACATATTTTATGTTGAAGTAACTTTAATTATATGCATAACATTAAAAAAAATGCCGATGTTTGATGTAGGGCGGAGAATTATGGGTCTATTAATTAAAAGCTTTCTATATGCAACAATATGATGGTATACATGGTTATAGCATTTTTTCAATAGATGGCAGCACATCTAAATAATAACCACGCCCATTAATTTTCTAATCATTTTATCAACAATACAATTTTTACCTAAAAGAACGAGTTTTCTTGTCCTATATTAAGGAGGTGATATTTTCAATTATTCAGATCAGTTAAATTTACTAGATTTTAATACTTAGTTTATTGCGTACAAAATTAGTCAATACTGTAAAGCGGGCTTAGATTTACTAAGTCGTTTCCTCGCCTCAAAAAAGACGTGAACTGAAATCATTAATCAACTAAAATATGAATTGAATATTGAATGTACTATAAAGTCTTTCCGTTATAAGATATAAGACAAAGGTGACAAATTTAGTGCAAAAAATAACAAAAAAATGTTGAATTTAAAACGTTTTTACGCACAAAAAAATTATAAGAAAATAAAAATATTTCATGAATCAAATAATTGATACTAAAATTTTTTTATTAATCGTTAATCGAAATCTGTTCAAACCGATTAATTGACCGAAGCACCATGTGAAATTCAACCTCAGGTAATTCAGCCGAATTAATTTTCATTGAACTCTCTTTTAGGCAGATTTTTTTTTTTAACCTAAAAAATGTCAAAATTAGGCGTCAGTACATTTTTCTAATTAACTAATTTGGTTATATAGGGAGCACAGCGACGGGAAGTCAATGATACGATATACATTTTTGTTTTCTTATTCCAGCTCGTATAAAGTTGGAAACATACTACTGGATTATTATGTATTTGAAACGCTCTGAAAACAAAACCATACACAAACCAATTAAATTGTTTAAAAATATTAAATAAATTGCTTATAGCGCACCGCCGATTAGTTGTAGAAGACATTACTGCACTTTACTGGAATTTTTCGATTTAACTGTTACTAAAAAAATATCGAAAAATTGTAAAGTCATAAAAGTATGTTTTCCCTACTACAAGTTTTCTCGGTTACACATTGTTTTAGTTTTTAGAGAATCAGGGTGCGCGAAAACTCATAGAAAGCAAAGAATTTATACAACTTTTCGATATTTTTATCACAAAAAATCGAACAACTGTAAAAATTTGCAAAAACAAGCTTTTATTTTACACTTTTCGGTTAATCAATCCAATATTAACCGATTTTTACCGAGTTTTATATTTATGACTTCCTAGTTAATTTCATTAATTAATTTGAATCTGAATTTCAGCCGACTTGGATTGCACATCAACTTTTAGTTAATTATAATCCATCCACATTTCAATTTCACCTGCTACAGAGTTCTGACCTCTTCTGTCGAATAATTATCTCTCGCATTACGAGTTTAAGTTCCCCGGTTTGGAGAACTCAAAATTTACAAAATCGCAATTGCGGAAACACGCAATTGAGCGTTACGAGAAAAGCAAATATCTCGCATCATGTTTTGTCGCAATGTCTCGCCTTGTGTCTCAATATCAGAATTTGGATGATTTCGATTTTTTTTTTGAATTTATATTTAATAGAACTGAAGAAGTTTAATTTTCCGCTTAATAGGGATTACTCGAGCTTCTCTAATTTTGACGTTATGGGAAATTGGACGTTCTTAAGTTTACGAATTTATTACATTTTTTGAGATTTTAAAGATTTTCTAAATTATTCAAGATTATCGATATTATTCCAGTTTAGTTTATGATAAAAAAATAAAACCGCTGACTATTCAGTTCTATTTAGTCTAAATAATGTCACCGTTATTCTAAAACTCTTAGATTATTCGATTTTTTTAAATTATTCGAGTTTCTGGCTTATACTCGAAAGTTGCAACTTACAAGACGTTACGTGATGTTAGTTACAAAGTAACTCGTACATCACGATCAATATTCTCTGGAATTTTTGACGGTTTTTATTATTCGAGATACTATAGGCTTTGATATTGAGATTTTCAACCTTTTCAGTATTATTTACCCGGTAGGACAGTGGTTAGCATGCTTGCTTCAAGCTCCGGAGGTCCCGGGTTCGATTCCCGGCGGGTGATGAAAAAATCACGGCTGGTTAATGTTGGATCAATGAATTAATCACTCATTATCCGTTAAAAAAAAATGATTACGAAACTTCAAATGAAGCGGCCAAATCCCTCTATGGGATGTAGCGCCAGCGAAAGAAAAAAGTATTATTTGAGTTTAGCTTGGAGACGCGTGTGAAATATTTCCTAGAATAATCCTAAATACAAAAACAACGTTTTGGAATGGTTTAGGAAAAATTTCATAAGCCGGAGGACGGCTGTGAAAAAACTCATAAATCATTCCTTAAATAAAACCGTTTTGTTTGTATTTGTGAAAAACAAACTTAAATAGAAATCGTATACATATTTAGGCGTAACTCCAGATTTTGACAGGTACACATCTATCACGCTACATTTTTTCCCTGTAAGTACTTTCAAAAACTACTAGTTCTTGCAAAGTGGGCATCGATCCCACTACATTATTGTGTAAGCCCTATCTATTGCCAGTATACTCACAAAATTTTTCAGATTTTTGTAATTATTCTGGAATGGTCAAAATTGGGCCCGAAATAAACAGCTCACATCCATATTAAGATTCAGCTTCATTATATTAATTTAACAGAAGACAACTCCAGATTTTTGAAGTGGACATCGATCCCACTATATTTTTCTGTAACCCCTATCTGTTGCCAGTATAATCTTTAAGATTTTTGTCATTGTTCTGGAATGGTCAAAATTGAGCCCGAAATAAATGTCTCACATACATATGAAGATATTACCTCATTTCAATAATTTAACGGAATACAACTCCAGATTTTGCGAGTTGAACATCGATTCCACTATATTTTTTATAGTGCCCAATTATGATGATTCCAGAACAATGACAAAAATCAGAAAATTTTTGTGCGTACTGGCTTACAGAACAACATAGTGGGATCGATATCCACCTCGCAATATCTGAAGTTGTATTCCGCTAAATAAATAATATGAAGTAAAACATAAGAATCGCATATTTCAAACATAAGAATCGCATTTCGCACAAAATTCTGGAAAAATGTTAAGTACTGGCAATTGATGGGATTATCAGAAATCTACTGTGGGATTTATATCCACCTCATAAAACCGGGATTCGTTTGCAAATTATTTATGAATGATAATGAATTTTTCAAGCAACGATACTTTTAGATTATAAATTAAAACATTGAGAGCAAGTTTTTTTTTTATTTTCGTTTTAATCAATTTTTTTTACTAAATATAAATCATTGTGAATGGGTTTATTTTTAATTTAACCCTTGTGTTACCTATACCCAAAAAAATTTACGTTAGTACACACCCGACCCACCCGGGTAGCCAAGTGTATTTTTTCGGTTTTTTCAAGAGATTTTTTGCCGGTTCCGCTATGTTGTTGCATTTATTTTGTAAATTTTGGTGAATAAAAACGAGAAAATAGGGAATTCCCCTATAATGAAAGTGGAAAACGAGAAACGAAAAAACCCAAATGAGGAAAAAGTTATTAATAGGGACAATTTAAACGGGCATACAAGAAAAAAAATTTGGCGGCAAACATTAGAATCAAAAATAAAAAAATGGCATCACAAATAATATTTTAACACAAGATACGAGAATACAAACAAATATTTTTGAAGGACATAATTAAATACTGAGGAGACAAACATTGCATCAAAATTAATAAATTGGCAACAAATATAATATTTTGGAACAGAAAAAAATAATTTTTAGTAATAAAAAAATCAAAAAAAATCGAGACCGAAAATTAAATTTAATGGATTCAAATTATTTAATATTTAATCTGTGTCTGCCAGGTTTCTGAATCAATTTTAAAAATAAATCTGCATTTTCCAGAATATTTTAAAACTAATTTCAATTTTTTAATTTTTAATTAATTTATTTATGAAAATTTGTTGTCAGCTTATTATTTTTGGCGCTCAAAATGTTTATTTCGATGCTCAAAAATAATGTTTTGTGTTCCATTCCAATAGTGCCAAAAAATTAAAAATGTTGCCAAATTATTATATTTTGTTCCAAAAAATTAATTTTAAGATGCCCAAAAATTTTTGTTTGTTGCTCATTAATTTGTGCCGTTTTATCAATTTTTTGTATCTCAAATATTAATTTTTTGTGTGCCGGTTTATTGCCAGTCTTATTAATATGCTGTTCGTCATACATACTAATATAGGTTGTGGTTGTTCAAATATATAAAACATTCGTAAAAAATAGTGATCGCAAATACGTGGCACGCGTGCCAAACCTTGCACGTTTAAAAATTGGCCTACCACGTCAAAAATTTTTAGAGTACGTAGTTAGGTGCTAAAAAATGATAGTAATTTTTCCAAAAAAGAGAGAAGGCTTTTAGAATTTTGGTAAAGCTTTTAACTATTGAAATGCTGGAGAACGAGGAAAACACGAAATCAATTTGGTCATACAATCACCTTTGAAATGAATTTCAAGTATTTTCGACAAATACAGAAAGTTCGAAAGTAAATTACTAGGTGATCTGATAACATATTTGCGATATTTGAAATTATTTTTGTTAGGTACCGATATGTTTCAAATGGGTGAGTTTAGCGATGTTTTATTCGAAAAATTGTAAGTTTAGTTCAGAGTTTATTTAGTTCTACAAATTACGAGAATTAAAACGCACTTTTGCGATAGTATTCTTGAATGAAAAAATGTTATTAATTCGAATTTAAATATCAATTAATTAAAAAGGCATTGAACCAAAAATTTTAATCAAAACTCCAGAGAAATACGATTAGCAGAAAGGTTAACTTTCACGCGTAAAGATTTGAAACTGGAAATTCGTAAGAAGATCTAAAATTCTGAATCATTTTTCTTCATCTACTTAAACCTACTTGACTATTTAGTTGACGATGCCAGATTATCGTTTAACAGAAATTTAACACATCATTTCATAATACATAGTTGAAATAGATAGATAAAAAATGTTTGTTCCAAATATCCTTGTGGGTTCGTATTTTTATAGATGAACATGATGAGAAGAATTAGGAATAGAACGGCCTCAGGCAATTGTCTCGGGTTAAGACTTTGAGCCCGATTTTTGGGATAATAAAATGCATCTTAAAATAAAACTTTGGTGATCCTTAAGATTATATTTAAATATCTTATTTTGATTTGGCACGCAGAAAATCAGACATTTAAAACAATAATTATATTGGCACGGTAATAACCAACTATTTGCGAACACGCAAGTCTTTTCCTTATATTTTGTTCTGGCTACCCGGGTGGCCGAGTATGCATTAGGAGGGTAACGAAAATTACTCACACATAACTCCATCAAAAAATAATTTTTATCCAATTTTTATCCAAAAATCGTAAACTAATATTCAATTCTTGGATGTCAAGAAGCTAGGAACATCTAACTTCAAAATTGCAGTCCCCACAAATATTTAAAGTTGAAATGGCTACCCGCGTAGCCGGGTGCGTACACAAGGGCTAAATATTTATTAAAATTTCATTTCGCCTAAATGTATGCGTACTCTTAATTTTTTTTAAATACACACCAATACATTCAAATTTTTTTCATTTATGAATGATTTAAGATATTTTTCACAGCCGTGTTTGGAGTTGATTTGTCAGGAAGCATACTATTCGTATCAGACAGATTAGCTCACAGAGAAGAGATTTTTGAAATCAAGGTGTTTGGTTTTGTCTAGATTTCCAGATTTAAACCAGTGAGGCGTGGCTTGACATCGAAATTATTTAATTAAATTCGATTTTTGGCAGTTTTTCAAATTAATCTAGATTCCATTTGATTTTTAGGGTTATAAGTTTATTCAATTTTTTTGTTGAATTTTCTAAACTTTTGTAAATATCGAAATTTTCTAGAATTTAAAAATCTTACACGCGATTTTCGAGATTGCTCGTGTTTCTCGAATGAGAGATGACAGCTGAGTTAGATGACATTTTTTTAGAATATTTGAATTTTTGCGAAATCCTCGAAATACTTAGAATTTTAACGGTATTTGACTGCTTTGTTTCGAGATTATCCGATATGTTCAAGATTTTTGTTGAATACTATTTGAGATTTGCGAGATTATTACATAAATAACACTCTATATTACTCGCAACAATCTACAAATTATTTAAAATTGTTGATGATGTTAGTGAGCATGATGAGCATATTAGTGTTGAATTACTGCGTTAAGTTGAGTTGTAACGTAACCTGTCAGCCTCAAAGTAAACCAGAAAATTTTGTTGTTGAAGCAAAAAAAAAAATTTGTTTGTATTGGTCGAAGAGACGCAAAAACATCGTTTCCTAATGTTTTAAATTGTCACTTAGTAAAATCAATCAGGTGAGATCTGAATGTAATACATTGAAAATTGTACATATGTCAATGTGATACTTAAATGTCAATTTTTCCATCGGTAGATTTTCGATGCCAACATGAAGGGAGACTGTCAATGGGAAGTTAATGGAGAAATTCACCAATTTCTTTTCTTTTCCGCGTTTATTTTATTAATTATAGGGAGCACTACAACTTAGCTTTGTGTAAAGATTAATTTTTTAGAAAATAGACCTATAAAAACGAATATACTTTCCTATTTTTTAGAAATTCGTTTGTAGTTTGGAATGTTTATAACGAGCATACCGATTATTATAAAAAACTTATTTTGTCGTCTTAAAATATTCGTTGTAATAGCAATATTTGGTTAAAGTTAACTTGGAGATATAATGAAACATCAAATAAATGTAAGCCTAATTCTACGGACCCAGAAAACGAACACAGAAATAAGTGATACAGCAGGCTGTATAAATTTGTAATCTATTTGCAAGACATTGAATCTTAACCATGCCGAAAGGCTAGATGGGATTTTCCGAGTATCGTGTTCCGTAACGTAAAATGGCTGGTATACGAACTTAAAGAATGCATCATTGATAAATAAGGGGTCGTCCTTAAACATTTTATTATTATCGCTGGGTCTACTCCAAATCTCCAAAGAGTAAATTATTTCAGGCTATTTCTAAGAAAAAAAAAATCCAGCAAGCCAAGCCGAACAAACGTCTTTTTTTTTAATTTTCTCTTTTAAATATTGGAGATTCGTGCACCAGTTTGAAAGTGGACATAGGAAATAATAAACTAAAAAATAAGAAATAAAAATTCCGGTCCAATTAGGGAAAAAATGATAAAAAAGAAGTGCAATATTTGTAAGGAAACAATTAAATGTGATGAGAAAACGGTTGAGTGTAAAAGTTGTAAAAAAACATTCCACATTGAGTGCAAACGCATAACACGTTTAGAAATGAGAACTCTGGAGAATGATAACTGGATATGTGGTAAGTCGTGCAGAGAAAATATTATAGTTACAGAATTACAAAATGGTGAAAGTGATGTAGAAAGCTGTGATGTCGATTTTGACCATTCAATCAACGAAAGTACTGCCATAGCAGAACCAGTTCGGTCACAATAATTTATCTCTGATAAAATGGACAACTTTGAAATCAAAGAAATTTTGTTAAACCAAAAATGACTTGAAAAACGTGTTGTATATTTGGAGCAAAAGGTAGTATTTTTGAAGCAGCAACGTAACGATAATATTATTTTAATCAATGAGATCCAAGAAAAATCTGTTGAAAACTTGACAGAAATTACTCAAAAAATTACAAACATAACAAGTAACATAACTTAAATACATCGACTTAAAAATGATGCTAAAAAAACATCAAGGAGAAATTATCGCAAATATCCAGCTCCAATTATGGTAACGTTCACTAACTTTATACAAGCAAAACATATGATGAAAGCAAAGAAAAATCGTGGACCTCTCTTAGCAAGTGGTATTATATCCTACGCTAAAGCAACTGACGAAGTTAATTTTCGATCGTTTCTAACGAAATACAATGTCGATCTCCTAAATAATGCAAAGGAGTTAAAAAAACACGGATTTACATTTATTTGGTTTTCCAATAATTATGTTCATGCAAGAGAATCATCAAAGTCTCCAATTCATGACATAAAAACTCAAAGTGATATTGAAAATCTATTTAAAAAAATTAATAATTTTTTTAAAAAATACTTATTGCCGAATTTTTGTTTATTTTGTTTGTTTGTTAATTTAATATTACTGTCGATTTATTTATTTTTAATTTTTTGGTTTTATGAACGATTTAACCAGTAATATAATGGACTCTCTTGATATAAAATACAGTGTAAATAAAGTAAGCAAAAACATAAATTCTACTGAATATTTAAATGTATTGTATACTTGAATGCAAGGAGCATTCGTAATAAATTTGTTGATATACAAAATCTAATTGAGTCATATGACTTTATTATTCATTTGCTGGTTCTTACAGAAATTTTTATTTATACGAATGAGCAAAAATTGTTCCAGTTGAAAAATTATATGGGTCATTTTCTGTGTAGGGATGAGTATCGTGGCGGCGAAGTAGCTGTCTACGTACATAACACAATAACATCCATCAAGTTATATGAGTTGTGTTTTCTTGAAAATAATTTTATGTGTATTAGCCTTCCTACATTAAAAATACATTTGGTTGTTTATAGACCTCCAAAGTTAGTAAAAGAACTATTCATAGATAAACTTGAAGAATTGATAGCTCCTCTTAAAAATCTATATGTGGTAGGTGACACTAACATTGATTTATTGAGAAAAAATGATTATGTTGCTAATAAATATCTAAATGGATTCATTGTACTCAATAAATTATCATCTACACATGCAACAAAAGTCGAGTTCGAGACGGAGTTCCCCAAGGCAGCAGAAGAATTTGTACTAGAATTTGGTAATTATTATCACTGCCATAATAAGTGTACCATTACAGGGCCAGAATCGCCAAGTAATAAATAACTTTTCGCCAAATAAATGTTCCGAAAAATAAAATTTACGATGTATATGGATGCTCATGCTGTAACAAAACTTTAAAAAGCTTTTCAACAAATAGCCACAAGGTATAATAGTGATCAAGAACCAATTTAAACTTGAAATTGAATTGTTAAGTTCTTCTTCTGAAAGTAAACCTTGAAAGTTAATTGTTAAAAACTCTAATTTAATTATAATTCTTGAATGTTTCTTGAATATCAAAAGAATTTTGGTTTTAACCTTTGGACTTGTAAATAAAGTTTATGAATCTCATTTGTTTCTCGAAATAATATACGTGGGATAGTAACTTTTTAGTAATTAGTGCTTTTCACAATTAATTGTAATTAAAACCGAAGCTCATACACTGAGAAAATTATAATACTTCAAAGTTAAAGATTGGGTACTTTTAAAATAAAGAACTGTGTTTTTCTTAAAAATGAATGTAAAATCCATCGGGAGCCCCACTTTACCAATCATTTCATAATCCACTGTTGTTAAAATGCATCTTTTTAGGCTACCTCATCTGCTGGAACAAAAGGGTAACATTTAAGTATTTTAATTTGGAGGTTGAATGTTTCATCATTGCCGTATCTCCTACTTAGTCCAAACTTCTGGATGCGGCGCCAAATTATTTGTCCAAAGTAAAACAAGCAACCCTTATACTCTGCATCCGGGAAAAAATTTTTCGCAGTCCCAAAAATCGCCTTTTCAAAATCAGTTATTATTAGTTTTGGCTTTAAACAAACTTTATGATCACAAGAAATCCGAAATATCTCATAAAATACCTCTATATACGCAGCTTTTGATTTAGAGCTCATAAGGCAGTACAGCAGAGGTAAGGTCGCGTCATTAAGTCTACCGTGAATTGTAAATAATTGATGCATGATAGTTGGCACAACTGTAAAAGTACCGTCCATCAACCAACAGTCCGCTTTGCCTACACACAAAAAAATAAAAGGTCACCACAACACCGAATCGGTGTTACATAGTGTCCCACCGATCGGATATTTATAATTTGAATCCAATCGGATATTATAATAAAAATGGCATAAAATACATTTGGATAAAAACTTTTACACCGCATAAAACCCAAACAGGAACATTCATCTTTAGGAAAACACCTAGAGGTGCATTTTATTAAATCCAAAAGGAGTTTTTATAAAAATATATCTTTTCGGATAGATAAAAATATTTATCCGTTGATGCGTATTTAATTTTATAAAATATATTCAGTTGGAGAAATATAAAATACTTTTTCGGATAAAAAACCAATTAACACCGCACATTTTTTGAGTGTATGGTTTTTATCCATTGGTATTTGTGTATCATGTATATGTATATGATTTTAATATGTTCCGAAGATTGTAAGAGAATTGAACCTTCTCATCAGGCTGCTGCGACTAGACTGATTGTATCACAATTTAAATTCTATTATACAGAAGGAATATGCAGGTTGATTTAGCGAATTTAACTAATACAGCCAAAATCTCTTACAATTTTACTTTTTCAAGAAAACTCCAAACGGTGTAAATATTTACTCCGATAGAACGAAAATAATCTCTGGGAAGTACTTTTTAAAAAATCCGCTGTTGACAACTTTTGCGTTTACTCCGAACGGTGCAAAAGTATACTGTTCGATCCTTTTGGATATTTTAAAATTTGTATCCGATCTTGCGGAGTTAATATGGTACTATTGGATAAAAAATAAAGTTTTTTTTGGATAAAATACCATTCACACCGCAATATTTTTTTGTGTGTAACAGCTAAATACTTGCTAAGTACCCACAATAATAATATAATTTTCATTAAATTACTTTTTTGTGTTAGCGGTTCTTTCAAATTACTCGCCCTAAATCGATATATTTTGCAATTGATGTTGAGCCTTTTCTGTAGGCAAATACACCCGGACATTACTATTGCAGGAAACAATAGGATCGCGAATAATTTTAACAGGTGTCTTCGAGGAGTCAGGTGCTTTTTTTTTATTTCATTATTTGCAATATTAATGAATTTTTGGTGAGCTTCAGGAGAATGAGAATATTCACCTACTGTTCTTTTAACCACGAGTTCGCCATTTACTGTTTTAGTGACCATTCTTTGCAATGCTCTGTTTTCCTTTTAGCACATGAATAGGAGTAACATAATTGGAGCAATCAATTTCAAAATTATTTTCCGATATTTACAAATTTACTTTTGCAAGCCGGGCTTTGGAAAAAATCCAACGAATCCATCATTTTATCCATCATAGATTCGTTGGATTTTGCAACAATGGATTTTGACTAGAAAGGATTTTGTGAATAATAGATTTTATGATAATGGATACGGAAAAAGGTGGATTTTGTCAAAAGTTTTTAGAGAATAGATTTGGATGTAATGGATTTCGTGGGTAACCCAAATCCATCAAATTCATTGATTTATTCTTAAATTTAAAGTACAATAAAATTTTAAAATAAAGGATTAAAAATCTTCATTTTTAATGACTTAATAAGAGATTAAACTTAAATTGTCCCCTTTTCTTTATTTGATATTTTGTTGTATTCAATTAAATCAAAAATAAATCCTAAAATTTTATAGTTTTTTATCATTGGATGCGAATATTTTTTTACTTTAAATTTAAAGTTTTAGTTTCTTAAGTTTATATCTATTTTCTTTGAAATTGAATAATTTCCAAAATTTAAAACCAAAGATTCTAAATTCTTAAAAATAAAACCTAAATTCCTTTGCGCAAAAAATATAGGGAAAATATCTTAGTTTTAATTGGGAAATTCTTAATTTTTAAGGATAATTTTTCTGAGTGTAAAAGAAAATATTTTCAAAGTAAGACTCGATATTGTGCTCGAGCTAAATAAATTGTTAATTCTTCATAGCATTATTCAAAGCACAGCTATTTATATTACATATTTAATTTAAATATTTAACTTTAATCCTGCTAGAAGAGTATTTGGGACTCATTTTTTATTTTATAATGATTTCAGTTGCTAAAATATAATTATGAAGTTATAAAATCTGGGGTTTTTCCTTATTTTAAATAAATTGTGAATTAAAAAATATAAAATATTTTGTAATTATTTATTTTACAACAATTCTAGTACAATTATATATAAGTAGCCTCAGAGACTCTTTTTTAAGTTTTTTGATATGAAAACTTAATATCATTGTAAAAGTTAAAACGCCTAAAATACCTAACGGTAGACGAGTTACATAAAATGTTTTGTTTTTATTAATTAAAATGCATTTATTTAAAATGCACCGAAACTTTTATAAATTGGAACAAATTACGTTATTCCGAAATTGAATTAAAATTGCTTTGAAATTATGGTTACACAGAACATACATAATATGTTGTATTTAAAATTTACTCGAAACTTTAGTTAAGCCATCCAGAATATGTCACTAGTATAAATAAGAGTAACGTTTAATTATAAAAAATAAAATTTCGTTAAATTACATCGAATTTTAACTTTCGAAATATCCAAAAGCTGTATAACTCTAAATTATTTTTTACCAATTTCCATAAAAATTCTAGGTTCAATTGAGATTTCAAATTGGCCAACTACATAAATTGGTCAATATTTCAATTTTAGGAAAAATTTGAATTCTGAGGAATCTTGGATTCTAGATATCAAATACTAATTAAAATAAGTCTAAAATTAATATTTTTGTTAAAAGATTCTAAATTGCAACATGGAAAATCTAACGATTTGCAATCTCTGTAAATAAGAGTCTTATATTGTAGTTGGAACTTTTAGTTTAAAGTTACAGAATAAAAATTATTAAAATTATTTGTAAATTTCAGAATAATAGATTTAAAATTTCATTTTTAAATTTCAAATTTTCATGATTTTAAAAATCATAATTTTAAATTTTAAAGATTTTAGAGAATTTTGCAAAATTAAAAATTCGAAGTACTCTAATTATTAGGGAATGTAACTTTCAATTTTTTGATTTTGATAAAAAATTAAATCATTTTATCTCAATTTTTAAAATGTTTAATCATTAATTTTCGAAATTTAATTTTCCCTTCATTTTAACTACCTATAGGTATTTTTATTTAAATTATAAATCAAAAAATAACTAGATAAAATTTGTTTCCAATGAAATTCCAAACAGGAACCAAATTAAATTAAGATTGCTGGAAAATTTGAGAATAATTAAAGTTTTAATATAGATTTTAACTTTTAATTAACAAAAAAGAACCGATTGGGCTACATCACTAATTTCGAGGAGCAATGATCTGAACATTTCAGTTGGGACCATGAGACTTTCTCAACTCTAAGTTGTTATATTTAAAATTTTGTATCTAAACTAACAAATTTATATTTAATTTAACATTTTTTTTTAATGTTTTTTAAAATTTAAAACTGAAAAATTTCCAAATTTATTAATTTTACTTATTATTAAAAATCTAAAAATTTAAAATATAAATGAAAATTTGTATGATTATTTACAATTTAAAAAACGTTAATAAACAATTAGTTTTGATTTTAAAAACTGTTATTTATTAAAATTTGCAGTATGCATTTCGGCATAATTAGTATATGTATATGCCATCTTCAGCTGCTGTCTTTCTTCCGTCTAAAAATTTTTTATAAATTATTTTTCGCGGTAAACACGGCAAAGTTTAAATAAAGTTGAGGGGATTGGCTGTTCATCAATATTCATCGTTTTGCTCATATAGAAGCTTTCAATTAATTTTAGATTTCCAATGTATATGATGATTTTTCCAAGGCCGGTATCTTGTCTTTTGAATTACATAAGATATTTTGTAGTTTATTGTCGTTCCCGAAAACTAACTTGTTAATACTAACTTATTATTGCGGGTAGGAAACAACATTTTACCCACTTTTTGTTGCTCCTTTTTTCTTCTAATGTGGTTATATGTTGTAGCTGTATTTTTCTTGTGTATTTGTTAACTAACCATTTACACTAGCGATGTCCTTGATGTTAGATAATTCCTTAATGAAATCATCGATTGATAAAGAGAGACGACACATTCTGTAAACCATGCTGTTAAATGCTGCATATTCATGTTGACCGAAGTGTGAGAGTCGTTGGTATGATGTATCATCTGGTATGACACATCATACCATGATCTTGGTATCTGGTATTTCTTGGTTTTCGATATATATCTATATCGATCGACTCATTGTTCCTTCTTAACATCAAATCTAAGAAAGGAAGTGTTCCACATTTTTCTATTTCTACTGTAAAATTTATGGTATCGTACTGATTATTTATGCTCTTTAATATTAACTCTATTTCTGCTTGTTTAATTACTGTAAATACATCGTCTACGTATCTCAACCAAACTTTTGGGAGTTTGTTGTTATGGTGTAAAGTTGTTTCTAGATTTCCGATGAATGCATTTGAAATAAAGCATGAGAGTAGGTTGCCCATACTCGTACTATGAGTTAATTTGTAGAGTTCGCCATTATATTCCAGTTCGTTTTGTTCCATGCACATTTTGGTAAGTTGTGAGTAGAGAAGTTAATGTTCTACAGAGATTTCTAAACGATTCAACCAGTCATTTATTACTTTTATAAATGCTTCAAGAACTGGAAAATGTGGATATAGTGCTACTATGACAAAAGAAACTTGGATTACGTCATTTTGCAACTGTATATTTTTTATTTTGTCCACGAAATCAAAACTATTTTTGACGCTGAATCCAGAAGGGGTGGGGGGGGGGGGGGTATATCTGTTGAGAGGCTAACCACCAATTGGTCTCATTTTATTCCCCTCTTTATGGATGTTTGGTAATCGATACAGTCTCGGTATTTTTGGGTTTGAGACAGTAAGTTGATATTTTGGTGTTCCGAAAACTTCGTTTATCATTCGAAAGTTTTCGTTCGTATGAAATTTTGTATTTGTAAGCTTTTTTAAATTAAGCGAATTTGAAATTTTTCGTAAAAAACTGAAATTGGTCAACCTAAGTTTAATAGATTTTGGAAGCAATTTCATTGATTTTTGATTTGTTCAATATGAAAAAGCGGCAGGCCAAAATTAAATTAATATTTGAAAAACAAATGTGATAAATCAAAATAAATCAACAATTTCAAGTAAATGTTAAGTAAGACTTAAAACTGTATGATTTAGATGAGTTTTCTATATGCACTGATGTTCACATTTATTTTAGACTGCCCGCGATTATTTTCTTTTTACAAGGTTTGGCTAATTTAGAGTTTGCAAGAACATTGCTATAAATCGGTCAAAAATTTCGAAGTATCGACATTGTCCTAGGAGCGAATTTATCAAGAGTTTTGTAATTTGCTTTGAAATTAAGGTTAGGCAAAAGTTGAATCTAAAGCTAATTCGAAACTTTAGTTCAATTAATGATTTGTCGTAAGTATAAGAATAAAATTTATTTACAAAAACTAAAATTTCGTTAAGAATTTCAAAGTTTCGTAACTCGGAATTATTTTTTATTAATTTTCATGAAAATTCGACCTTCAATTGAAATTTTAATTTTTCAGTATTAAAAATTAAAATTTTATTCAGATAAAATTAAAATTTTGGAAATTCTAGGATTTTAGGATTTTAAACTTTTACTATTGAGAATCATTTACGTTATGATTATACAGCGCATTCTAAATAAAATGATTCTATCTCAGTTTAAAAATTTAATTTTCAACAACTTCATATAAAATTTGTTTAAATGAAGAATGAAAATTTTGACGAAAATGAGGTTTATGAAATTCCAAATACGAACCAAGCTATGTAAATTAAGAAATCTGAGAACAATTAAAGTTTTAATATAGATTTTAACTTTTAAATTTGAAGTGATTTAGAAGAGCAGTAAATGTTTGGTGCTTATGTTATTTTCACTTTTTACACTAAATTTCGAGGTTCTATGATCCAAAAATTTCATTTTTGGTATTCTGATTTTTCAACTCTGAGTTGTTAGATTTAGAAATATTTGCCTAACTAACTATTTCAATTTTGAAATTTCAAACTATATTACAATAAATTCAAAAATCATATTTAAAAATTTTCCAAATTTAAAATTTTAAAACTGAAATTATTATTATAAATCTAAAAATGTAAATGAAATTTTGTATTTTTAAATTTTATTTCAAATTAGGCGGATTTTTGACAGAATTATTGGTAAATATCTGAAATGTGTCGACTAAAAATTAAAGTTTTATATTTTGGAAACAATTTCATGGTTTTTTAGTGTTATAAAGAAATAAGCTTTTGAAGAAATTACGATTTTGTGAAATTTGAAATCTGAACTGGTCCAAATGAGAACGCAGTATGAGCCAAATTAAAATAAAATTTGCATAAAATCTGATAACTAAAATTAAATCAACATTTTCAAGTAATATTTGAGATTATTTTCTTAAATCCTAAATTAGCCTAACCGTACAAGGTTTGGGTTATTTAGGTTTCGCTAAAAAATTGGTAGGTATAGCAAATATTCGTAAAAAACCGATGTAAAATATAGTTCACTAAAATTTACGACATTCGAATTAATGAAGTAGAAAAATAGCGAATATTTTGCGAATTATGGCTGAATGCTAAAGATGAAAAAGTTTAATTACCTGATACTTGCTGTATTTCATTATCTGACTTTAAAATGTTGCATTCATTATCACAAAGAAAGAAACAACTAATCTAATTAATTTTTCTTGCTCATAAAATGTAATTTCGCATAACTCCTTATCGCATTTAAATGAAACGGATGAATTGAATTGATAAGCACGGTTGGTTGGATTTAAAAAAGAAATATTTTTTAAATAGTAGGTAGTAGGTTCGGGATATTATTATATGACAAGTTCTTTAGGTAAATTTATGATCGACAAGATTTTACATGCATGCACCGGTATGGATGGCTTATTTTTGTTAATCAATAATGATGATTTATTAAATAAACTATCTGCATATAGTGAAAGTTAAATAATCTGCTGAAGATATATACAAAAAGAATTAAATCAATTTGCAAAATAATTAATATATTTACACGATTCTAATAAATGAAATTAGTAAATAAAATCGGATCAGCTACTCAAATAATAATATACTAAAAGTTATCTGTCTGTTTAAATTTAATTAATATAATTATTTTGTTTATAAAAATAATAATAATCAATCCAATTCATGCTTGAAAACTTTATTTAATTTTTCCAATTTATTTACAAAAAAAAAAAACCAAGCGCCACATTTGTTTTGACTTCAAAGTGAACCAGTATCGCTGTATTTAAGCATAGCCAAGTAAATAATTTGAAGGTAAAGGTAATTAACACTTAATTATAATTTATATTGTATACGAGTATTAATAAGAAGTTAGCCTTATACCAGACACAAAAATGTTGTTACGTTTACATTGAAACAACATTTTTTTTTTTTAGATTTTAACCAACCGTACCTAAATACACAATCTGATGTAAGAACATAACATTAAATCAACTTGCAAATTAATTAACGCATCATTATATTTACAAGAATCTAATAACTGAAATTAGTGTATAAAATCAGATCACCTACTCAGATAATAATACAGTAAATGTTGAATAATATAATTATTTTGTTTGCTTATTATAATTTTAGTAAAATAATCAAAACAAGAGATATTTAAATCAATTCATGCTTTAAAACACTTTCGAGCATTTTTTTTTTACAAATTTATGAAAAATCACCAAGCATAAAAATAATAATAAATTAACAACTTGTGTACAAGTGTTCCTTAAGTATAAATTTATGAGTTGGTTATGGGTGACTTAAATTATTTTTTTTTTTAATCAACAACCTTTAATAAAAAATCAGAAATATTATGAAATGTATGATGATTTATTGTAAATTTAACAATCTGGTTTGTTATGTATATAGATAAAGTTATATTCTGCAAGCTTAATGAAGATGTTAAATTAATATATAGATAATTCGAGGGTTAAGATTAAGTCTGTGTGTGTATATATATATATATATATATCACAAAGTATACACCAACTTGCAATAAAATAACAAGACATAAATATCACACCAGTGAAAAATAACATAAGTTCAATATAAGACAAAACAAAAAAAAAAGCTTTAATAACTTTATTATTACACTGAAACAGAAATAAAAAAAAATACAAAAAATAAATGAACAAGGCTATCCATTAAATGAGACAACTTTATATTTTGTCTTTAATAAACCAAAGGAATAAGAAAACGAATTTCTTCGTTTGTTGCGCGCTAAAAACACTTCTCTTAAAGAAGCAACTGAACACAACATATAAAAATTATTTTTGCCAAGATTATCGAAAAATGTGTACACAAAATATAAAAAAAGGGAATAAATTTTATACTGTGCAGATTTTGTGTCTTTTTTTTTTTTTTTTTTTTTGTGTGGATCGAAGCTTCAGTGGGATGAATGAATATATACACTCGAAAATTTGAATGTAATACAATAAATTGAGATCTCAATACAATGTACCATCCAGATTTGGATATTTTTAGGTGTGCTCTTATTATATTAAGCCATTGTTTGCGCCAACAAACAATAAACCAACCAAAAAATAAAAAAACTGATAAAAAACGACAACAACTTCTCAAACATTGATCAATCCATGCATCTACGTTGTTGTCTTAAATATTTTACCTATAATGGAATTCCATCGAAATTCGAGAGACAACAAACAATTTTATTATAATATTTCTCCGCCAAATTTCAAATTCAAAACAAACCATAAAAAAAAATCTCCCACCACATAAATTTTAAATAATATAACCCCTCCTTTCTTTTATTTTTTTTTTATTTTATATTATATACACACACACTTGCTATAAAACAACAAAACAAGTTTTATTAACCATAAAAAATATAAAAATACATTTTTTTTATTTGTGAACACATAAACAAGAAAACACCCGAATTTTGCCGAACATATACATCACACACCACCATCAAAAAAAAAATACCAAAAAACAAATGATAAATTTTAGGTTATTTTTTTGACAAGCAGCCATGATTGCGTCACACAGTAAATATTATAATAAAACATAAAAAAAAAAAATAGTTTTGCAGTTATTTATTTAAATATAATATTTATTATTAATATTTATAGTCTAATTTTAACTTCTTATCACAATATTATTATTTATGTTTTGTTTTGGCATATAATATAAAATCATAAAGTGTTTGTTTGGTGTGAAATAATTTATTAACGTTTTTTTTTTTTTTTGATGGCGTCTGCATTCGTCATCCACACACAATATTTAGCTTGTATAGATATTTATTTATAAAATGAACGGTGTTAGTATACAGTGTTCGACTAAAGTACAAAATATTTTATATTCCTTAATTATATGTTTAATTAATTATTATTATATTTGAACTTGAACATAATATAAGATAAATTAAATTAAATTTTACTCTCGGTGTTTGTGTATATACATGATTTATTGAACTTTGATTTTATTTTATACTAAACATGCGCAGTGTTATGTACAAAAAAAAAAAAAAAAGTTTTTTATCTGCTCTGGGGATTATAAAACATCGCTTCGTTTAAATAGCTAATAAAATATAGCACGTGTAATAATTTTTCGTGTAAGTGCCGGGGTATATGTGTATTTTATGTATATAACGGGATTGTATATGTATGTCAAATGCGGGTGGTTGAGAATCCGAGAGCTTTATGCAAATTTTGGTATATATAATGTATTTCAAGTAGACATGTGTTTGGAGATTTTTGCGATTTTGTGCGGTAAAAACCACAAATCGATTGATTATATATGAAATTTATAGACTATTGTATAATCATCAAATTTCCATTTTCAATAGGCAAAATTTGAAAATAATTTTTCAATATACGTACATTGATTTAAAAAGATTAAATAGCTGCTACACACAAATGCCTTAAATTCCATTCAAATTTATATGTGATTTAACTGTTAAAAATAAGACATCAATTATAGCTTAAATATATTAGTGTTTATGTTTTTGGTTTATTGTGAATTTGTGACGAAAATAGTCACGGTCATAAAGAGAGATATTCAGGGTCAGATTTGACCAGGAAAAATGTTGACAAAACGATTATCTTTGTTAACATTTTATTAAAAAAAATCGTGAATATGCGTAAAACACTTTAATGTTAGGCATACAATTTTTTAGTTCTTACATAATGCAAAAAATTGTATGTGAATAGTGATTAAATCAGGTGTTTGTATGATAATTCAGGAGTAGGATAAATTGATGTGAAACAAGGAAAATATAACCAGATTACGAAAAACAAAATTATAAGAATATATATTGGAAAACTGAACGAGTACGACGAACAGCAAGATTGTCGACGCGTTTGGGTTACGTGTTAAAAAAATATATATATACATACAGTGGCAAGCAAAAATGAACCAATAAATAGGGAATTCTTTATGCATTTTAATTTATATTTCACTAGAAAATCCTTGAATAACAAAATTAACCGTTATTTATTTAACTTATCTTTCCATAATTCAAAATATGAAACATTGCACATTGTTCCAATTTTGCTCGTTTTCAAAATTTGAATTTTGCTCCATGCTATTTCGAGATATTATTCATTCGTTATTTAATTGTGAAACCGAACTGGTCGATTTTTTATTAAGCTTTAGTTATGAAAAAACATGCCCTCGGTACTAGGGAATTCTATCCGATCAATGATAGAAAAGGAGCATTCTTCAAGAAAACTTGCTAGTTGGTGTAATGTTACGCATGTGACTGTGCGATTAGTTGGTCAAAGAAGTGGTAGTGGGCTTACGCAGGGCCAAAAAGCACGGCGTAAATTTAAATGAACGTCATTTAAATGAGAGAGCCACCACCAGAAGAATTTAAACACCGTTAGAGGCAGCTAAAATCATAAACAAGGCTGTAAGCGAATAGACAGCCCGACGGGTACTTTAAGGTATTGAATTTTTCAGCAGGGTCAAACAAAAAAAAAATCGGTTTTATCCGATAAAAATGTAAAAGCCCGTGTAAAGTTTGCAAAGATCATAAAACTTGCAATGCGGAAGATTGGAAACGAATTAATTTGTTAGGTGAAATTAAATAAACCGTTTTCAATCAAATGGAAAAAAATACTATTGGTACAGATCTGAATAAATTATACAGAAGCACCATGCCAAAGCAACTGTAAAACATGGTGGACGAAGTTTGATGGTTTGGGGCTGTTTTACTTGGTGGAACATTGGCTAAATCGAACATAAGCAAGATCGAAATAAACGAAATACTAAAATCCAAAATACGTAAACAGAATCAAAACGTCAATGGTAAAATGGGGTCAAAGGAAAGTGATTGATGAAGCCCCCTTATTAAATATATAATTATGGGAATAAACGAGAATACGCTCATCTCAGCATTAAAAATTCAAATTAGTTCAAGTAATAATGATTTACGTGAGAAACTAGAGTGGTTTACGAGCATAACTACGGAAAGCAAGGACCGACCTCGGAACGATAATCAAAATTATGGGATTTCACAATCGTTATTAAATAACGACTTTTTCAAGTAAAAATCAATCATTTTAAATTTAACACAAACAATAATACGTTAAACACTCGAAGGAATAATAACAATAATCCAACGTCAAGTCAAAATGTCACACGCGTAGATTGAGATCATGGCGAACGAAATGTATAATAAACCAATTTTGAAATAGAATTATCGCGTAAAATCGATTGCGGAAACCAGTGTTCGTTTATTCGGTGCAGAGAACGTTTTGTGATTTCGAATTAAATGATTTTGCTGGTTGGAACAAAAGAACGAAATAAGGTATATTTTTGAATTAAAAAAAAGTTTAGTAAATCCAGACTCAAAGAATAAATTTATTGAAATCGATTAAATTTTGATGGATGAATCGTATAGCATCATAAAAAATTATAGTAATCAACCGGGTCATTATCATTCCGATTACCATTTAGTCATCGGAATATTGTTAAAGAAATTATTAATCAACTATTAGAAAATAATATTATTCGAAATCCGAATTCAGAGTTCTCCAGTCCAATCGTTTTAGTAAAAACGAAAAATGATGAAGAAAGTCGTTAATCAGAAACCAATTCAAAATCTATTTCCTCATTATTGAGGATCAATTGCATCAATTTGATAGTTGCAATTCATTGACTTTGTTGGATTTGGCTTAAAATTAATATTTTGTATAATGATTTATTCCCCCAAGAATTATTTAGTATAGAGTATGATTAAACTTGAAAGTTTTTTTTTAAATTTTAAAAATGGACGGTTTAACGTCAAAGATCAAGTAGTGTGCATTTTTTAAAAATTAATTTCTCGGTTACGAAGTAAGTAGTGATAGAAAAACCAGAACCGGTAAATCAAAAACGGTCCCTATTATAATAAGGTAAGTGGGCCTTTGAACGGTATAGACGTTTGTTTTTTTTTTCGTGTGTTGTGAATTCAAAAATATAATTAAAATCATATTAATATAAAATTTGAGCATTGAATGGTATAGACGTTTATTTGAAATATAATAATAATATAAATATTTAAATATAAATATGGATTGCGCAAATGCAGCTTGGCTTTTACAAATAACCAGACGATCAGCTGTTCTGGTTTTTGTAGCAAACTGTTCCACTATGGTTGTGCTGAGGTGGACCGAGTGGCATATAACCATACACGGAAATGCTCAAACATTATGTGGTTCTGTTGTGACTGCAGGGACCTTATGAAGAATCAGTCATTCCTCAAGGTAATGAGGGACTGTAATTTTGGCGCCAATACTGCCCCGCAGCTCTCTGTTGATAAGCTGCTTGACGAGATTACCTGTCTCAAACAACAACTTGGCATGATCCTTGATCGTCTGCCTGAGTTGTCATCCGCAGCTACCACATCGTCTATGCCTTTAAGATCTCCTGCAAGGTCAACTAAAGATTCTGCTTCACGGATTATATTCAATGAAAAAAATAATTCTATTCTCAAGGAAACAACGTCTAATAAAATCGTAAAAGGTATACCTAGCCCTGGGTTGCCTGCTGTTAACCCTATTAGTCCTGCGGTCTTACAACCAGCCATTCAAAACCCTCCGGCCTCTATTGGAACCTTTTCTGATGTGGTGATTTCTTCTTCAATGAGTTCCAATGTTGCCGTGCCTGCATGGCTTACTAAAAGTTTTTGTACCAGCCTGAAGGGGGGAGGTGTGTTGATCGCTGTTAAATGTTCGATTTCTAACGAGCTTATTGCATGCCATCCAACTTATGATGTTATTGCTGTACGTATTAATGTAGCCAGTGCCTCCATTCTCGTGGTTCGAGTTGGTGAACAACTAATTCGAGTTGGATGGCTGGTTCGAGTTGGTGAACAACTAATTGTTACTGGTGACTTCAATCTTCCTGATATTACATGGATTGATGTTGATGAGTTTTCATGGATTCTTCCATCGACCAAAAAGGACTAGCAGTCACTGATTATTTTGCTAGCACAGCATTGATACAGGTGAACCGCATAAGCAATAGTCGAGGGAAATTCCTCGATTTGGTTTTCTCAACTGACCTTATGTATTTGGAGCTCTCGCCTTGTGAGGACTTCACTGGCTGTACGAGCGTATATCATACTCCAATTATGATATACATTTTTCAAGAGAATTGTAATACTATGTGCACTTCTAGTGATTCTTTTCATTTCGATTTTAGACATGCTGACTACGTCTCTTTAAACAAATTTCTTGTCGATTCGGACTGGTTATTTCTAGAACGAGGAGGAGACTTAAACGATTGTGTTTTTTTGTTCAACGAGCTTCTCAAGTCTGGTATTGAAAGATGTGTTCCATTAGTGAGAAACGAAACTCGGTATCGGGAGCCATGGTATAACAAACAGCTAATTCGTATTGAAAAACGCCGAAATAAGTTACATACAGTCAGAAACATTCAGATGTATACGGCTCATATTTAGAGGGAAATTTAAAGATAAAGTTAAAAACCAAACAGAAGATATCATATTTAAAATTTTATTTTTTATCAATAATGTTATCACATATATGTATTTATGTACTTCATATTTATGTATTTTGAAAATAAAAAAAGTAAGAAAAAAAAAGTGTTTCGTTGATTTTAATTTGCCGTATACATCTGAATGTTTCTGACTGTACCTTATATAAGTTACACGGTGTTAAGTTTTATCCTAGTTTCAATACTGCTCGTAGGGAGTTTAAAACGTTAAACTGGTTTCTTTACAATAACTACATTTTGCAAATCGAAGAAGAATTAACTTCCCATCCTAAGAAATTCTGGAATTTCATAAATGGTAAAAAGAAGGTTGCTGGGTTTCCTACCCCAATGACTTTTCAGAACTCTTTCGCCAGTCAGCCATCTGATATATCCAATTTGTTTGCCAATTTTTTCGAGTCTGTCTATGAAGAGCCAGTGGTATCATGTAACAAGCATTTAACCCACCGCGGTCGTTCTGATTTTATCTTTTTAAAATTTACTGAAGCAGAAGTCTATGATGGGTTATCTCAACTTGAAGTTGATAAGGGGGCACGACAGGATGGCTTTCCACCAATCCTTATTAAGAATTGTGCAATGAGTCTAGCCCACAATGATAGCCTACGTATTGGGATTTTTCCCGATCTCTGGAAATTATCTATCATCCGTCCGATTTTCAAATCTGGCAAAACAAGTGAAGTCAGCAACTATCGCGGAATCGCTATCCTTTCTGCTATACCAAAACTATTCGAGTCCTTGGTACAGAAATTTTTGTTTTTTCATGTAAAAAGGTTTATTTCTCCGGCTCAACACGGATTTTATCCAGGTAGGTCTACGGTGACTAATCTAGCCTCTTTTTGTGGGCATTTATATAGTAGACTAGAACATAGGCAACAAGTACTGGATAAACTAGATTGCCAGTTCTTCCCTATTTAGTGGTTGCGATCATACCTTTCTGATCGTTACCAATTTGTTAAGATTAATGATTTTAGCTCTCGGTCATTTCGTGTTACCTCAGGAGTTCCTCAAGGAAGTCACATTGATCCGCTTTTATTTTCGTTATTTATAAATGATATTGTTGAGTGTTTTGAATTTGCACATTGTCTGCTTTACGCAGATGATATGAAAATATTTACCCCAATTAATGAGGTTGGTGATTGTGTGAAATTACAAGGTGACTTGAATAACTTTTGCAGTCAAATAATAAATTGTTGCTGAATGTGGGTAAATGCAGGATTTTGTCATTCACTCGGATGCGTTCACCAATATTCCAGCAATATTTTTTTGTATAATATTGCTGTTGATAGAGTTGAGCTCATGTCCGACTTAGGCATAACCTTTTCTTGTGACCTAACTTTTACTACACACATTGATTGTATTATTACAAAAGCTTACATTATGCTAGGTTTCATTAAACGCAATTGTAAGGACTTTTGCGATCCGCTCACACTGAAAACTCTGTATATATCCTTTGTTCGTTCAGTTCTAGAATACGCTTCTCAGATCTGGTCCCCATTTTATAGGTGCCATTCAGATAGGATTGAGAGTGTTCAGAAGCAATTTGTTTTATATGCCCTTCGTGGATTACCCACTGACCGAGTGCATCAATATATTCTCCCACCTTATAATGATCGTTGTAGTTTATTAAAACTACAACGTTTGGATCACCGACGATACGTTGCATCTGCCATCTTCGTTCACGATGTTCTGACTTCCCGAATAGATTGTGACGAATTAGTTGCTCGTTTCAATATCTACGCTCCCATACGCTGTTTGCGCGGTCGTCGTTTGCTACATATTGATCCGGTGTCTACGAATTTTGCACTTTCGGAACCAGTCTTGAGAATGTCGCCGCTTTTTAATTCAGTTTACGATGTTTTCGACTTTAACATGACAAGAAATTCGTTTAAAAATGAGTTGTTTAAATTTCTGTCTAGTAATTGTTAAATTTTGTCTCTTTCTTTTTTTTTGTTTCTGTATGTTTACTTACCGATTGTATATATATTTACTGTAGGTAATAACAAATAAATAAATAAATAAATAAATAATGAAAAAATCGTTAATTTATGTGAAGTAAGGTGCTGTCGAGAATGATTAAAGGGAATGAAACAAAATAAAATAAATAAGTTTAGTAAAACACATTAAATAGTTTATGATTAAATAATTTATAACAAATTGGAGTAGTGATTGTTGTACGTCAAGTGCATGAAAAAAATTTAAAATTGTTTTATTTTAGTTTTTGACGATTTGTTTTTAAGCGCAAACTGTCAAAGCGAAAAAATTATTCAAGAACAATTATTTTTAAATAAATGGAACTCGATTTCAAGCAATATTTCAAAGTACCTCATCGCTATAAATCTAACAGGATTGTTCCACTAAGCCACAATACACCAAAAATGTTGTTCAGATGCCCTCAAGGAATCATCGGAAGCATTCAGTCAATATTCTATATTAGACAACAAATAAATCTGCATTACCTAAATACTGATAACATGCTAAACAGGAAAATGGAACTTTTAACACGACTTGGGCACTATAGTATCCTTTTTGTCCGAACTCAAATAATGATGTATCTACCGTGCTACCACAGATATTATAAAATAAACAAAAATGTCAAAGCACGGACTGTCGAAACAAAAACGCCTACCTACATGCATACAACAAAGCAATTAGGTTTAATGTCAAATTTATTATATATAAGTGGAATGTGAAACTCAGTATTAGCAAAGCTCAAAAAGTGAATGAAGTAATAAACTCGACGGGCTAGCACAACATAGACTATAAGTTGAAGAATGCCGCTCGTGCATCATATGTAACATCTTTACCAAAATGAGCCATATCAAATTTCGATGCCCTATAAACTATGACACCAAAGAACATGATGCTACCAACAAAATAACAGAATATGATATTATTAACTCCAATAATTTAGTAAGGAGCTTACCCAAATAACTAGCATTTGTCTAAAAATTGGGACAGGCAGATACCCATATCACCACATCTATGATTTATAGTCTATGGAAATGTGCTGTTAAGAGTGGGCAATTTGCGGATTACTTTAAAATTTCCGGACAGAATTCCCTTACAGTAAGTAATATCATAAGATATAGCGATTTCCTTTACTCCCGGTCGATCTGCTACGGTCTATTATCTGATTTGGTACTAAATATATATATTAATACTAGTTAGGCCACACTTATGTTCTAAGATTACAGGTATCAAGATTCTTGCAACACATAAAATGTTTAGTAACCAAAGACTTTTCATTGAACGTCCTGCTTAAAGTAAAAAATTACTTTAAGAAGTTTTATAACATACATTTTGAATGCTATAATAAAGATCGCCCACTTTTGAAACCTGAAAAATTTCGTAAATTTTAATGATTCTAAAACCTGGTAAAGATGAAACAAAAATAAGTTAGTATTTGCCATAACAAGTTTTCAGCACCAAGGGCTCGTATCTGAAGTCAAACTTTCGAAAAAAAATACGGCATAAAAGATAGACACAATTAAAACTCTAATACGATCATGCTTTTGACATGTACTAAATTACCTTTCATTAAAATTTATTTGGTTAGCCGAAAAGTATAGGTGAAATATAATAGTGCATTCACTAATTTATACAAACTCCACGCTTATTAGATTTATTTGTAATTATTCATTTAATGTTAAGGCTGGGTAGGGCTGCTAGGGCACGTTGAATCTTGTGGGGACATGTTGAATCTATGCGAATTATGAATTGAACTCAGCATTTGTAAAGCTCAGCAACAAAAAACTGTTTATTAAAAATGTTATCCTAAATATTCAGTTCATTCAAAATAAAATTTTAGCTTTGTACTAAATAATATATGTACTAAAAGTAGTAATATATTTTTTTATTTAAATTAAAGATCCTAATAGAAAAGCTATTTCTAGCAGAGATAGCTCAAAATTATAAATGTGCATACAAAAACAGCACAAAATTACAGTAAAATGTAATTTTTATTGTGTAGGTACTAAAATAACATGTTTTGATATGTAGGTACTAATTTTATTCATATCAATCTAAATTTATTTAACGCAATTAGAGATATTTCAGGTCCAACTGGAACAAAACGCTAAATGCTGGAAAGGTAAAATCTTGTGGAACAATATATTCCTTCAATATTTTTTTAGATAAAAAGTATATTTTTACTTTTCGTACATATATTATTTAGTACAAAATTAAACATTGTATTTTGAATACACCTAACTTATAGAAAAAAAAATTTTAAATATAAAAGCCTCTGAAGCCTACACTTTAAAGATATTTAAATACATAAATAAGTCGGCAGAAGTAAACATATATCATCCGGATTCAGCGCGACTCTAATAATTTGGCATCTCAGTGTAATTTTAATACAATATTACAAAAAATTTTTTAATTATATTTCTTTCGGTGGCAATTGCGTCAAGGATAACCGATATTGCTATTTTACTATTTATCGATATTGTTCTGTTGCTATACGTCAGTTTATACATTTAAACAAATGTGATAATGCTGTGGTTAAAGTAAATATCAGTACCTCAATTTGTTCTAACATGCTGAAGTGCTTCTTTAAATCCATGACGTAACTAATTAGTTTTCCATTGTTCTAATATTAAAGGCTCAGGGGTAATCAATTTCGATAATTAAAATTAATTAAAACCAAATTAATAAATCGATCAATATAATTAATTAAAGAGAAACTTAAATTGTAAATGCTTAAAGCCAAGACAAGTAGAAGTGTAAATTCTGCAAAATTAAAATTTAATTTTGATTCAGGGATTAATTTAATTAATACATAAATCACAAAACAAAACAAGTCAAAATTAGCATTACAAAAGCATTTTAATTATTCTAGCTAAAGGTGTTAACTTTAACACTGCATAAAACACACGTTTTCTTTTGTTAGACAATTATTTTTAATTAGGTGGCAACAATTTAATAAAAATATTGTTATATTAAATATGAAACACCTATACTCTATGGACAATAATTGCTAGAGTTAAAAAAAAACGTGGTAAATCTTTTGTAAATATTATTAAATATTTTTTCTGGTTTAGGTTGATTCAATGAAGATGTCCAAAAAGATCGAAATATATGGAAAACTAAAAATTTAAATATTTACCATGAACAAGTGCTGTTTTAAAGTATAAAAATTATTATTTTAGAAATTTCGTTAGAACAATATTTAAAAACTTCTTTCAATTTGGTTTCTGGCTCTTTCTTTCTAAGTGTGGGTATTAACCTAACTTTTTTATAAGTATTAAAAAAATATAATAGAAGTCAAAAAATTAACCAAAAGGTATCTCAGTCTAAAAATTTGTGACAAATATGAAATTCAATCAAAACATTTTCTGGCAGAATCTCTTTATTTATGGACTATAATTCCCTTTTAAAAGGAGTTTTACTCTCAAAACTTGTTTGGGAATTTATTTGATTGTAACAACTTTCGTTTTTTGACTAGAACGGTTTTCTTTGGTATTCTCGGCCGTATTAAGCAGTACAGTTTCCCTCTCGTCAGCCGAGCTTATATCTACTTGCTTCCTTCGTGAAGTTCAAGAGGCTCACTCTGGACTCAAAACGCTAAGCAAGTTACAAGATCCTGAAATATGTAAGTTCGAAAGCCTTATAGTTTTAGGATCATACCGTGAATTATTTTTATGAAGGGCACTTCGATATTTTCGAAAAAAGACTATAATATTCTAAATTTCCGGCCAAGAGGAGTTAAACTTGTATGCAATTTTGGGTTCCCGATATAAAACGACAAAACATAAAATGACGCAATGATAAAACATTGTGTTTTTTTTAATTAATAGCCGATTTAAGTGGAGATGTTTTTTGATGTCTGTAAAATCATCTTAAGGTGATGTGAAAAGGAAGATTTTATGAAAAAATATTTTGGAAATGGATATTTGTCTGTTTGCCTGAGGTCGATTTTTTTAACTTAATTTTTGACCTTTCATTTCAAGACTACACATTATGCTATTTACAGCCAGGTGGTAAATGAGAACTCTCCTCGCAAAGTTACTTTTCAGTTTTTATATTCATGAATCAAGCACCGAATGAGGTGAAAGACCGCACCAAATTTACACAGGTTACTACTGGAAGACACCACATTATTAGTTTCGAGGTGCTAAATGCAACAGACAAGCTTACTTACTTATAAATTCACTTTATAAATTTAACGAAATTTTGTAGTAAATATTTATTTTGGACTACTACTCCTCCCACAGACATTCCTCAGATGCGTCCCTGAGCCCTAATAACAATAATAATATAGTTTTCACAAGCAATTGATGCTAAACCAAACTGTATTAACAATATGGCACCACCAATTTCAGCGTTGAAGCAGGTTTTCTATTATACTAACAATCAGAAAATCCATTATTAAAGAGGAGGAGCCATAACCATCAACAGGGACCGCTGTACCTACCAGACTATGTCTCAGAAGGCCGAAAGACCATTAATTTCATGTACTGTATTCTGCAACATATACGGATCAAATTTCTGATTTTCAGATTTTTTTAAAATCAAACTTCCTCTCATCGTCTTATTTAGATTTTAGCTAAATATCAAACGCAAGACTGGTCTCTCGAATATCGTTTCTCGGCTACCTTTCGTAATCATCAATCAGAATCAAACAGTAAAACACAATTTTAACACCTGATCAATACTTTGTACAACTTTATGCACGGTCAACCCGGTAAATCGATTTACCGGGTTGACCAGGCAAATTTCTGTAGTAAAACAAATATATTTACCGATAAATTTCAATAAAAATGTTTTTGTGAAAATTAAAAATGCAAACTGTTTATTGAAAAATAACTGGAAATAAACTTGAAAATTCGATCGCTGTTTATTGTGTTTTATTAAAATATAATTTTCCATTTTCCAGAAATTCACCCGAGCATAAAAGTTGAAGTCACCAGAAACTAAACTCGGAAAAATTATGGAATTAAACTCAGAAACACAGAAATTTGTTTAGTACTAAAAATGACAGTAAATATGGGTTACCATTCGGAATATTTTGCACATCTATGATATAGATACCAGGACATAGATTAGATGTTAGAGGAGCAGCGGCTTGGTGCTTATTTAGAATTATCGTTAAAACATTTATTAATATAGTGTCAACAAAAGTTGAGTCTGAAAAGCTCTGTCTGCTGCGGGGTTAATTGTAATGAAATTATGATCCAGCCTTAAAAAACAGACAGCTGTTGTTGACAATCCAGTGTATTGTTTGTTTCTTGTGCAGTTATTTTAGCCAACAACCACCTTTAATAGAGATTTAAAGGCAAGATGTACAATTAGCTTTCAGTAATTAATTCACATTTATTTTATTATTGAAATTCTAAAATATTAATTGACATACAAATTTCACCGATTTGTTCTTTCGACCTCAAGTTGAGGGGTACATAATCAATAGTTTTGGGTGAATCACTTACGGTAATTTCCGATAAATCGCTTCCTTTTAAATGCAAATTTAAAATACATAGAATTCGTTTATAATGACTGGACAAGGGCCGGAAAAATTTGTTCATTATAGCCAGGGATGCGGAGTCGAAGGTGGAGTCGGAGTCCAGGAGTCGGACTATTTTAGCGGAGTCGGAGTTGAGTCGGAAAAATACTGACCGACTCCGCATTTTATATTATCTTTCTTCCCTAAAATGCACTTTAGTTAAAAAAAAACTCCATACAGTATATTTAATCCCCGGTCAATTTTATATAGGATGGCGTAGCGTAACGTTTCACTTAGGAAAAATTTCAAAAATCCTCGCCACACAAAATCATCGTTAACATATAGAAAAAATCTGTTCTGCTTGATAATGAGAAATCAATTACGGAAATTTATGCCGCCTCAAGGTTAAAGTATTATTAAGTGATGATCGACAAAATAGAGCAAGCCGGCGCTATGTAATTTGGCAATAGTTTGAAATGATTTTTTAATATTACCGGAATGCTCACAGTCATCGTGTCACCAGCCGTAATCTTCATTTATTAACCACCAAGAAAAACCTGTTGAAGAAGTAGAAGAAAACCATAAATTCTAAAAATTTCTAGGTGACCATGAAAAATCGGAACGACTTCGGATTACAAAAATTCACGATTTATTTTTTTGATGGCTTGGAGAAAGTGGAAAAAATTCACAGAATTACGAATCTTAATATTCTTAAAGCCATACTAATTTTAAGAACAAATTTGTAATTAGTTCAAATTGTAGGAATGTTTCTTTCTTTTTTATTTCTTTAATTATTTTTTACTTTGATTTTTAATTCTTGTTATGTTTAAATTATGTTCTAATGCTGATGGAATTTGAATACGAGCAGTAGTTGAATTTTATAACATTTTGATTACATGTAGAACTTGGAGTTGGAGTCGGAGTCGGATAGTCATTTTCTATACATCAGAGTCGGCGTCGATATCGCAGAATTATTTTACCGACTCCGCATCCGCAGCCCTTATTATAATTTATAGCCATACATTTTTTATAAACGGTTAATCGGATATAACGAACACTATATTCGTTATATCCGAATATCTGTTAATTATGTGTTGTTGAATGAAATCTTGTTCAAAAAATGTAATAAATATGTAAATTGTAACTATTTTCACGAAAATAAACAAAAATATTCATTTAATAAGTAATTCAAAATAAATTATATACTACATACCTACATATTTACAACATATTATGTACATGAAAATTAAATAAGTCGATCATTCAGATCTAACGAAAAAAGTCAGTAAATTTGGACTGCTTCAAATTTGTTTGCATTAAATTATCCAAATAATTTTCAAATTAATGCAAATTTTTAAGTTCATTCTGTATCCCATTGCCAAAACTTAATATAAATTTAATTATTTTAATTAAATTATCAACATCTTTTTGTGAGGGAAGTTGATATCCTTTCTCCGAAGATTCTTCTTCTGAAAATTCTTCAAATTCTTTTGATGTAAAAAGGTTTGTATCAACACCAATATAATCTTGAACAGCAGTTTTACCGCCAATTGCTTCGATACGTCGGTTGTTCCTTAATAGTCCCGGATTAACATCAACCACCCCCTCAAGTTGCTGATTAGAAGTATGTATCTAAACAAAATCCTGCTTTACAGAAGCAATTGTTGATGGTTTCGTGTTTTATTTTATCTCACGATCTTTTGATAAAATGAAGTGCATCTATAAGGTCAATTTTGAAATGAATTCCCAAAACGTCGTCTTCATTTTTCAAAGCCGAAATCAGCCTCCTCACAACAAACTCGCGATGATAGCCTTTACAAATTTGTATGACCCCTTGATCCATTGGGGCTGGGAAATTGCTGTCGAGTTGGGTGGTAAAAAATTAATTTAATAGCTCGCAAATTTGGCACTTCATAATGTGATGGAGAATTATCAGCAATAAATAAACCGTTTCTCCCCTCAAGTACAAATTTTATATAAGAATCTTTTAAATAAGCCTCCCATTCAAACTGGATCATCCATCCTATTCGATTGTTTTTATATAAGACTTGTAGTGTCTTAATAATTTTAAAACACCGCGGCTTTGCATTTTTGCCTATTATCAGTGGCGGTAGCTTCTCCGATCCATCAGAAATACTACCGACTAATACAGTTACTCGATCTATACACAGTTTTGCACCCGTGTAGTTCTTATTTTTAAATTGGATACATTAGATAGATCAATATTGAATAAAAATTGAAAGAGAGAATCGACGTTCGTTTTAACCATATAATTACGTATTTTTGTACTAAATTGGGTGTGTTTGTACATTTAAGTGTTCGTTATATGTTTATAAACGAAGTTCATTATAAATTTAAAAAAATGATCGCAGATTCAAGGGAGTAGAAAAATCGTTCTTAATAAGCGAATTTTAATCTACATTTAAAAGGAAGTAACTTACCGGTTAACCGATCAAATTGTTTACCATTTACTGGTAAATTACCATTTTTGGTAAATTTGCAGTCGCTCCAAGGAACAACACCGCTCTTTTTCAAGTCTATTTATTACAACTAAAATCCGTCATATAGTAGTAGTCTTTTAAAAACATAGATTAAGCATTTTTCACCTCGGTTGTCAACAACAGTTGGGTTTATATTAACTACTAATATTTTATGGACGAGGAATATCGAAAACTTCCCCGTGGTACAAATCCGGTATTTTCAGATCGAAACGCCACAGATTTATTCATTGCACTGTTTGTTGGTTGTCCGGTATGCCCGTATACCCGTTTTTTTATTCAAAAATTGTCGTGTGCATATAGTTAGAGTTTTAAAATATTATGGAAAATGGAGATTTAAGGAAATCTACATTTTCCAGGTAAAAATTAATTCTTGGTTTTGCAGAATTTATGGAAAAGGATAAAATTTTAAAATCAAATTTCCATAATTCCAACGGCCAATTTGCGATTCTGTAATTTTATGAAATTACAAATTATTGAAAAATAAAAGTTTTATACATAAAGTTTGTGTTATTTTAACCTTGTGTCATGTACCATGTTAAAGGTTAGCCGATTTTAAATCGTTTTACCAACTGAAAAACTAAAACAAAAGCTTCATTTTATTTTCCAAATGTTTGCATTACATATTTTAACAAAAACCTGCTGGAACTTCTTCGTATGTACCATACAGAATATTTATATTGCTATGAAAATAGAAATTTAATATTTTTTTGATGCTACATAGTATATGATAAAGTTTCAAAATTAATTTTTCTTTCCATTGTAAGAATTTTAATTGTTAAAAAATTTTAAAGATTTTGAAAATAGATAATTATAAACTAAAACAGATTGAAATCTAAATTCGAAATTTTAGAATATTACCTAAATTTCATGGTTAGAGCAATTACTACTAATACATGGAAATACTTGTAACTATAAGAAAAACGAATAATCCCCTTTTTATATTTCCAAAAAGCAGGGTGGGAATGATTTAAATCAACTGATTCAAATTATTGATTTAAATCACATTTAAATCAACCAGTCTTTTTAAAAAAAATCATTTTTTTGCGTTAACAAATTTTAAATAAAATAAAACAATTTTTTTTAGTATTTGTAAACATAGTTTCTGTTAATAGTCCAGTCATTGACGGTAAAAATAGGCTATTACCTCAGAATTCTTACAGACAATACCGATTTTCGTGAAATTTGGACAGTAAGTAGGGAATGGCTCAAGGAATAAAAGTTATATAGTGCCGATGTGTGCTTTTACCCTGGGGGTGGATGCCACCCCTTCTAAGGGGTGGAAATTAGTACACTCAAAATAACCACAGAAATCGATAGAGGGATGAATTCTAAGCAAAAAATATTTTTTCGAAAGTTTTTTCGATAAATCAATATTTTTCGAGTTATTCGCGATTGAAAATGTTGATTTTTCATCTAAAAATGCATGTTTTAGAGCGATTTTTCATTAATAACTCGAAAACCTTGCGTTTCATCAAAAAAACTTTCAGGACCAAAATAAAGCTTATAAAACAATAAATTGATTGATTTATTTTTATTTCTTTAGATACAATATGAACCGAGTAGTGGCTCGTTGAAAGTGACGGTTTGTTAGCCGAAAACTGAATTCAAGCCTTTCAACATTATATAACGGAAAAACGGCAAATTTTTGGGAAAAAACATGTTAAATATTTTTCAATTACTTGAAAACACCTTTAAAATTAGCTATAGTAGAAGTCGGAAGCATTAAAAGTTTCTGAGTTATGATAAAAATAATATGGTGATCTCATTTTTTCGGAGAAAAAATCGGAAATGAAACAAATGGCTTAACCGCAAGAATTGAAATTAAACGTAAACCATATACAATGCACTTTATTTAGGTACTAACAATAGGTTCTAGAAGTTTGAATGGTTTAGAATGTTTAGATTTGAAAAAAGGTTTGATTCAATTATGAAATGATTTTTCAAATTTTTGAAAAAAAATTCTTTTTCTCGCAATAACTCAAAAACTAAAGAAGACACGCACAAAATGTGAAAGTACAAAAATTAAGGTTTACTCAAATCCGAAATTATAACGGTAATATCTCAATGAGATAGCAAAGAGGGATGAGCAAAACTTTCTGCAAGAAAAACCTTAATTGATTTATCGAAAAAACTTCATACGATATTTTTTGCTTAGAATTCATCCCTCTATCGATTTCTGTGGTTATTTTGAGTGTACTAATTTCCACCCTCTAGAAGGGGTGGCATCCACCCACAGGGTAAAAGCACACATCGGCACTATATAACTTTTGTTCCTTGAGCCATTCCCTACGGATTGTCCAAATTTCACGAAAATCGGTATTGTCCGTAAGAATTCGGAGCGAAAAACCGTCACTGACTGGACTATAAGGGGATATAGCACCTACAATTTTTTTTAAAAATCGAATTTTTTTTTTTGACATAATTTATTAGAATAAACCTTTAAGAACATGGTTTTAATAGTATAAAAGAGAAAATCATAAAAAAAAAAAATTGTGATCATATATAGCAAGGCGCGTCAAAGTCGTTTTTTCAATGAATTTCATTCAGTTCGCTACTAAATCGACTTTCTCACAGTAACATCTGCTTTATTGTTCTCTTACAGAATAGATGTAAAACTAGAGAGGGACATTTTAACATATTATTTTTATACATTTATATTTTATACATTTTAAAAAAAAATGTTGTATTTTAACTTTAACGCGATTTTCTCAAAACAACGTTTTTCAAGTTGGTGGGCAAGATTTAAAAACAAATATTTATCCGATCGTTCTGAAATTTTAACACGCGCTAATTCACACATGTTAATGTTCAGAATGAACTACGAATGAAAAAATCGGCGTACAATTTTTTAAGTTACAGCAAGTTTTCGGGGGCAAAAAACGTCGATTTTTTAAAAAACGACGCCATTTTGTTATTTTTCAACCAAATTTTTTCTTTTTAGTTTATTCTATACCGCCTTTGATGCTGATTGAAACTCCGTTTTTTTGGTTTTAGACTTTTCTGAAAGCAGAAATCCTGCCCACCGTGATATTTTGGTGTTTTTTTGAAAAAATTCTAGCAGACGCCGCGGGGGCGGGGCAATAAAAACTTTAAAAAAAATTTTTTTGTATAGTTAAATACTAATAAAACATACTTGCAAAGTTTAATTAAGATATGTCTTCGTTGTCATTTAAATTGCATTAAAAAAAAAAAAATTAAATTTGATTTTGTCCCGTCCCCTTAAAGAACTACTTTTAAACTAAAATAATAAAATATATATTTTATTTTAGTGTAAAAAACAGTTTAAAATTCTATTATACAATTCTATTATACTCAATTCTTATTAAGCGAGTGGATCCAATAAAGACATCGTTTGGTCAAATTGTACAGAAATTAGTATGATTTTGCAATTCATTGTGGAACGACTCAAAACTCAAATTAGAAAATGTAAAATTATTGACGAAGAAATGGAAACAAATAATATGTCGGCTGCATTATGCAGCACCCATCACAACCCATAATCAATGCAGCAAGAAATTTACCAATTTCTAATGCTGTCTCAACAAAATTTTAAAATTCCATTCCAAGTTAATTGTCACAATTGGAACAACAGCAGCACAAAAAGGAAAATTTGGATCACAAGGTTGCTCGTTTTATTTATGCAACAAATGTTTCATTCAGAACGGTCGAGAATGAAGTATTTAAAAATGTACATATGTAAGGAGCTATGGCCGGATTGTCATCCGCCAAACAGCAAACTATAGGTGGTAAACTTTGAAGATGAACACATCGATTTACGAGAAAAGTATTTTTTTGCTCTCAGATTATTAGGTACATTTTAATTGTGATTTTGGTTGGCGTTCGATAGATGGTCAAATATCCGAAATTAAACAACTGTATGTTCCTGTATAATTGCAGAAAAAGGCGAAGTCATTTTAGTTATCACCCTTGATAAATAAGTCGGGTATGTCTCACACAAGCGATAATCAATTGTAAGTTTCTTAATCGACAATAAAGAAGATGAAGAAACAAATTTGTGAAGCTGCCGAAAATGAAAGTATTATTATATATGGATGTGCGTATATATTAAGCTTATTTGCTTTAGACGTAATTGGTAAACCTGGCTGCAAAATAATTTTTCATCAAATAACAAAAATATTGAAATATTTTCGAAATTACCATTTACCCAAAGCTTGGTATGAGACGGCGGGAGAGTCTGCTCTGGTACAGCCTTCGGTAGTTCGATGGAATACTTATTGCGAGTTGCGACATACCTAAATATTTATATGTTCTCTTATTTACAGGACTGGTTTATATTAACAAAAGTATCCGAGCAAAACCGAGAACAAACCAGCTTGATGCAAATATTGGTAAATTGATCTTGAATATAAGCATCAAGGGAAGAGCGGAAGATTTTGTCAAGTTTTAAAACCCGTTTACAAAGCTATTTACACTTGCCAAGGCAATAAGGCAAAATTTTGTAATTGCGTACTTGCCTGGAATGATTTAGAAATGGATTTTTTATTATCTGGCCATACAATAAGTTCTGCTCACTTTTCAACGATTCTTCTTTACATTAAAGACAAACGAAAATAATACTGCAATTGAGTTACTAAAATGAAATTTTAGCTTATCGTCCATGGCACTGTTTTTAAATACAAGGTAAATTTCCTTTTATTTCATCTAGATCGGCCTGTAGTGCATCAATTATACAGGCGATGACAGGTTCAGAATAGCAGACCACCCTAAGATCAGTTTATCCTAATGAAATTTCGAAAGACAATGTAAGCGAAATCCACAAATTTGCAGCAGCAGTATGTTGGCAGTAAACGAATATTTTCAAAATTGTTTCAATATTTTCAAGATTTATAAAAATTATCTAATTTAATACAAAAAGTTGATTTAAATCAAAAAATCAAATGATTTGTATTTTTTCAAAAAATACATGATTTTTTCCCACCCTGCCAATTGGGACAAACGGATCTAATATTTTGCTCTATTACAAAACACAACCATAAAGGATTTTAGAGGTTTATTTCAGAAAATTATCCATAGCACTTCATTCGTATTTCATCGTATCTGATAAAATCGACTTGCCCCTGATTACACTAGTCAGTGCATTACACTAGTCGGCTATAAAATGTTTGGTATCCAAATGAAATCGAACTTCTCAGAGGATTTGTAAAAGAACGAACAAAATCAGAGAAGGGTTAGCATAAAATTTATAAATTTTTCCTGCTACATATAGTTAAGAAAGTATTCAAACTGGATCAACTATTGTTCAATAAAGGAAAATATGCAGTTATAAGAATTTTGTTAAATTTAATGCACAAAAAAATAAATGAGGGAGGGGAGTATTCCAAAATTCGTATACATGTTTGGTTTTAAGCCGCTGTTACAGAATATAGGGACGTTACTTATATAAACAAAACAACTTAAGCTTAAAATACTTAAATCATTTTTGGTACATACTTTTTTTTTTTTCTTAAACCATGAACGAAACATAAAGCATAAAAGAAACGAACAAAAGAAGGAGGACACCGCTATATTATATGTTTCGTATTCCTTCAAAAAACAAAAAATAAAACGAAAATGATCGTTGTTGTTGTTGTAACGAAATTCATCTCTCATAACTCGTTACAATATTACATAAAGAAAAATTTCAACATTTGTCCGTAAAATATTATGCTCATAATTTTACCCGTTTTCTTGCAAATCCTTTTTTTTTTTTCGTTCTTATTATATGGATAATATATCTTATTTTTCCATAATTTTATGTTGCTGTTGGGGATTGCCTTAAAGGAGTTTGTATGTATGTATGTATAGTATGTAATGTGAAGATATGCCTAATTGTTGAAAGGAAAGCATATTATGTTAAAATTGATAACGAAAACATACGCATATAATACAACCTGGTTACGCATATGTGCGTGTATGTATATATTTGAGTATGCGGAGGAACGAAAAAAAAAGGATGAAAATACGTAATAAATTCACCCAATATTGCGCGTAAGGATAATTTTTTTTTTTTTATTCTTATATATATCTAGATAAATTTATTGATCTTTTTATTATTTTATTTCTTCACTTTTTCTTTATAAAAATACTATTTTTTATTTTGATTCTTCTCCCATTTCATTTCATTTTCAAATTCATGCGCAGAAATATGCCAACGAATATATGTATAAGAATACATACTAAAAAAAATCCTTAAAGGAGTGATTTATTGCTAAATTTTTCATTAAATGTGATAAATCTCTTTCGTTTTGTTTTTTATTTTTGTTTTTTTTTTTTTTTTACTGTTGGATCCCCAAACTGAACCAAACAAAAAAAAAATCTTATTCTTATTTGAATGATGATGATTATGGTGGAGGCCTGCTTTTTTATTTTCTTCATTTTTTTTTTTTTTGTTCCTTTTTGATAAGGATATGAAGAAGGATGGGTGAAAGATATAAAAAAGCGACTTAATAAATTTCCTTTTTTTTATATAAATTTGGAATTCTTTTGTGTTTTTTTTTGTTTTTGTTTTATAATAACAAAAAAAAGAAAACTGGATTTGGTACACAGGAATGACCTTTCAAGGAGATATTACATTAATTGCCAGTGTTTAAATGGCCTACAACTATAATGTATAAATATCCGGCTGATAATATACGAATTGTTGCATTTCAATGTAAATAATTTTACATTCCATTACACATTTGGCTGGGTGCCATCCATATACACATATAAGCGAGTTACAAAATTTTATTTAATATCCTTTACATTCGTAATTAAGAAATTTCATGAAAATTGATTTTTTTTATTTTTATTCAATATTGTCGTACATCAGTACGGAGAGTATAATTGAAATTGACTTAACAAAAACAAAAATATCTTTTATTCTGTACATAAGATACATTTTTTGTTAGTGGAATTGTTGACATGAATTAACATATGTTTTTATTATGTCTTATTCTCTTATGTTTTATTTTTAATTCTGTTTCAAGAGATATATTTAGTTTATTATATTGAATCATTTTTGTGTTACATACAGTAGATAGATACACATATGCGATCATCATGATCTTAAAAACAAAACAAAAAATTCTTTTAACTTAGTAAATTATTTTGACCAGAATTTAATATGATCGAGTATTAGATCAACGAACTTGATATTATATTATGTAAATTTAGTAGACATTTAGGCGACCCGTACGATCGATCGTTATCTTTAATATATGACGTAGACTAAATGTAGGCTATATTTAATATATAGAGCAGTAAGTCTAGTTCACAATGGATTATTATACGATGAAGAGAATGGTGATTAGAGCAATAAAAGGATAAACAATAAAAAGGAATTTTCCCTTTTTATTGTGTGTGTATATATATATGAATGTATGTTTGTATGGTTGTGCGTTAGGAAATAAAAGAAAGCGGAAAATTTCACTTTGCCTTTTTTTGTGCTTTTATGTGTGTGTATGTTGTTTGGTACTTTGAAATGGCACATAATTTTTTTTTTTTTTGGTATTCTATTGATTTTTTATGTTTTTCCTTCTCCACCACCACCAAAAAAAAAAAACAAAAATAAAAATAAAATAAAATTTGGGGATTTTATATGTCAGCAATAATTCACGTCATTGTGTTATTTTTTCTGGTATGTAGTATATCTTGTTTTTTTCGTTTCGTTTTGTTTTGTTGGTAGTTTGGGGTATTACAGCATGAAAAGGAATGAACGATAAATAAGGAGATAAGCAATAGAAATAGGGCGTGGTTACACACATATATACATTTTTTTTTGTGCTGAGGGGGGGTTATTTTATTTTGTTTAATGGGTTTTGAAATTAGAAGTTCTTCATACTCAAACTTAATTTATCTCTAAATTTTGTTGTTGTATGCCGTTTGAAGGTGAAATCTAAAAATCATAAGGGAACATTTTCATACATACATAGCTACATACATATATCTTTTTTTTTTTTTGTAAAAATGAGATTAAAAAAGTTTATTGTCCCATTTTTAATCCTTCTTTTGCTTTTATATGTGTATTAACAACAAAGATATTTAGGTCATTAAAACAACGTGGCTATTTTTGTGGGAATTTAATTAATTTGATTGTGTCATCATCATCGTCATTGCGTATTATATTTTTGATTATAAATTCATAATATGTTGTACTATATACTAAATGAATAAAACAATACAAATTGTAAATTGATGTTCTGAAGAGTCACGATTTAAATGTTATGTGTCTTCTTTTTTGTTGAAACTATTTTTAAATATTTTTTTTTTGGTATATTATATTTACGTATGTACGTACGATTAACCAATTTAATTTGTGACATTAAAATTTATAATATCGATGTTAAATTATGGATTAAAATATTTATATAATACATGAAAATGATAAATTTTATAATATATGTAAAATAATAAATCCGAGTTAATCCTTAAAAAATTAGGCGAGTATACAAAAAAATAAAAATTATAAATTAAATGTCAATTTTCACCTGGCTTAATTCTGATCTTGTTATCTTTATAAAAAAAAACGTTTTAACCCTCATTTTGTACATAATGTATTATACGTATTAATGTACAATGTTTAGCTTTAATCTGGTGTATATAAGGTTTATAAATGTATATATCGGTATAATTTTTCAATATCTTAATTAGCTGCTGATTATTTTTATTTTGAAGCACTACAAGATATGATGGTTAATACAAATTAAATCTGAAGTGGAAGAGGCAAATAATTTATAAGTATTTGAAGCTGTTCATTAAATTAAAAGCCGCCAGAGAACAATAATAGGATTATGCGGGGACCAGATTATTGCTTTAAAGTTGTGTATACCTACATTTTTAGTGATGTATGTTTGTACATCAAAAAGGAATGGGTTAAAATATCGGATATGCTCTTAATTTTTGGAAATTTTGACAATTTTTTGAATGCTAGCTAATTTTCAAATTGTACATTTCAAACCAAAAGTTTAATTATTGAATCGTATTTACTTTGTTTCGGAATGGCTAATTCAGATTTACAATTTTTTTAAAACCACTGTAGCTTTTAAGTTTATTTTTCGGTTTTATTTTAATTCCGGCAAATATATCAAATTAATTAATTTGGTGCCAAACAAATAATTAACTCGTGAAGTTTTTTTATACAAGTTACGTATTTTCTAAGTTGTCAATTAAACTCCTTCAGTTTTTAATAAGCTGATGCAGCTCAAAATTTCCAGCCCTAAAATTTAAAAAATTATATTTCCCCAGTGTCTAGTAGGTATTTTGAGAATTAGTATCTGATGATGATGATCCTGTACGAACAAAAAATATATCGAGAAATGCCGAAATTTACTAATTGATTAAAAATGATTTTTTTAAACTCAGAAATCCAGGTTCAAATACGATAAGCAGATAAACAGACCGCCAATTCTGAATTACGGCAACTTAATAATTTTTAAGTTGTCATTGTACGAATCGAAAGTGTCCATGCCAATCTGCAAATTCAGCAATGCTAAATCTAGAATTCTATTTTTTTAAAACCAAAATTAAAATAAATTATTAAAGCAAAATGTTTAAAAAAAATTAGTTGAGTTATTTAACAAGCATAGAAAAATTTAATTTTACAATTAGTATTTAATTTGCATTGGTAAGAAGAACGCCAACGATATAGTAAGAAACAAATCAATTCTTAAATTTTGATTTAGGGGCTAGATTTTATTTCTAAATGTCGCATTATTTTCCATTTTTTAAACACTTGAACAGATACCGCGTAAAAGATGAGAAACGCTGTGTACCGGATGCTTACCGATCTTTGATCTACATTAGTTTAAGACTAATATCGGAAATCGGGAGAATAGTAGGCCAACATATCTCTAAACACATTCCGCTAAAGAGAACTTTTGTTCAATGCATTTTCATAGTTCAGCAATGTCTTCTTAGGGAAAGGAGGTGGGTCTACAATTAACAGGAATAGTTTTAATAATTGGCTGGTAACGATTTGCAAGACCTCTATTCGTGACAGCATGCTGAAATTTAAAGCTAGTTTTAATTTTATGAATTTTCTGCTTGAATTTTCCACTTTCAATTCAATTAATTTTTACAATTCTAAAAACTATTTAAATTTCAGCATTTATTTTCTGTATTTAAAATTGTAAGGTAACCATTTAAAATTTGTAGATTTTCTTTTAAATTTTTTTTTTAATTTAAAAATTGTTAATTTAGAATTTAAGATTTTAACTTAATTCTGCACTCGTATGCCGAAACTGGTAATACAATAATTTTAAAAATATTCCCATGTCTAAGATTTTAAATCAAAATTATTTAAAAATTAAATTGTAATTAAAATTTGCAATTCTGAAAAAAAAAAAAAAAAAAATTTATAATTTTAATTAGAAAATTATTAATAAAAAAAATCTGGACATATAAAGTTGTTAAAATAATTAGAGAAATTATTATTATTAGTGATAACTCAATGGATGACTTTATCTGGTACTTTGACGAATTAATTAAAAAATGTATGGCTCTCTTATTTGAATGATCTAAGCAGAGCCGTCCAAGCCAAATGAGTATTTTTGGCAAATTTTCAAAATAACTAGAGCAATAAAACTGCGATTAGAAAAGACAACTGGACAACGCGGGAACTATTTATGTATCCATAGCCACAGAATTTTTTACTCTGAGGTGAGTGTGAAGACCACTGCAATTTTTATTCCATTTCGAGTCATGCGGCCCGCGGGCCGCATGTTGCAATATGTAACAGCTATTGTGGTGATCTTCACATCTATTTCGGAGTGATAAATTCTTTGGCCCTGGATACATAAATAATTACTGCGTTGTCCAGTTGGCTTTTTATTCTATTCGCAGTTTTAATGCTCTAGTTATTTTGAAAATTTGTCAAAAATACTCATTTGGCTTGGACGCCCCTGATCTAAGTGGAATTATTATTTAAGCGCGAAAAGTTAAAGGCTGTTTATTTCACTCAAAAAGTAAGTGGCTCATCAAATAAGAATTTCTACTATCAGATGATCAACGAAATATAAACATTGACAGCTAGTTAATAGAGAGTATAATATTGGCATGGATAGTTTCATTCCAAAGAAGGTCAAGAAAAACCACCACCAACTATTATAAAATAGAGTAAAGTTTTAAATGGAATCCGATTAAAGCTATTTTGGGAAACTACAAATCTGATTTATTTATGAATTTTAGAATTAGAAGAGTTAACAAAAGTTTTGTTGTGTCTTAAATCATAGCAGCCCTCGTTACTCGTGGCCCACTCATCTTGCTACTCTATTTAGTCCTAGGACAATTTAATGTCAGTCATTTATTATAAATGTATAATTAGAAAAAAGGAACAGAGCTTGATAGACATCACCCGATTTGATTACAGAACTTTGAAATTCAAAAAATTAAAATTCAAAATTTCAATTTCTTAGACTAAATCAAATTCTAAACTTTCCAATATTTTAGAAAAATCTTAAAAATGTATACCATATAAGAAGTCAACCATCGTCTGTCTGTTGTTAAGGTGAAGAACGGAACGGGATACAAATCGGGACAAAATGAGATAAAGTGAAATGAGAGTGGATTGTATGTAGATTACCGTTGTTACAGCAAACTGATACATATAGGAATTTGTAACTTGTAATAAGACTACTCAAGCTTGAAATAAATCGGCTAAATAAAATAAATTAGATTACACGCAGAATAGAAAAATCAAGAAAAAACTGCTACAATGAAAAAGAGTAACTAAAAAAAGTTATTTTATTTTTGGTCACTAAATGGAACGCGCGTAAAAATCAAAATGTCAAGAACAAATTAGCAAGGTCAGTCTACTAACTCATTTACTTATCAGAGAAGCGGCCGGTTCATGAACACAAGAAATTTAGATTTTTCATATTTTTGGTTTATTTCAAAATAAACACGAAAAGCAAAAATATTTTTGCCTAATTTCAGTACTGTATTTTCATCTCTATCTTTACGTTATAATATAATATTATTATAACCACCAAATGTAAGGCAATTTCAATTCATCGTTTTATTATCATACATTACACTGCACTTTGTAAAACCATAAGTTCGCTATTTACATAGAAAAAACAATATCAATTGAGCAACCAAGTGAGAATATAACAAATGAGGAAATGCAGTTATTCGTCTCTTTGATCAACACGTGGTAGTAGCGATTTTTGTTGTATGTTGCAGGCTGCGGTATACATATAACCTCTCTTTTGCGACCAAGAGGTTAATTACAAATTTTTTTTTAATGTTGTACCAACAACAATTTTAGTTTACTGCTTTTTGAAAATCTAGAATCGATCAACTTGATACTTAATGCAAGCACAGTTTTAAACATTGTTTAAAGAAAGCTAAATAATTTATAATTTATGTAGTTAAATATCTTGAAGAAGATCTTCATCAATTATTTGAAATAATATTGGCCAGGTGAACATAATGCTAAACTGTTTAATGTATGCACGTACTTAATATATGAGCCGTTTATTTTGAAAGTGGGGCAAGTTCACATTTTGTTGAAACGACAAAATGAAGAAATAGAGAAACAATAAATGCAAAAATATACGGGATTTTGAATTTTCTTATTTTTTGAACAAGTATTATGCTGGAAACACATGAGCAGAATTTCTGCTAGCATCGCTGCCGGCAGAAATTCGGGTGAACTACATGAGCATCGTTTTTGATAAGCAGAATTTTTTTTTGTGGCGTTTATCTGATACATATTTAATTTTAATGTACAACTTTTTTAAATGAATGATGCATTATTTTGTCACAAACTATTTAATTTTTATCCTCCAATTTGGCACTTGCCACACAAAACTTATTTTCTGTCAACAAATTAAAAAAATTGATTGAAAAAAATAAAAAATATACAAATTGTACTAGATTTGTTTTCTTTTACGTAATATAGCTTACTGATTCGCAGCAAAATTAGAAATAGAGACATGAAGCAGAATTCTACATGACAAGCAGAATACATGTATTTCAATTCATTTAAACTTCTATATTCTAATTTTGCTGCTTGCAGAATTCTGCTCATCTGTTTCCACCATTAGGGATTTTTTTATTTTATTTTGACTATAAATTTTGCACCGTTATAAAGATTATACTTTTATTTGTCTATTGTTATCATTAACTTAAATTTTTTGAATAGTGGACTTGCACCACTTTCAAAATGAACGGCTCATATATTACCTGCAAACACCATGAATAGTGTGAACGGATCATGTTACATCAATAAATCAACATCCTCCTCAACTAATGTTAACTGTATCTGTAAATTAATAATTCGGATAAATTTAAAATTCTAGAAAAATCTTGAAAACTCAAAAAATCATTAAAAACCTCATAAGCACCGATATTTATCTAGATGAATCTCTACTAGTAGACATATCTAATTTAATAATAAGAAACCTTAAAAAATCCCATAAAATATCAAAAAATCTTGATAAAGTACTAATTTTATTACATAATACAACTCAAACATCTGGCAAATGTCGATTAAATCCACGAAATTTGAATTAGTTCAAGAATAATCGTGATATTCTGGAATAAACTATTCCTTTTTCTTGAGAAATCTCAAATTTTGTAGAATAAGTTAGATGCCAAGCATCTTTAATACTATTCGAACCCAAAATTATCAAAATTTCGAATTTTGAGAATTTCACACAAATAAAAAATGCCAAGGTTAACGCTGGTAATATTTATAGTTCCTCATTTATCGGATTTTTTGATTAGCGGTTAACGGTAAATAAATACTAAATTAACCGGCAAGCTGGAAGGAAAATGCACATTTCTAAATCAATAATGGAAATTGTTTGTTTGATTTCGGCGGGAGCACTCCGATTTCGACAGTTTCGATGTTCCGATTTGGTATTTCGATGACTTTTTGAAAACTTTTCATTTATCTGTTCAGGTCCCTAATGTTACAGACTTGCAGACGTTTCGAAGCTCGAAGTTAGGCTGTTCGGTTTCGAGATAATTCAGTATGTTTGATATTGTCAATGCAGATATTCGATTCGAAATATGTTCAGACTGTTTGAGAGTTCTGTTATTTTGAGTTGCATGTTTTTTTGTGAGCTTAGCATTCTTAAATAATAATCGATGATTTTTGTTTTCTAGATTTTTGTAATACCCTAGACAGACTGCGATTTAATAAATTCGATTTAGCTAAACTCGTTCAAGTAATCTATGAAAAACAACGGGATTAGTTCAAATCGAGGTTGACATACTGCGACTAAACTCGAAAAATTCACTAAATCCGTTTTATTAAATCGCAGTGTGTCAGGGGTATAACGCAGACTTACATTAAATCCAGATTTTTGGCTATTATCCAAATGTTTCGAAATTCCAGTTTCATAGAGATTATTTGAGTTTGTTTGTGGTAATCGCGATTAATTGAATTTATTTTCAATTTTCTAGATTTCTCGTGATTTTTCAAGGTTTCATAATTGCTGAATCTTAGATAAAAGTGAATTTAGTAGTTTTAAAGTTAATCAGAGATCAGAAAAGTTTTCCAAAATTTTCAAGGTAGGTACTTGAAATTCCAACAATTTTTAAGATTAGGTATTTAAAAATTATTGAGACTTGAAAAAATATTACAAATGCTATTATGTTCCTAAATCTTGTTCGAAATCTTTAGAAATTATCAAAGTGTTGTTTGCAAGAAATTTTTCATTTTTTTGTAGTTTTCAAGGCCACTAATATTATTGGTTAGTTGCATGCAATTCCAGATGATTTTATATTTTAAAAATGTGTCCGTTAAAAATGTTAAAAATTCTTTATTTAACTTAGAAAATAGCGCCTTCTACGTCAGTATTGTTTCGCGGCATAAAAATGTTTTTCATTTTTCATTTTTTTTTAATTAATCTCAAGTTATCGGAAAAACTAAATTGGTGAATCGTAAAATTTCCTGATAAACGGTAAAGGTTTTTACCGGTATAGAAACTAGACTTGAAATTCAATCCAAACTAAACTGAACCAGTGAAATTCACCCAAATTTTTCAAAATCAAAATGTACCCGATGTGAAACATTTACCTTTTTCTCTTTCGTTTACTATCCATTATAAAAGATAAACGCATTTATCGAATTTAGTGGATTTACTCGAGAATTCGACCGCAGCCTCGGTAAAAATTTGTAAATATTTAATTGATTAACAGAAAAGTTTAAATTAACCGATTTTCCTGGAGAATTGGGAACTGGTAATTTATGTTTTGTGAGTTTTTAGTGTATTTTGACTTTCTCTTTCCAAAGCATACTGAGCGATTGGTATTTTGTTCATGTTTAGGGAAAAAATAATTGCAAACCAAATTTTTAGAGAAAAATAAACATTAAAATTGTTATAAAAATGAGAATACAACTTTCACAAAATATGCTATGGGAAATTTTACGAAAAAGCGATTATTACAGCAATAGTATTTAGATTGCCATGCAAAATACGTACCACAACACGTTATTATAGCGGTAGTTTTACGATTTTCACCATAGCAACGCGATAGTTTTACAATTTTAACCATAGCAACGCGATAATTTTACAAATTTTACCATAGCAACAAGAAAATCCTAAACAATTATCTCTAAATTTGAAATTGTATTTCAATTTTTTTTTTATGATTGAATTTTTTATACACACATCAAAGGAAAAGCCATGCAACCAAAAGCTTGTCAAATAATTTGCATGCAACATGACACAAATGGATGAATTGTGATTCAATCGCTGACGGGAAAGTTGTATTCTCTTACTAAATACAACACGTGCTGCAATTAATGATCTATAATTTTTTACTCGTTAAAACCGACGCAGATAATTCAACTCGTGCTGCGCACTCGTTGAATTTTCAGCGCAGTTTTAACTCGTAAAAAATTATCGATAATAATTGAGCACTAGTTGTATTACGAATGAAACTATTTTTCCTCAGAACTTAGTATGCAAAGTAGTTCGCAAAAAATCAATTCCCAATTCGCAATTCCCTGGGAAAACCACAATAGCACCACAGCAATGGGTTCAGCAGCTATACGCTGCGTGGTTTAAGCAAGCCATTTCAAATTTCCAAATAATTTATTTGAATTCGGTTTTATATAATACCGATTCAAAATACCAAAACCACGATATATCGTAAACAAGTTGAAATTTAAAAAATCGAATATTGCAAGTATGAAAATTTAAATCTGAAGCCACCACTGCTTAAATATGTTTATAGTATTTGGCACTAAAAGAGGCTAGAACAAATATGGAATAGATCGACACTAATCATAAGTTACATGATTCAATACATGTGTCAAGTAAAAGTGTAAAATGTTTTCGTTTCATTAATTGTAGAATTCTAGATACTTAATTATGAAATTAAAGCAATTCCAATTTAAATAATCCTACGATTTTAGCAATCCGAATATTTTAAATTAAATGTTTGATTTACAATTTTTTATACAAAATCCAATTTTTTTTAAAGTAATTATTTCCAAAAATTACAAAAATAATTGTATAGACATTCGTGTAATCAATATTGGCATCATTGAAAATCATTGGTCAGCCAAATTTATCTTTCCTCAATCTTCAAAAAATTAGTAAAACTAAAATAATTTGAATTAATAGTCTGACAATTTATTGATGCTTTAAATTTTGTAACTAAATAACCTGTAACGAGACCAATATTCTTTTATTTTAAAATTTGTTTAACTACTTAAGGTATACAATGTTTATTAATTACAAATACATTGTTCCAAAACTCAATCAACCCAGTTCTGCGTGAAATTGAACTTATAATTCCCCAAAATTGACTCAAAGACACGGCTAGAATTTACACGATTTTAGAATTTTTTCGGCTTGATTTACATTTCTATTTTCACTGTCAATTCTATTTTCTTTACAAATTCTATTGTAATATCGTAACTCCAGCAAATAAATACAAATATTAAAATAATGCTATAGAAACACCCTAGAAAACTTTAGCTTCCTTAATAATGGTAAAAAATTCGGTACATAACTGCAAAATTTTGAATTTTAAGCATTTTTTAAACCAAATTTTTTATTTTTAAAATTTAATTTTTTCATACATTAAATTTCTATAATAATACAATTAAATTTTAGATTTTTTTTTCAAACTTAAAACCTAACAGCGTAAACTAAATTTTTAATTTAAAAATGTTGTTGCTTCTTTAAAAAAAATATTGATTTTAAGCAGAATTTTAGAAATAATTTTCTGTATTTAAAATTCAAAATTTGAAATTTTTGTTTACAGATTTAATTTTAAAAAATGTATAGCTACTCAAAATTCTAAAATCTTAAATTTTAAAATTTCCAGAGTATTCCCGTTTCTAAAATTTATTATGTTTTATTTAAATTCTTTATTTGTAGAAACATAATTAAAATTTTTGATTCTGGTTAAATTAATTTCAATTTTTATTAATTCTGGAATTTTCCAATTAAAAAACCCTTTTCATTTAAATATTCCATAGTTTTACAAATTAGCCGAAACCTATAACAGATTTATTCGCAGTTTATGAAAAATCTGACACGTAAATTACGTACTTGATAAACAAAACATATTTTGAAAGAAAAATCAGCCGTACAAGTACATAATATTAACAGTATTACACCGCAATTATTTGAGTAAATTCAAAAGTAAGTGGACAAAACTATATGGATGACGTAGGTGAAATTTTGGCGAAACACAATTTCGCTTATCCAATAAATGGGTCAAGGAGTAATTTTCGGTTATGCTTTGGCAGGTTTGGCTTAGCGCTGTAATTGTTAAATAAATGGTTTTTACCCATAGAAGTCGGCTTGAATCTATAATGACGTGTTTTTCTTTTTCTTTTTTTTCCTTTTTTCTCGATAAATTTATATTTCTGTAAATTTAGAAAAACAGATAATATATTTTGAAAATTAAATATCCAATTTCAGTGTAGAATCAATTTAACCGTTTTTAGAAGCATTATCTAACTGTTAATTATGACGAAGACTTATGTCAATGCAACAACACGAAACGGTGCAGAGAGCTTCTACACTGTTTTGGGCCGAGCAGCAAGTGCTATCATGTGGACTGCCTGGATAGGAAGTTCCCTTCAAGCCACAGTTGAATCAAAGCCGTTAATGACTGTCCGTATGTCGTTTTTATGTGTCCTGAGTGTCAGCGTTTATTTAAATAGGAAAATTGTATGGCGCTGGATACGATCAAATCGTCGTTGGGTTATATCGAATCCAAGATATCATTAATTGCCGACACCACTCTTCCCACCGTTAATTCTATAAATAATAATTTTTCTAAAATTCGTGTGCTTCCAGCATATCATCTGTCTGCAACAAAATTGATGATCAGATCGCAGAATAAATTTGCACTTGCTTCGCTCAGGCGGCGACTCAAACCGCTCATGCCGGCACGACTTCTTTCGAGACATCGACTCCAACTCTCCCGGTCATTTCATCTGCAGCAACAGACGTGCGTCGTCCTTCGTACGCTTCGATAAGTGAAACTAAACCATGTTCTCTGCCTAACAGCATCCGAATGATTAAACCGAGGTTTTGGTTTTATATGTCTACGTTCGATACCCCTGTTGAGGATGCTGCTATTGCCGATTTTGTGAATAATAACTTTTTTATTTCTAATGCTGTGGTTACCAAGTTGATACAAAAGGGGCGTATACCCACATGGACTATGTATGTTTTAAAATGGGAGTTGATGCCGATTTAACAGCAAAAGTTATGTCCACGATGAATTGGCCAAATGATGTGTGGCTGTGTATTAACCCTTTAGATAATTCAAATTTTCGGAAGCGTCAATCGCACCGTACGCAAGTAATGAGGCAAGGTGTCTTTCAGAACCAGCAAATATTAACCCTAAATTCTCAAGCGGTCTTTACAACAAATTGTGCCGGAATCCGGCAAGTAAGCTCCGATCGTGCTAGCTTCACCTCAATTTATTACCGCCTCTAGCACCGGAGGTAAAGCCAAGTATTTTCGCCTAGGCTTTTTGGACAACGATTATGATATCATAATAATCTGTGAGACCTGGCTTACTGTCAATATGTATTCTGGTGAATATTTTCCACCAGACTATATCGTTCACAGGAAGAATAGATATGATTTTGACATCAGGCTTAGGGGGGAGGGGTATTGATTGCGGTTTAAGTTTCTATTCCTAATGAGTTGGTTGTCTGTCATGCTAGTCTCGGCGTCATTGCTGGTCGTGTTAAAGTGGCTAGTTCCTCTACCATCATCGAACTTGGACTGCTTTGAAAGGATAATCAATTATCGACTCAGTTTTGATGCCATAAGTCCTAATGATCAACTTGTAATTGTGGGCGACTTTAATCTGTCCGATATAGCTTGGCTTGATGTTGATGGTGTCTTCACATCGCTTTCCACTGACGAAAGGGCGTTATAATAAATTTTTTAACATGTTTGTATAGCCGATTGTTATCACTATAGGCTATATACCCCATTTTCCAGAATTTGTTATAAATAAAATGTTTAGTTAAATTTTGGACATTACAGAAATATTTTTCCATATTTTCCAGAGTTTATTAAATAAAACCGGCATTTTTGATAGTGTGGCAGACCTGCGGAAAGGTAAATATAGAATCTCGGATTTACAGAACGAAAATGCACAAGACAAGTAGGGAGAATTTATAACCAAAAAGTTTGGTTTGATTGTGTTTGATATCTTAAATGTTCGATAGTAATTACTAATATAAGGAAAAGTTCTCATTACAGTACGGTAATCAGAAGAATTTTGAACTGATCAAATATAAAATCGTTTTCAATTTTTTTTTTTAAACGAAATTTTGAAATGAATCTCAAACTTTTCCTATGCTAGATCTTAAATGGAGAAGTACCTACAGTGGAAATTTCACTCAACTGTACCCTGGCCACTATCCAAATTGTATCGTGTCTATGTTGTTATAGGATGATTTTTTTAGATTATTTAGCTTTTTTTAACTGACAAATAAATCAAATGCCTTCCGAACCTTTTTGCATTTCAAGCTTGAAATGAGATATTAAATCTCTATATTTGTAGTTTGATACCGTCGCATTCAAAAACTAAATAGTTTGTTTAAATACAGTAACACAAAGTCATACTAACTGTAACTATTCTTAGTTAGCAAACATTTAATAACTAAATCATTTAAATTTATTTATGTACCTGTATAGTATTGTAATTAACGCTAAAATACCGGCCAGATTTAAATATGCTGAACGATGTATGAAATAGGCTAATAGTTAACATAAGTAAGCCATACTATGGGTTCTAAATGTGCCATGTATGAAACTTAGCGAATTATGAAATTAATAGAAGAACTTCAAGACCTTTTACGATTGAAAACGTCAAAAATTGAATTTAAATTATTAAAACGGTATCAAGGGTTCGAAAATTTAAATTTTTTATATTCAAATTTTTGATAAACATTTCTTATTCAAACTCCTATTTTTATGGACTTTTGATTATATTTAAAAATACAAAGGAATTACAAAAATTAAAATTGTAACACTTGGATTTTCCAGCAAATTGTAATTGATATTGACAACATTGCCAAGAAGTCAGTCAAAATTAATGATTTTAATATTGGTGCTTCAATTTTTTCCAACTAAAAATTATATGTCTAAGCCGCAAAGCAAGATAATAATTTGATTGATGTACTGTTGGTTCGAATTTTGATTACAAAAAAAAATCGGCATCACATATACTCGTAGTTCAAAAGTAAATTTTAAATAAAACAACAAATTTTATATGGCTTGAAAAACGTGTTAAAATCGTATATATCCTATCCCGGCATAACCTTCAAACTAAAACATTTTATACGTAAATTAGAAACAACAAAAATGTGTTTGTTGTTATTTTGCGGCATTGATGATTATGTACACAAATATTTTGATTTTCATTCATGAAACATACTTGTGTATATTATTAAAACATGTTTTAATTTTTAAATTATATATCAAAATAAAACTATTTTTCTCACATTGAAACGGTGTGTGATCCTTAAAATTACGAATCAGATCCATATAATAAATAATTGATTATTCAACAAACGTGATTTTTAAATATAATTCCACTTTAAATGATTTTTTATGCTGCTGTAATTTTATTATATCATCTTTTGTGTTTTTATTTGGTTTTGTAAATATGTCTATATACGTATATATGTAACTACATGCTTATTTCATGACACTTATACACAAATGGGAAATAAAATGTTCATGAAAATATACATAAATTTTAACCTTTAATTAGTTTTTGTTTTAAATATAATGTATTATGTATAAATATGCCGCAAGCAACACCGTATATCGGTATTTATGTACATAATCATTGTTCATTCATCAGAATCTTTACACATGCGCGCGCGCGTATGTATTATTAAAGTGTGAATGCGCTTTAACTATTTTGTATATCGCATAAATCTATATTTAGCATATGATTACATTTTTATTAAATATTGTATGCAAATTTATTGTATTACAAACCCGAGATTTGTATCTTTTTAACAAAAAAAACTATATAAAAGTGAAAGTCGCCTAATATTTATATATAAATCAATAAATTTTGGGTGTCTATGCCCTAATTTCGCCTTTATCTAATGTTTTTTTTTTTACCATTTTATCCGAGATATGGTTTCTGATTCCAAATGTAGTGTATCATATGTGTATAGATATTATTTATCTATTGTTTATCTTATGTAACTATTTATTTTAGTTTTTTTTTTTTTTGGTTCTATCTATATGTGATACACTTTTATTAGGAAAATTCGGATATCTATTTTTATCTATTCAAATTATATTTTTGTAGTTTTCTTATCAAAGGGAACTTTTCGTTGATTATTAATTTTTTTCGTAATAATCTTGAAACCATAAAATATAATTAATGGCAATCACGTGATTATATCTTTTTCTGTTGGAAAATTTCTCATTCTCATTAAAACAACAATACAAATTTTAATTAATTATTTTTAAATGATATGCCGGCCATAATAAAAACGATAGATACAATTTCTTAATAGAATGGACCATCATCACATCAATATTCATATATATAGTGAGAAAAAACTAGTGAAACAACATGTCACATTATTTTATTAATACGATATGTATAAACACAGTTATGAACAATCTTTTTTAGAGGTTTAATGAATATTTAAAATCGTCATAAAAATATCATTTTTATTATTTTATTTGGCCTCAGAACATCTTGTTGACTAATTTTATTATACATATTCTGATAAATATTTTATTCATGAGACGAAATGCTAGTTTAGCGCGCAGATAAAATATCCACAAAATTATTTAAACTTTCACCAACAAAATATGTCAAATTGATTTTCTTGAATATGCATAAAGCGCATTGAACTAGCACGTATAGTAAACAGTACAACCAAAAATTGTCTCGACATATCGAAAAAAAAATGTACAGAAAACCGGCTCCTAAATTCCCGACCTATATAAAACACAAATCATAATTTATAACTCTATACTCATATATAGGAGAAGAGAATACGGGTAAATGATAAACAATTTTATATTTTATATAATTTGTACCATATTACATCGTGATCAAAACATAATATGTATGTATATAGTAAATTATTATAATGCCTCGTACTTCAAACAATTATTAATTACCTCAAAAAAATTATTAAAACAATTAAAGAAAATAAAGTGGCGCCTTTTTAATAATTGAATTCGGATAAATACAAAAGAAATCATGAACAAGTGGGATTATTATAAACACGACTCTTGTAGTGCATTAAAACAGTGCCAACAAAAAATATACGGCTTTTGTATTCCCAAACTGCTAGTCTAAATTGTGTTGATTTCCACTGTGTGTAAACCGCGCCGAGTACACTTTTCTAAATTTTTTTTTTTTTTTTTTGGTAAACAAACAAAATATTGAAATTTCTTGCTATACTCTCTTCAAAAACTATTTAACATATGGTGACCTTTTCAAATAAAAGAAATCCAATAGAAGAACAAAAAAAAATTACTTCAAATTTTAATTGATACTAAAGTATGTTGTTTATATTATGATTTTCATTTATTTATTTTCTTTTTATTTTATGTGTTTTTCATTTTCCTATATATCTACGATGCGCTGTTTGATCTTTTTCGTTTTAACACAAAAAAATAAAAAAATTTATTGTAAACCTGTCAACACTTATTTTCGGTAAACTTTTAATTTCCATTTTTTATTTATCTATAAATTATTAAATTTCTATTAATTATGACTTTTATTTGACTTTTATCACTGATTGAGATTTTAATTTAACTTTGGCTTGTAATTATTGTTTTATATTATTATATGTTTACATGCCTGTATATATATTTAAATCTACTAATAGCAACTATCTATATGTATATATACAACGATTAGCATGCATAATTTTACTTTGATTTTGTTTACCTTATTTATTTTGTTTATCGAGTTATTTTGCCTTTTATATAAATTAATTAATTTTTTTTTTTCAAAATACAAAAATAATAAAAATTCTTTCATATATAAATATATATATATATATAGTATATATTTAAAGAGATTTAATATTCTAATGCGCATTGCTTTCAACAACAAAAAATGTAAAAAAATATTGTAAAAATCAAAATTTTAAAAAATATCAAAAAAAAAAAAATAAAAAAACAAAAAAATATTCACTTACCTATCCAGTCCGGTAGTAATGTGCCCGCAAGAGATTCTGTGTATCTCTTACCTATAAAATAAATAAAAAATAAAAATAACTAAAAAAAACAAAAAAATAAAATAATAAAATTAATTAAAAAACTTAAATTAAATTAATTAAAATTATTTGAGAAGCGAAGCTAATTAATTACTACTTTATATATGAATATTTGAACATGCTAAAAAATTTATTTATTTAATATAATTATGGTGATTTGTGAAATATTATTAATCTTTAAAATTTAAAATTTAAATGTGAACACTGATAAAATTAAATTAATTTTTTTTTAATATTAAGTTTGAAACCAATTCTCATCTACCCAAGTTATTCTGATTTTCTCCTCCTTTCTATAATTCTTTCAACAAAATAATGCATTGAAAATTACAAGCGAATAATAAAACTCCTATACTTACTGGGGGAGAAGGGGGGGGGGGGAGGGTGCAAGATAAATTGTAAAAACAAACATCAGAACATTTATTAAATTTGAAACCTTAGGTTATTCCCCGAAATTAGCCAGATAGAAATTACGAGATTATTTCAAATTCTTTGGTCCTCAGAATGCGTAAATTCGACAACTAAATTTGAGATTTACAAAAACTAAGATCAAGCAATGAAATGATTTTGAATTCTAAAATTCTACTTCTAATGTTAAAAGGTTTTTTTCTTAATGAAGATTGAAACAATTAAGATTTGGACTTAATAATAACATATAAATTGTGAAGTAACGATTTTCAAGCTTTATGATTGAATAAATTTGAAAATATTTAAAAAGTTTTATATTTTTAAATTTTTGAAGCTTTGACATATTATAAGATTTGAAATCTAAAGGTGTTTGTGACTTTTTAACAAATATAGAAAGCTTTTCAAATTCTAAAAATATTCTGAATAAAATTCTGAAAAATTTAATTAAAGAAATTTGATTTGTGGATTCCACTAATTCATAATTAAATTCAATGAAAATTTTCCAATTTGTTAATTTGGAGTTTATGACGTTCTATCGAGAATTGTTTCAATCGTGTTTGAATTATAATTTTAGAAAATTTTGAAATGAAAATTGCGCTTTATGATGAATTATTAAAATATAATTGAATTTTATGATTTTTCGGTATGATATCAATGTTTCAATAATTTTTAATATTGTCTCAAACACTCTAAATTTTAAGCAAAATTGTGAATCATACAAATTTCTATAGATTTGTAAAAATATATTGAGAGTTTTCTATTAATATATTTTGAGAATTTGTTGAAATTAAAATGATAAAGGTATTTTGCTTTCTAAAATTCTAGGAGATCCTAAATTATTCTGAAATTTAGGCAAAAATAAATTAGTAATAAATAAAAAATTTATTAATTAATTAGTAATATAATAATAAAAATTAATTTATACTTAAATTACTAAAAGTTATTATAAATTAATAGTTTGTTAAACCAATGAAATGTGTTACACATAAGATTTAAAATGAATTTTATATAAATTATGAAAAATTATTTCTAAAGCTAGGGTTTACAGATTTTCGAATTATGAAAATTTGTTTTTGTGTTCAATTTGTTATTTATTGAATTTCGGAATTTCTAAAAATTCGGCTTTTTTTAACGACTAATTCAATACTAAAGTTCAACAAAAATTTTCAAATTTTACTTTACTGTTCATTTTATACTTTGCATGATTCTCAGATTTTTTTAATGAGTTTAAATATTTAAGGAAATCTAGCAATTTGGTTATTTAAACAGTTAATAAGCACGGCTTCTTTGTGTTAATTTAAGCAATCACTGACTTTGAATTCAAGAATTCTAGAAAATTATTCAAAGAATTTTCAATTTTTTTATTATTATAAAAAAAAAAAATGTAGTTTTATGAAAATATTTTTATGTTTGACGAAATTTTGTAATTATTCAAATACGGAACTTAATTCAGCATTTTTGTTAACCCTAATCAGCATAGGCTGAGTCTCTCAGACTCATTTTAAATTTTTTAGCTAAAAAATACTCGAACATTTTGTTTATAAGAAAATTGAGCTTTGTGTATTCCAATACTTATTATTTAAGATCTAGAATCACCTCTTAATATTTTCTTAATCGTACTGAATGTAGGCCTAACCGGCCCATTTTCAAAAAACAAACATAAAGGCATGCGTTGAGTCCCTTGGACTCAATAGATAATTTCAATATAAATGGAGCAACTAACATTTTAATTGATCAATTTAAACTTCGTAAGAGAATAGTTCAGAATTTTAAAGAACAGTGCTATGAAGAATTTTAGTCCTGTTACTGATTATTGGTAAATGAAAATTCAACGCAAAGATGTATTTCTATCATGTTATGCATTTTGATTATATACTCCAATATTGCATATGAAAATTGTGATAAATGAATTTATAAAATATTTGGTTTATAACAACAATAACAAAATCAAAGGATGCCAATATTGACGAGTTCACGAAGAATGATCAGCCAAAAGTAGGGTTTACAAAACCCCGGATTTTAGGATTTTCAGACCTGAAAACCCGAGTTTTTGCAAACCCTAATTTTGAGTAAAATTTATTTTGAAATATAAATCCGGGTTTTAAGTAGAAAACTCGGGTTTTCAGGTTCACACATTTGGAAAAACCAGGGTTTTTGAGATCGGGTAAACCGTAGTCAGAAGTAGTTAAGAAATTTACTAACTGTTGATATGCGGATGTAGCAATTTCGAGAAAAATTTCTTTCCTGCACTAATTTCTACATAAACTTGATAAATATGAATTTTGGTAGATTTGCAGTAGTTCAACAATAAATCCGAGGAATTCGTAATTGTGGAAATGAGGCTCCACACAGAAACATTGAAAAATAGCGGTATACTCTTTAGTAGTTTCGAGTTGACACAGATAGTCCTGAATATAGAATTTCACTTTTTTATTCGTTTCAGGTAAATTAGAAGAAATTGGAATATTTAAAGATATCCAAAGGAGTCAAGGAATGATTTTGAAGGTTTTGTAGAATATTGAGAAAGAAAACCTTTAAAAACCAATAAAATTTAAAAAAAATTACAATATAATCTGAAAATTCTAAAAATTGAATCGAAACTTAAAATTTTTGGAAAATTGTAAAGAATTTGTAGAATGGGATGAATTTGGAAAATCATTAAATTTTTAATAGTTTCAATAGTTTTATGAATTTGAAGAAAACGAAGCTTTTGGGAAGTTTTAAAGAAGCTGCTGAAATTTTTCGACAATCCGAAGCATTTGAAAAATTTAATGATACAAAAGAATCGGGATATGAAGAAATTGAAATTTATAAATTTAAAAGAACTGAACAAAAATGGAATAATTTGAAGAAAAAAAATTTCTAAAGAATTTGAAAATTTTTAAAAATTAAATTTTAATCGTAGATTGGCAATAATTTTAAAATTAATAAACTTTTGAAGAGATGAAGAAAAGCAATTTAAAATTTAAAAATTTTCACGAATTTTAACCAAGTCTTCTGAAAATTTTTAATAAATTTAAAAATTTGAACTCTTGTAGAGACTTCATTAGGAACTAGGAAATTTTGAAGAATCTAAGAAAACAAAAATTTGAACCCTACGTATAAAAAAACCAATTTTAATATTGTGCAGAAGAGAGAACTTAAATAGAAACTTAAATAATTTTAAAATTTGAAAATGTTGTATGATTTGAAGCTTACAAAAAATTTGATGAATCTGAAGTTTTTGAAAAATCTGAAAATTTTTAAAATTTTAATAAGAATCTGAACAATCAAAACAACTTCAAACAACAAATTTGAAATATTTCTAGAATTTTATAAATCTAAAACTTTTGAACAATTGAATTATAAAATTTTAGATATTTTGTAGAACGTCAATAATTTGGAGAATCTTAAAAACTTAAAAATTATTGAACGGTTTTTGATTATTCTAAAACCACGTCAAATATCGAAAGTATTATTAGAATTAAGGCCACTGGAACTTAGTGTAAATTTAAACTTTTATAGAATGTAAAGAAACTTTTGAAGGATGTAAATAATTTATAAATTCGTAGTTTAATAGTTTATTGTTTATTAGTTGTAGTTTAGGAAAATATTTTAGAGTTTAAAGAATCTTAATTAAGAATTCTAAAACTTCATAATTTTCAATAGTTTGTAAAAGGTTGAAGAATTTTAAGAATCTGTAATTTTGGAAAAACAGAAACTTTCTAAGGTTTCAAGATTTAAAGATTTTAAATAATCTGAAATTTTTGATGAACTTACTTTAACATGAATGTATCGATTAATAATATGGAATTTTTTGTTTATCGATAATTAAATTAGAAATTAACGTACGAATACGAGTTTAACATTCGAATTTAATAATCATAATAGTAATAAAACAGTAGTAGTAGCAGTAGTAGTAGTAGTAGTAGTAGTGTTATTAAAATAAAGCCAAGAAAGAAAATTATTTAGACATACATCCCCATATCATACGATACATCCCAATCAACACCCTGGAACTTGACATATCAACATTTGCTAGACTATGATATGAATTTCCAGCTGCTTTGAACAATTTTACGGTTTTGTAGAATGTTAAAAAACGGACGCATTTTTGAAGTATCTGAAGAATTTCAAAAAATGCAATTTTTTAAAATTTTCCATTTTTTTAAGAATTTAATTTTTAAATTGTAAAGATATTGCAGAGTGGGAAGAATTTGAAGAATCAAAAAACTTTAATGGTTTAAAAAATTTCATAATATGAAACATTTCAAGAATTAGAATAATCTGAATTTTTTTAATGATGAAAAGTTTTAACATTTGATTAGTTAAAGATATTGAAGAAGTTGAGACAACTAAAATATTTGAAGAAATGAAGCAACCTTAAAACTGTATAGATTTTTTCGAACTTGGAAAACCTGAACCTTTGTAAAAATTTGTAGAGTTTGAAAATTTTGTACCTATAATGTTAAGAATGTAAAGCTTTTGAAGAACTTAAGGAATTTGAAGATTTTGAGCAACCAAAAATTTAAAATCAAAAAATTATGAAAATTGAATATGAAGAATCTGAAACTTTTCAAGAATCATTAAAATCTGATTCATTTGAAAAAATTGAGAATTTTAAGAATCTGAAACCGCATTTTAAAAAATGGAACCTTTAAGAGTTTTAAGAATATCAAGCTTTTGAAGATGTTTAAATTGAAGAATTTATAGAATTTGAAGAATCTGAAGCTTCTGAAAAATGTTACGAATGCAAGGAGAACCGAGAATATTAAATTATTAAAGTATTTTTGGGATCTAACAATTTTTTAGAATTTGATGAATCTGAAATTTTTGAAAAGTCTTAAATAATTTGAGAACGGCAGGAAATTGAATTTTTAGAGTCTGAATAATTAAAAAAAGTATGTAGTAATGTAGTTTTTGAAGGAGCTCAATTTTTTTTTCAGAATTTGGTGAATCTGAATTATGTTGAACAACTGAATTTTAAGGTCGTTAGGATTTTATACGATGGCAATAATTTGAAGAATCTTAGAAACTTTAATACCTAATTTAAAATATTTAAAAAATATGAAATTTTTCAAGAATTTGAAAAATCTGAAAATTTTTAAGAACGAACATTGTTTAAATTAGTATATTTAAACATATTGGTTAAGATGATTGCCCAAAGCTCCACGAATTAAAAAAGGCTGAATTAAAAAATGTTAAAAAAAGCGAATATTGTATGAAAAAGAATACATTTTTTATTTCAGAAAATTTGTGAAAAAAATGAATTAAAAAAGGTAACAGGTGTTCATACTTTTTCATACAATATTGGCTACTTTTATTTCATTAATGAACACATTTTTTAATTCAGCCGTTTTTAATTCGTGGAGCCATTGCCCAATAAGGTTCCCTTAAAACGGAGTTTTGCTTAGTGATCATAGTATCTGCTGAAATGAAGTATCCACGCATCTGACTTGAAATCCTAATAATTTATAGGTTTTTCCGAATTTGCATAACCTGAAGTACCTTATGAAGAATTTGTAGAAATCTGAGAATTTCTAGAATTTGGTGTTTTTAAAGCTTTTGTAGAAATTTGAGAATCTGAAGCTTCTGAAGAATTCAATGAATTTGAAGATTTTGAAGATCCAGAAAAATTTTAAAAATCTGAAATTTCTGTTGAATTGAATTTTAATATAATTTGAATAATCTGAATTTTTTTATGATTTCCTTGTTTTAAAGTATATATATGAATCTTTTCAAGATTCTGTAGATTGAAAGAAACTGGATCTGATCTTCAACATTTAAGATTGTTAAAAATCTGAAGCTCCTGAATATGAAGAATCTGAAGATTTCATAGAATTTTAAGAATGTAAAGCTTTTAAAGAATTTAAGAAATTTGACGATTTTGTGGAATCAACAAATTTAACAAAATGTAAAATTCTTAAAATTGAATCTGATACTAATTTGAGTTACTTTCTAAGCGTGTAACCCTAATGAATGAAATGTTTCTGACTTTCAAAAGTTGAACTTTGCTCAAGATCTGGAGGCATTTACTTGACCCTTGTATATTTGGCCAAACATCCGGCACTATTTTTTGTAGAAATATTATGTGACGATTATTGGGTCTTGAAGATATTAAAAGTTCAATTGGCGCATTTCTCCTGTACAGGTTCATCAACTAGGTAACTGTCAAACTGAATTTTTGTTATGGTAATCTGTACATACATTTTTTTTTAATTATTTTTTTAGATATTAACCCTCGTCAGGCGGCATAGGTACAATTGTACCTTTTCACGTTTTTTAAATTGCAATAACTTTTCTTGTAGAATCCATAGAGGATGGAACTTTCGTAGGATTTCTACCTTTTAAGTCTAGATCATAAATGAATGCATATAGGGAGGAATGCTTATAGAAAGGAATGTATACAGTGAGGACTGTTAATGTTATAAAATTATGCCGTCTGACGAGGGTTAAAAATTACATATGAGTCCAAGAGACTCATCGCATGCCTTTACGTAAGTAAAATGACCCATGCTGATTAGGGTTAATATTTGTTTTTTAGAAATCTGTAGTCTAATTAAAGCTTCTTACAGAAGCTCTTTGAAATCTGTAAATATTTTTAACAAATTCGGATGTTTTTTTAAATTGTTGTGTTTCAAATTTAGATTTATATTTCAAGTTTTGCAAAACTCATCAAGTTATTTATATTTTATCAATTTGTAATGATGTGAAATTAATTAAAATTATCAAATTTTGAATGACATAGAGAAATTCTGAATATTTTGCAAGCAACCAAATAACATCAAATTCAAAATATTATTGGCATTTATTATTTGAAAATATTTTTCTGGACTTTTATAAATATATAACCAGTTTAGTGGTTGCTAAAACTATAAAAATGAATAAAATTGAATCTTTCAAATAACACAAACAAATTTGTATTATATTTAAATTCAAACCATAAATTAAATAAGCAAGTTCATTAATTAAGTTCACTAAAATTCAAAAATACGTAATATTTTACCAATTTTAGAAACATTCTACCTAATACCACAAAGTAGGATAACCAGAGACGTAAGTTGTATGAAAGCATGATACCTACTATATGAGATGTTATATTTTTTCGAACAGTATTGGATTAAAGGGAATTTTAAGTTGTCTCTTTTGCTACTTTGCTTAAACTCCCATTAAAACTAATGTAAATTTGATATTTATGAACTAAAATACACTCGAATTAAATATATTATTCGATAATTTGTATCCTCAATATGTTTAGAATGGATATTTAAAAAATCGTAAAAGAAAATGTCTCTACATTTTCAGGGAGGATGAAAAAAGAAAACCTTCATTATTCATTCCTAAAGGTCGCTGCACGAGTATGGATCTAAATCCATACAATCTGAATCCGGTCATTCATTCAATGAAATTATCCAAATATTGTCATGTGACCGAAAAAAATATTCCCCTATTTCTCCTCTCGAGTTAAAATTATTTCAACATTAAGCAAAATATCCGCAGAAAACCAACATAACCATACCAAAAAATATTTATTACGAGCTATTTTTTCCCCAATTTTTTTTTTGTTTGCTTATTTCTGACTTTTCGATTTTTAAAAAAAAATGTTATTTTGTTATCATTGATATTAGCCGCATTTCTTGACGCATTAGTGATCCGGATCAGATCAAAGTTTACATTGAAAACAACAACAAAAATGGAATTTCATGTAATCAAGTATAACAATGAATGGTGCAAAAGGGGCAACACATATTTCCCTTTCATCCAATACTGTTCGAAAATAACAGCTCATATAGTAGGTATCATGCCTTCATGGCTGGTCTCCACTTGTGTATTTTTCTCTTGACAAAAAAATATCTAGTCCATTATTTTTCTCGTGACAATTTTTAGTACATTTTGCAAAATACCCAAGTATAACAAAACTGAATTTATTACCGACTTTTTTCAGCAATAATGTCTGACTTATTATAAGATTTACTATGAAAGTTGGCCAAAAAAATCGGAAAATGATGAAAAAAAAAGTACCAAACCAAATTTCATCATTTTTCGATTTTTTTGGCCAACATTCGGAAAAAAAATTCATGTTTTCAGGTAAATGTCCGAAAAATACAAAAATTGTCGGATATAAAAATACTTGGGTACCCAAGTATAACAAAACTGAAAACTTCAATCGGTTTGCCGAGTTTTGAACCAAAAAATCAGAAAATGATGAAATTTAGTTTCCAACTTTCGACATATGGCGTTGGAGTGCAATTTTTTTTTTTTGTTTATAAGTAAAGTTGTAACCCAAATGTATAGCAAATTGCTACGCTAAATTTTTTATCTTAAATTTCGTAATTTGTGCATAAATATAATTTGTACTTAATTTCAAGTACATAAATAAATATGTGTAATATTAAAATAAATTATATTAAAATCAACAATAAGGTAAATATTGATTGAATATTGTTTTTGTAAAAGTGAAATATGTAGGAAATAAGAAAAAAATTTCCATATGAAGTTATATGGGAATAGTGTCTATTTGATTTACATTTTTAGTTGTTAAAATTCTAATAATTGGCAAATTTAATTGGGTCCTTAGGTAGTTTAGAGAGTCATTTTGGTATACTTGATTCATTTGGAACAGTTTTATAATTTCAAGTGTCCTTGAAAATTACAGAAATATTAAATTTTATATTTATAAGTTAAAAAGTGGTAACTGTGGTTTAGTATAGCTTCAAAAATATTTAATGGCCCTCGTATACTAACATTAAATTTCTGCAGTTTTTGGGCACAAATTGCTGACATTTAAAATTATAAAACTATTCCATACAAAAATCACTCTTTGAATTTAATCCTGGATTGATTGAATTTTCCAATCATTACAATTATGTATCACAAAAAAATTTAATATGTCGCAAATATATGCTACTATCCGAACACCACTAACTCCCAATAACTATTTTTAATTTTAGATTGTGCATTGAAAAAGTTCGCAATATTCACAGTCACAGATAGTCAGCTCGGCCAGTTCTCTAGATAGAAGAGTTATTAATAGATTTTGGATTTATATACATATATGTAGTAAATTTATTAGTTTATGTAGTTAATAAAAAATTTTTAAAATAAAATTTTAAAATAAAAAAAAAATATATATTTTTATTTAAATATTTATAATGTATAATTAAAAAGTGAAATTATGCCGCCAAAATTTATATTTTAAGCCCCGCCCATTTTTTGTGCGACATAACCTAACTTTTTTTGTCATCATTTTCCGATTTTTGTGGCCAATTTTCATAGTAAATCTTATAATAAGTCGGACATTATTCCGGAAAATGGTTTTGAGCATGCGCATTGAAATTTTGTCAAGAGAGGAAAAGATTAGATTATTCAATCTGTTTGTCATGACGCTGTGCCAATTGAGCATAATTTGTATTTTATTCTCAATTTCTTGTCATTTTATGTTGAAAATGTTGACAACCAAAATGAAATTTTCATGTTTTTTTGGGAAAATTTTAGCCTTTTTATAAATTTTAGGTGAAAATAAAACAAAATAAAATAGAAATTGTCTTATTAAATTAAAACATATATAAATAATAAATTGTGGAATATAAAATAATATGCCAAAAATTATATTAATCGAAAAAGGAACTAAATAAAATTTTTTTCTTATTCTCAAAGAGAGAATTTTGTTAAATTCTTTATGTAAGTAGTTGCACAAAAAATGTCATGAGCCGAATGTCATTTATTTTTTGTCAAGAGAAAAATACACAAGTGGAGACCGGCCATCATACAACTTACTTCTCTGGTTATCCTACTTTATGCTACTACTCTAAATTTATTATAAATGTTTAAATTAACATAAGCCAACAATTTTAAGAAACAATTTTCCGATATTATTATCGAATCCCTCACATTCAAAAAGATAAATTTTATCACCCGCCTTTAAAACAAATTAAAAAAAAAAATTCATAAAAAATACTAATAAAATTTTAGAAAGTTAGGCAACATCAAGAAATGTTTAATAAAAACTTTTAAAGTTAAAAAAATAAGCATCAAGCGTTATGTAAATAAGGGCAAATTTTATTTGATTTATTTCTCTCGTCCGTCCGTCTGTTCGCCCGTATTCATATTAATCTGAGAATGAATGGATATATCTCTCTTCACTAAACGTTCGAGCAACCCAAGAGGAAGAAATCTATTGGGGTGTTCGGATGTATGAAAGATTTTCGTTGACCAAGCTCTCTAAAGACGCGTCCGAAGTTTGTAATAATATTTTTTTTTGTAATAATTTTGACGTGAGTGCAATAATTTAATATTTTGTAATAAGTTCATTTGCGACCGAATACTGATATAATTTTGACATGTAATAATTTTGACAGATAATGGTTGCACAATAATATAACAATACTAAAAAAACGTCTAGATCTATTTTTCTTTTAAATAAAACCCCAATAAAGAAATCTACGGATCACCGGCATATTTATCATAGAAATGAACGAAATTTTAGGCGCGCTAAACGAAAATTTAGCATTTTTAAACAAATAAAATTGGTAGTTGATCAACAATATTTGCTGTATATTAATAATCTAAAAACCATAATTTAACGATCTAATGGCAATGAATTTCGGAATTATGCACTTATAAGATAAAATTAGGGCTTGCTGAAATAATTTTACACAATTTTTGGTGCCGCACAAAAACGAATAAATTTCTCACAAAATGATTAGAAAGGACAGAATGAAGGCACGCATGTTCACTTTAACGAACGATTAAAAATTTATTGGTTGAAAATTTAATTTCATCAATTGAAAAATCTGTTTACTAAAATCAACAAAAATTATTTCGGAAACGTCAAAATTATTACTTACACACAGTTGCTGTAATAATTTGGTTGCATACAAAATAATGTCATAATTATTACAGCTGAAATAATTTTAGAAAATAAAAAACTATACAAATGAAACATTTTAATGCCAAACGTGACGAAATACCATATTCAATTTATGAGTCTCAGTCGAAATGACATAAGCTACGAAACAGGTAATTTCTTAACAAAGTTTACCCAAAATATACCCGAACCTTCTAATTTTACCCTCCAAAGTTTGATGTTTATAAAATTTTTGATTTTTAAATTTTGACGTATATAGGTATAATTATTCAATATCAATGTTAAATGCCATACAAAACTCACAAAATTGTATTGTTCAATTTTAATAACAATTCAAAAAATCCTTTAAATTTTAAAAATAAGTTTAAAACAAATATTGCATGCTAATTTTAAAGTTAGCTCAATCTATTCGGTGAGGTTCTTGTTTGTTGATGTTAAGTTTCAGAATTTACTAAATTGGGGTTACCAAGCAATTTGTTCAACGACATGAATTTGTTATGCTTAACGAATTCATATTTTTATTTAATAAATTGTAAAGCTTTTCTTTTTCTGTACTTCTTTTTTGAGCTTTTATGAATTCCAAATATTATACTAATAAACATACAAACAGAGTAAAAAATTTGTATCACCAAAAAAATGTATTTTCCAATTTTTTAATTAGTTCTATATTTTATGAAATTTTTAATTACTAAATTTGGACGATAATTAAATATTAAGGCGGGAGACACATTGGAACTTTCAAACAAACAAAAAAAATTTTTTTCGTTTTGTTATAGTTTAATATATTAAGAATCATATGCAATTAGTTTGAAGCCAAATTCGAGTTATTTAAAAAAATATAATTTTCTGATTTTAATCTTTTATATATACATTTTAAAGAGCTTAAAACTTTAAACGCGTTTTTCTCGAAATGACATTTTTCAACCTGGCATTGAGAGGATCTCCAGATCTACTAGGTTAAATGACTTGAAATTTGGAGAGAATGTTCAGGACACTTGATTTTTTGGAAGTACCTGTGCTTTTTTGATATTTTCAAAATTCGATTTTTTAAATTGTTTTAATCTCAAAATTTTTACCGAAAAGCGAGATTGTTTTTAAAAATATGTGCCATTCGTTGTAAAATGTATATAACGAAAAATCCCTAGGTACTTCCACAGTTTATGGCTAATAGAATAATATACTACTTTTCTGAGATCATCAATCATTTTTAACGATGATCACGCCACTATGATAAAAAAAAAAATAAAAAATGTTTTTGTAATCTTGAATGATTAATTAATAAAAGTGAATAAAACTTTTTTTTTGTAAAATTCATTGTTTACCAGAAAACAGTTCATGAATTCGACCTAGAATTTCGGGCTTCAAGGTGGCTCCCCCACCCCTTAAAGCCAAAATTATTTTACAAAATTGTAATGTTCAATTTTAATAACAATTCAAAAAATTTGAAGAAAAAAAATTACACAATTTAAAACGAAATTTGCAAACTAATTTTAAAGTTAGCTCAAATTATTCGGTGTGTTTAAAACTTTTTAACTTCTCTTAAAACATTTTTTGAATGTTGGCTTTGACGTTAAATTTCAGATGAATTAACATTAATCATTAAGGCGTCATCAATATAATTTATCAAATTTTGGGTGACGTAAAAATGTATTCAGCAACACAAATTTGTTAAACTTTAAGGCCGATTTAGATATAGAAAAATGTTTGCCTTGCAAAAACGAAGAGACTAGTACATTATAATTTTCGTTTGGTTGACAAGAACGACAATATGTACATGCAAAATTTTGCAAGGCTATTTTTTTCTTTTTTTTGAGCAATTGTTACTATAGAAATGAAAATCTAACTATAAAATATATTCGACCCGACAATATTTTTAGATATTTTATAGTAACAAACTAATCCAAACACAATAAAAGTATATTATGAAAACCCATGATAAACCAATTGAAAGGAATGATTGACAGCTGTTTCAAATTCGTATTTTCTTGCGCATGTCGTCATTCGGTGCGTAAACGCTTGATCATACCTTTTAAATTGGTTTATCATGATGAAAACCCATACAATGATTAAACGTCAAAAGTTTATAGGAGGCAAAAATAACCAAATTTTCAAAATCAGACATAACCATTTATCTTTGAAAATTTTTAAATACAAAAGTTAGGAGCTTTCATATTTATTTTATTTTGATTAATTTCCCCCAATTAATTGAATTTATGTCACTACCGATAAATGTAAAAAATATGGCGTCAAAATATCAGCCTCCAAAAATTATAGCATCGCCATTTTTGTTAACATATCCTTTCTCTTTTTAACCAGTGTTAATTTTTCTATTGCGTGCAGTTTTAACCGACATGCAAAAATTTTATCGGGCAAACATTTTTCTTCATCTAAATCGGCCTTTAACGACATAAAAACTAAAAAATTTAGAATTTTTGTTGAAATTACTTTATTACTTTGTACCACTAAAATAGTCTAAACTTTCACCAAATGTATTGCTAAAGAAAATGAATTTATTTAAAATATTTGAAATTTAAAAAAAACAAATTATTTTTGACGTCAATTAGTGACTTTCCTAAATATAATACCAATGCTTGCTGACTACTGGAGGCTAAAATATTTCGAATGTAGTTATTTGGTCAAACAATTGTCTTGAATGTTTCATTAAATTATTAATTTCGATATATTTCAAATGAAACTATTTAGAATTCTATGTAAGGGAATTTGTTATAAGTAAAAGTTATGATTTTATTACGAAAATTGCATTTTCTAAATTCTCAATGTAACTGGATTTTATTTTTATATTTAAGCTAGATTTTACACGGATTGTAAAATTTTTTTCATAAAAAAAATGTTGAGAAGAAATTTTTTTATTTTATTTTAATTCTATTTGAAGTTTGGCAACAATAAGGAATGATAAATTTAAGAAAAACCATTAAATTTTAAAGTATATATACGTTTTATTATATTTGTATTTAAGACTTTAAATAGGTATTAATATTTTTAATAACTATTTTCCAAAACGTCATGTTTTATCGAACTTTAAATTTAATATAAAAAATCAATTCTGAACTAAATATAAAACTATGAAAGGATTCAAGTTCTCGAGCTTAATGTTAATGTTTGATGATATTAAAAAATTTAAACAGAGCTTTGATTTGTTTGATTTTTCAGTACTTATTACAATTTGGCAATTTATATTTTATTAATTTCCAAAAGTTGTAATATAATGTTGAAGATTTAAAATTCTTAAAAAAACCTTCAAATTTTTCGATATTCGATTCGGAGAATTTGAAATATTTTATCATAATTAATTTTTTTATATTTTTTATTGGCTTCTATAATTCTTTTACGTTATTCTAAATTTTTCGTGTTCACAAAACAATCAAAGTTTTAGCAAATTTTAAAATGTTTTCGAAATATGTATATTTAAAAAATTTGGTTCTCTCTAAATTTGCTTTGAATTTTGAAATAAATATTCGTACTAAATTTTTTTCGAATTTTAAACATATTGTTACCAAATTTAGGAATTATTTAAATTTCAATATTTGTAACATAAATTTAAGGTTCATCAAACTTCACAAAAATTGAATATTTCTGTAAATATTTTGAACTACAGATAATTTTACCTAAATTTTTTAATTGTAATAAGTTTTAGGGAACAAAATTGTTGGTACATTAATAATTGATGCTTAACGAATTTTAAATTTATTTAACTAAACTTCTGAAATTTCCGAGAGTATTGCAGGATAGTTTGTTGTTATTGCAAAAACTTCTACAATTATGGCAAATCTGAAGTCAATTTGAGAGGACACGAAAAATTGTATTTTTTGAGAAATTATCTATTTGGAAGTCAAAGATGGCAAACTATTTATTAAAACAGTGCAATTCCCATTCGTCCTTTAAATTTTCTTACGAAATGAATAAAATTATTTTTAGTATTCCTTTTGTATATATATTTCAAGTACATTCTACCACACAATTTTATTCCTACCAACTAATCCTTGAAAAAGAAAGTAATTAAGAAAAATACGCGATGATATGACAAAACATAAAAACAGTTTTTAATTTATTTATTATAATAGTAATAATAATAATAACAATCCTCTATTTGCAAACACGATATAAGGATATACCCTTATACACGAATATATATATAAATAAACGAGCGACTATATAGTACATCCCCGTACAAATACCCAAAGTGTGTGGTGGACTGGTAGTGCGGTGGTACCAAAAGATGAGGTTTTAACTTTCTGTGTTGTGTGTTTTCATCTCCAAGATATAACTCTTAAAATGGCAACAACAATAGTTAGATATAATACCAACATAGCAAATATTATATATAACACATAAAAAAATGGACGACACTTTTAATTCTATTTTATGAGGAAAAATTTTAAATTAAGTTTCATTTAAAAAAAATAAAAAATTAAAATTAATTTAATGCAAAGAGACATACACAATGAGAGAAGATAAAGGAGTTGATAATGAATAAAAATACAACAGCAACAACAAAAACGTTTATATATTATTATTATATAAAGGATTTAAATTTTAAAATAGAAAATTGCAATTGTCGGTTTATAAAATAAAATTATATACATACGTATATACAAACAACGAGGAGAGTATGAACCAAGAAAATTAAGAATTTCTATATACGGTGGAAAAATATCTAGAGGAATTAAAAATTTGATTTATAATGTTATTTTTCTACCTTTGTGTTATGAGTGTTAGTATATTAAAAATAAATCGATTTCATTTATTTTTAAATTGGGTTAATGATAACGTGCGGAGGCAAACGATCCAAGACAACGCACTAAAAATATTCAACATAATATATAATTTACCAAAAAACAAAATTATCAAAATCTCATTTTCAATGTTATTTATTGGTGTGTTGTACACATTTTGGTTCCCCATCTAAAGTATTATTTTCACGGTAAACTTAAAATTTTCTTATCTTAAAAATGAAGGAATAAAAGAAAAATGTTTGAAAGATAAATTTATGTACCAAATATTATGGCTACTTGCTTCTGCGACAAATGAAGTTCAACAATTGCCCATTTATAATATTGTCACATATTTTATTTTATTATTGATTTTAAAATACACGAATATTTATACAAAATTAAGCCATTAAATTAAAAATTCACAACCTAAATTTGCGCTTAAAGTGTGAAAACATGATTTCGCCGGCAAATTTATGTTAAAGTTGAAAGTAAAACCTAAAATTTTTTATAATTTTTTGTTTTTGTTTAAACTAAACACTAAACTATGTCACTTGATATGAATTTTTATTATCTAATTTAATTTTTAAATATAAATTAAAATATTTAGTGTGTGTGTGTGTGTAAATGAATATCGCAATGTGTACATATGCAAGTGAAATTATTGGTGTATGTAATACATAAAAAAGGTTAATTGAATTAGATAAATTATGTTAGCTTGTACGATATACAAAACACCTGATAAATAAGAATGCGAGCGCTCAGACTTTTCGAATAGAATTTTTTTTTTTAATAAATTACGTGTAATGATTTATATTTTCTAATTTATACCAAAAAAAAAATTGCTTTTTTGTTTTCAACTTTTATACAACCGAAAAAAAAAATTAAAATATTAGCACAGGTGTATGTAAGTCTTTTTATAATAAAATAAAATAAGTTATAACTTAATTTGTATGTAATTTACATTAATTTATAATTTTATATATATTTATATCTAAAAACAAAATACGCGCGTATGTACGTTTTGGCATCGAAAAATGAATTTATGCTACAGCATTATCTATATATGGTTGTTGTAAAATAGTTTTTTTTTTTTTTTGGAATACTTTATGAATTGGGGATGTTTTTTACTCGTACACAAATACAAGTATAATTAAGAAATTATGTATATACGAGTAAACCAACCCCACCCCGAAAAATAGCTGAAAATGTTGTTTAAATATTTTCATATAACAAAAACGGTTTTACATTTTCATTAAAAACACTTTGCAAAATAATTTTTTCGTTACATAAAAAATATGTTCATACTAAGAGAATGGGAAACAAGTATGTACTCGTATAAAGAAATATTTTTAAGCTCATCAGAAAGCACACCACATTAAATTTTTATTATCTCACATGCATTCCGTTTTTTTTTTTTTTGCTGAATTTAAAACTAAATAAAAATATAATTGTTGTATAATTTAATATTTAAATTGTTACTTAATATTGATAAATTATACCGCGAGCTATATGTGGAATATTTATGTGTGTACGGGAAAAGGGTTAATGATATTCGATAAAATATATAAAACGCGTTCGCATAAATTTAAATATAAATAATGGTAACATCCCTTATTGAAATATTAAAAATATATTACAATGCAATAAACTACATACGTATATATATATGTAAACAAAAAAATTGTCTACACATATATTCACCCGCAAAACTCACCTACACACGAAAAATAATTTTTCATCTCAATTTCACCCACTATATTTCCAATTGTGTTATTTTTGTATATTTATATTTCGTTGACCAAAAATAAACAAACAAACAATAACAACAAAAAATGTAGAAAACACATGGAAAATGTTTTTTTATTTTTTTTTATGCAAAATATCATGTTTTTATGCTTGTGCTTGTTGGCTGTAAAATTTTTGTATAGTGCCATGTTGAAAATTCATGAGAAATTTTGATTTTTAAATTTTTTTTTTTACCCAATAATACGTCCAATAAATTTTTTTGAATGACAATCCTTGGAACGAGAAAATAATTGCTTTTTGATACAATTGAGTTGTAAATTTTTTTTTTTTTTTTTTTTTTGTTACCATATGATTTATTAACTTTAGTTTATATACAGTTATATATAAAAATCTATTTTATGGTAGAGTAAAAGCATAGTTATAGTTCATTCATGGACTCTCATATATACAATACAATTTTTCACAGATTTTTCACTCGCTCTGTTTTCTTTTTTGCTGTGTAGTTTTTTTTTTATTGTTGTGTGTTCACTTGTATGGTTTATGGAAAAATGGAAAATTTATGAAGTGAAAAAATTAATCAAAATTGTGAGAATTTTTTTTATTATTTTCTATTTTATAATATAAATTTTTTTTTTTAGTTTAGTTTTTAAATTTATTTCATAAGTTATTTTTTTTTGTGTGTGTGTGTGTGTGTGTGTGTGTGTGTGTGAGTGCAGTTTTTCGAAATATGAAAAATTGGAAAATATATGAAAATTGGAGTTTTTTACTTGTTTTCAATTGGGGATATTTGTCTGGAGCATTTTTGAATTTAGATGAATATATTTAAATAAATTTGTAAAAAAATTTTGGTTTTTGAGTTTGGATTTGTATCATCTGATTATTGGATAGTACAGATTACAGATTTTTAAATCGATCAAGTTCATATTTAGTAAAGTTCAATCAATTTTTTAAACCAAGGCTACCAAATTTGGCGTATCCTTAAATTTGTTTCAAATTTTTTATACCAAATTGTCCAAAGTGAGTTTGAGAAAAAACGCAATTCCGAAATATATCGCGAAATAGCTTATTTACATGTTTTGTTATATTTTGCTAGTTACGCGAAAATTTGTTAAAAACTATTTCATATTTCAAGCTGTAATTTGAACGTTGTGTTTAAAACAGAATAAACATCGATAGAAAAATAGCACTGAATGAACTTTATATCTAATTTTATTTACTTCAATTTCTAAATTACAATTTTTGAAATACAGAATTACTACTTTTCTCCCTAAGTCTTACACCAAATTCTAGACACGATAATTTTCTGAACTAAAAATTTGTAATTAAATCATCAATGTAATGTATTTAGACATTTAACTATAGCGTACAAATCGTCACAAAATTTTAATATTTCAGTAATTCAGCCTTTGAACTAGAAAATCAATATCTAGCGATTTCAAATTCGTGTTAAAATTCTCTAAATTGTCATAATTTGTATAGAAAAATTGTAATCTTTAGTTATAAAATTTTAATTTCTTTACTCCAACTTCCAATATAATTAGCTTACTATAAAGCTCACAATAGTTTACCAGCAAATTAATTCATAAAACAGTGGCAACAAAGTAGTGCTACAATAGTTGTGTTAAAAACAAGTTCGATTCCGCTGAAACCGCTAGAATTATCGTAAAATTCTAAAATAGAGATCGGCGCTTTCAGATTCTTGCATCCAGAAAGAAATTAAAAAATAGTTCATCTGATTTTCTGGGAATGTCTAATAATTAATCAGTGTACATATAAATGAAGGCTTACCGCATTTAAGAAGCAACTGTCTTAGAAGGTCCGCTAAATTAAAAAGGATAATAATTCTAAATATTTATGGACGCGAAATGGAACAAGCATGTTGAGGAAAGTTGGCGGTGGTGAAATCAAAGTCATTTATAATTTTTCGGATCTAGATTCTCTAGTGTGATCTTATTTTATTAATTAATTATTAATGTTAAATTTTGATGATCTAGATCGGAATAGTATTGATGACGATGGTTTCAAGATTTTTGTAGATGAGTTTAATAATCAATTAAAAGTTGAAACATTTTCATTATTTCATGTTAACATTAGAAGTTTGCAATCGAATTTTAACTTACTTCTAGTGAATTTGGCAACCTTTAGTCTACTACCTGAGTTACTTTTGGTGTCTGAAATATGGATCAACTCTAACGAAACTAACCTATATCAAATAGAAGGATACAATTTTTTTGTTTTTTGCAATGATCAATGGCTTGGTGTTTGTATGATAGCTTCTTTTGGTATTAATTGTTTAGTTGATTCACCAACACCAACATAAAATGGAAACTCAACTTGCATTAATCATGTATTCCCGCACTCAATTGATAGTATTTTTAATTGCTAAGTTTGTAACATGTCGATTACTGACCATAATCCTCTTTTGGTAAATGTGTCTCAAATTGGTATTTCAAATTCCAACCGTATTAAAAATACGTTTTCTCAGAAGAAATTCATAAATTACGATAAACTAATAACCAAACTAGATTCTCAATCTTGGTTAAACGTTATCTCAATCAATTGTGAAAACACTGCTTTAAAAAATGTTCTACAAATATTTCATGAGTGCATAAAAGGTTCGGAATATTTTGTCAAAAGTATAAATAAACACACAAAATTGAAACCTTGGATTTCAAATTCTTTGTGTGCATTAATTAAATATAAAAATTAGCTTAGTAGGAAAGCTAAGAAGCATTCTAATAACATCAAACTATGCGTAAGATACAGCAAGTTAAAAGAGACAGTACAACAGCGAGACGAATTCGAAATAAATGCCTATTTTAATAATTTGTTAAATGCTACAGCCGGTAATTTAAAAAAACAATAGAATGTACTAAATTCTTTTCTGCGTAATTTTAAAAAACAGTCGATTGTGAATAAAATCATAAGTTCAGATGGTTCAATACAACTATTGCTAGTAGCACTAGTACATGTAATTTGAGTTTTTCTGATCAATGCAAAATTCCTTTTGCTTCAAAGATATTTCTGAAGAAGAATTGCTTTAAAAACAAAAAAAATTGTGGGAACCGATGGGTTAAATAGTAAAAAATTAAAAAAAACGCGGCTAACGTTGTGCATGTAATTGCGCATATTTTGAACATCAGTATAAAATCGGGAGTTTTCCCGGAAGTGTTAAAAACTGCTTACGTAATGCCGTTATTTAAAAGTGGATCTCTTACACTCCCATTAGCTTCCTATATGTACTGTCGAACATTTTTGAAAAAATGATTAAGACACGCATAATTAGTTAGGTACATAGATAACCTGAATTATCTAAAAGAAGTACTGAATATGATTTACTCTATATTTTCTCACTCCAATTTATTCGTCTCTAAATGCAAATAAAATAACAGACGCATTGTTTATAGATATAGACAAGGCATTCGATACTGTCTCTCATGAGATTTTGTTAGATAAACTTTGAGCATTGGGAATGCGGGGCTTTGTGCTACTTACAGTAGGTAAAGGATCAGTCATGGGTCCACAGCTATTTTTAATTAACATAAATTCAATTTTTGAGTTAAATTTGTATGGTAAAATCGTTGGTTTTGCAGATGACATTCCTTTTGTTTATACAGTACTAATAGTCATGATGAGCTACAATTTCAAATTAATTTTGATCTGCAGCTGTTACGAAATTAGTTTAATCATCATAGGATGACCGTTAGTGGAAAAACTAAATGCATGATATTTAATATTGGAGGTGATACACCACACAACATGAACGCCACTTATCACCAGATATAATGTTGCTTTTCAGATTGCTGCCATTCAGATTGTGTTAATATAGAGTTTACTTATAAATAATTCTCACAGCAATTTTTTGCGCCGTGAGGAGACTTTTCATCACGGCACAAAAAATTGCTGTGTGAATTATACATAATAACAAATGTTTTTCAAATCTAGCCATTTTTTCTGCCGTTCCGCTACCTACATATACATATGTATACTAGGTTTTGAACGTATTTTTGTTAGGGGCTGGTACAGAGTAGTTCACAATGCAACTTATGTATTGCGGTGTAATCAGACTTGTGCAGTACCGTTCACACGTAAAGAGTTTGTTAGGCACTATTTTAAAAATACAGCCCCTGCTCTTTTCAACCTTTTGCCCGCGTTTTTTAAGAGTGAGTTCTCGCTTCATAAATTTGCGGAAAACCTCAAGAATTAGCTCTTCACGGATTATATTATAATTTTATAATATTTATTTGGTTATTTTTCATTATTTCTTATTAAGTTATTTTTAGTACTATTTTTTTATTAAAAAACTTCGTATTTTTTGGTAATTTAAGTTAAAATATATTTTTGAATCATGATAACTACTTCCTCTTCATATAAGTTTAAGTTAAATTGTTTTATTTTAAGTAAAGGAGTTACTCTACAAGCTTTGCCTCCGTAACTCCCTAATATATTCACTTTTTGTTTTAATTAAACATTTTTGAAATTTTCGGCATTAGTTATATTTAAATTATGATGTTTAGTTTATATTGACATTGTTCAAAAACTTTAATATTTAGAATATATAATAACAAATAAAAAAAATAAAAATAATAAAGAAAGGTGCGGTTCAGCGCAATAGGTGAAATTGAGAGTTTTTCGAAAACATTTGTTTGCATCGCTGTTGTAGGAGTTACTTACAGAATTGTGGCTACTATACCGGTAAAAGGTCAACTCTACGATTTAACGGCAGTACAATTTTTTTACAGTAACAACTTTAAGAGTTTTAAAAGTTTCTAAACGCACCTCGAAAAAATATCACAATTTTAAAAATAATTTTGAAAGCCCAATAACCACCAAATCATACAAATATTATCGAACATGTCTCCAAAAGTTGCTAAAATCAAAGAGACCCAATCCTACCGAGCCTGAATATTCTCAAATAATTGTTGTTGACTGATCTAGAAAATATCGAATAAACTCGAATATCAAAAATTTCGAATAATCTCAAATAATTATATTCAAAATCTATCAAATCGACGGTATGGATTTATCATATGTTTGTTAGATCTTCCGACTTAAAGCTAAGCGGAAAACATTGCTATGCAAAATTTTAACAAATTCAAATAACTAGAATAATCTGATCTAATCTAAAGTTTAGAATAAATTCGAATCCTAAGAAACTCGAATAAACACATGGTACTTGCATGTCGAAAAGTGTGTATCTAAACAACTAACAAAAACCTAGAAATAGCACAAATCGTGAAATTATTGAATTATCTGCTAGCTTTAGTATATTAACTCTTAACAATATTTTCAGTAAATTTCGAAAATATTGAACAATGTTAACTTTAAATTCTCGAGTAACATCGAATAATCAAAAATACCCTCGACAAACTGAAACATACTCGAAAAATCCCGAAAACCTCCCACCTGACATCGGCGGTGGGGAAAATCAACTCCACACAAAACTCGAATAATTTCGAAAGTCTTCAACAAAAGAAAGTTGCGTTTTCCTTACATTTAATATAATTTTTCCAAAATAAACCGGTTCACCGATAATTTGTTTGCCTATATTTACTTTACTGTTATCGGTAATAAAAAAGTGGTAAATAAGGAATTGTACTTAGCGTATTAATCTTAATCTTAAACTGAAAACATTGGTGGCTGACTTTCCATTATTCCATATTCTATTAGCAGTATCCAAGATTCAGAATCCCACAAGCAAATTTTGAACAACGATAACAATCTGGAACTCTTTAAAATTCAATACAATTTATCTGAGGAAATGAGTTTGAAGAAAAAAATCGTTACGTAAGAGCCGTACAGTAACCAAACCACCTGGTTTTCTATTCCCGTTGTGGCAAACATTTTTCGTTCCGGTTTTATTCAGAGCAGGATCAAACCGTTTTGGAATAAAAACTTTAATATAACCTGCGTCTGTAGAACATCTAAAATAATTTTTGCACGAATCGATGAGCGGCCTCATTTTATCGCAATATTCAAAAATGTTAGTCGTAGCTTTCCCCCCTTCGGAAATCCAGATTAAAATCCGGAAAATGTTTCGATTATTTACACTTTAATGTTCCGATTCAGAGTTCCAGGTTGAAGCTCTGGTTAGAAACCCTATATCATCGACCAAGTTTCCTATCAACCGTCCCAAAAAATTTATGAGATCTGTTGTCAAGGGATGGAAACAAAGTGCAGTAAATGTGGGAAATGATGCCACATTTCTACCAAATGCATAAGGAATTAAAATGTGTCAACACCGTTGATTGGTCAGGTCGAGTTTGAGGTATTGGATACCGATTTAATACGATTGAACAGTTTTTGGCAAAGGTCTTAAACAATTCTTTCTTTATTTTATTTTGAAGTGTTTTCAGAGTGCAAGAAATTAGTCAGAGTCACATCTTAGATGAAATATGTCTTAAACATCGACCAATCGATTCACTAGAAAGTGGTTCTTAAGATTGTGTTGATTGATTGTGTTCATGATTCCAGATAGATATTACGTCTCTTTAATACGTCTCTTTAATAATTCACAGGCTATAGTCAAGTACAAAACACGATATTTGGTAATCTGTGTCTGATATATCATTAACGGCAAAGGTTCTAAGATTACATCAGCAAAATTGTCTCAGAATTGTCAAGCTGAAAACAAGTCAAGCACTATACGAATGTGGAATGGAGAAGATTCACGAAATTGCATAATTTCCGTTACGAACTTAAGATGTATTGTTAAAAGAAGTCAAAGAGAACCGTCAACAACCGAAATTTTCCAAACAGAGTATAAAAATTGAGGTGTGGCCAACATACGATTTATTTGACAATTCTGTAAATCTTATATTTTTGGAGATATTGGAAAATAAATTGTCTTCTCCACGGAAGCTGCCACTTCCGGTTGGCTGAATTTCATTAAAGTTCTCTGGGACCTCTCAATTTATGAAAAAAACATAAATATAAAACTCCAATTCTATCGCTTAAATAATCTGGGTGTAAAAAAGATACAGACAAAATTACAGAACCGACAATCGCCTCTTCAAAATCCAATTTCTTAGGGGAAGATTATTAAACTTTATTTTACCAACGTAAAAGAAAGTAACAGGTTTTGACCGTAAAGGAAAGATGGCACTAAATACGGTATTTACAATATCAAAACCCTCAAAACAACTCGGTTTAACAAATCCGGTAAAATTCCCAGGTACTGTCTTGAGCCGTAAAAGGTTTGGAAGGTCAGTGGAGCAATACTGATTGATATTTAGAATAAATTTGAGAATAATTTGACCAAGGCGATTCATATAGCAAGGCAGCCGGATCGGAGAAGATAAGAGGATGCTCCATAAAATAGTTAGTTCTGCCAGTATTAATATTTTTGAAAATACGCTAATTTAGCGGTGCAATTTTCATTTCGATTTATCTGTGTACTTGGCTTTATTAACACTGGCCACTAGCAAATTCATGAATTGTGTATAAAAGCTGTGTTTTTTTATTCGCACCCGATAGATGCTATACGGAACAGCCAATTTTATAAACCTAAATTTAAGCTTAGTGTGCTATTTATTTTAAAATTAAATTTATTTAACGTCAAACTATAATTTTTAGTTTAATTCCTTAGTGAAAACTTGATATAAAAAAAATATTTAGCTCTACCAATTTATATGGAGCTTCTATCGGGAGTTATTTTTATTTGACGACTCTCGATAGCCGCTTCGAATAGCGAATAAAAAAACACAGCTAAGGAGTGCAAGTCATTTAAGTTTGACAAACAATATACACAATAGCGAGATGATCATTATCGCATCGTGAAAACGTTTTTAGAAATTATAGGTGTTCATTAAAAAACTGCTACAAAATTCTGCTTGAGGTTCTGGTATATTTTAGATTTATATTATCAGGAAATTGCAACGAAACAAATACACAAGTGTTTCACTGAATAAAGAAATTCAGGGAAATGGTTTCGACTGGTGAGCAATTGGCATTAACACGATTTAATTAATTCCAAGTTTATTGAGAGATGGCGCCAAATTATTTTTAAGGATATTCAAGTATCATGCTTAAGGAAGGTTCTGGTTGATTCTAACCAGGTGTCCTACTCTAGGAGAAGTGAATCCACCCCACACCATTAAGTTTTCATTGCTATGCTTCGCCAACTTATTCCGGCATACTAACATTCTTTTTTGCAAAGCCTTTGTGTTTATAATCTATTTTCGTAAAAAAAGGTTCCTTTTTAGAAATAAAGCTGTAAATGTTAATTGCCTTGAGCTATCGATGCACTGTTCGTAAAAGAATGTCCAAATTTAAACGTTCTTTTATCTGGCTCAAAGATATTTTTGGATTTTTCTGCGCTTTTCTGCAAATGAGTCCATTGGTATGGAATGATTTATGATCTTCCTGATTTCGGCAAATTCACTTTCCCCTCTGTGTTTGAATAAACATATCTGTAATATTGCATAAATCCATATATGTATATGGCCATATCCATATCCATATATGGATCAGATGGAAAGTTGTAGTAATTCTCCTAAGAGATTTATCAAATTTTAAAAATAATAATCAAGTTTCTTTGTGGCGAAAAATTGGCTTAATTTCTTTACCCTTCAGTAAACCAGAAATTGTACAATTGTGACCAATGTCCAACGATGTGATGCCTATTTCTGATTTCTGGATGAGTTTCTCGAATTACAAATTTTGGTTCACAAACGAATTGTTTCTTGTTTTTTCAAAATACACAATTCTCCGATTTTCAAACATTTTATTGTTCATAATTATACGTTCTACAAAGTGATAGTTTATGTCCTTTGTCGCTTAACATACTTTGTTATCTTTATGGCCTTAATAGGCATTTAAATAAAATTACTCCCGTTTAAAGGATTAATTTTCAGATAGTCTAGTCTAGATAAAAATTTAAACAAAATTCCAAACCCACTTCTATTAGGGAAATGACAAGAAGAATTTATTTTGTATCTGTGGACTTGCTTGTGAAAATTTGGGTGTATGCGGTTTTTTCAGATAGAAGATGTCAAAAATGTGGTTTAATTGTTGGGACAAAATTCAATTATAGCCTGATTACTACATGTCCGTACTATTTGTTGAATTTTAAACAAGTTACTTGATGAGTACCAAATTCATTTTAGTCATTTTAATCACATTAAATTTAGCTTTTCTTATTGTGTGATAACTAAAATTTCGATTCCAGTTGATGTTAAAATATCCCCAGTCATTTTCTACAGTTTTAAGTATGATCCGTATACGAATCTATAAGCATAAGGATCGGTTTTACGGTTCGTTTTATAATGATTTTTTTTTCGCTGGCGGCACTCCCATAGAGCTTCATGCTGAAGTTTCATAATCATTTTTTTAACCGATAATGATTGATTAATTTATTGATCCTACATTAATCAGCCGTAATTTTTTTATCACGTGCGTTATTCATATTTTACCTTCTGCAGATATTACAATATTATAGTGAATCGTGTTTATGCGAAGAACTCAATAATAAATTCCGGCAGTTCTTTTCTGTGATTTTGCTTTTTGCTGAAGACTCAAAGTTCATGGGCACCTCAGTTCCTTTTTCCCGGTAGTTTAATGAGAAGGAAAGCTTTAATTTCTTAAAAGTATACGGGGGGGAGTGATATTTCTACTTCTTATCGGTAAATGAATTATGAGTAGATGGCTGCGTTATTTTACTGGCTCACCAAGTCATAAATATTGGGAATGCTGTTCAAAATAGTATATTTGGTTATAAAAAAGCAGAAAAAATCACATCAACGTTGTAATGTATGAAGTCCATTTGCAAAAGTACAAGCTAAAGTATAAGCCAGTACTAGCCTCTTCCTTTCTCTAATTGTACCACAGGTAAATGTTAATTTATTGGTATAAAAGAATTTAAATAAAAAATTTTGTTAGACCAATAAAATAATATTTTATCAATTTAGGTACGAACATTTTCGAAAAACCAAGGTCTGCCAGTAAAAACGCTATTATTGTTGGATAATGATCCATCTCATCCACCTGAAAATGAATTAAAATCAAACGATGGACAAAATGCCACACCGATCATTCAGCCAATGGACCAAATTGTAATAAGAATTTGAATATGTTAACATCCAAATTTCATATGAAAAAATTAACTCCCACAAACATAAACAACCTCGTAAACATGAATTTGCTTGGTTTTATTTTGTTTGCATTATCGCGAGAATAAACACGGAAAGCCCGGAAAAAAATTACGTGGTGATAAAATACATGGCTTGATCAAAAATCGTTAAATTTTGCAATTTCGCAGGTTGTTTAAGTGGAATTGCCACAATTACTTTTTGGTTGTGTTGGTACACTTTCCCAGACGTTTCTTGGCATTTTGAGCCATATTGGATGGTTAGTTCTGTGATAAAGATTTAAAAGGTAATAACTCTAAATTCGCAATTTTTAGGAAAACTTCTTAAACTTTTTAAGTTACTCAAAATCGTATGAGTTTTTAGAATTCTGGTTTTTGTAAACAATTATTTCGGTCGTGTGTAGTTGTCGGAATACTACAAAAATTTGATATGATATGAAATCGAATATGCAGATTTCGAAACTGAAATAATGCGTAAAAGGGTATAAATCGAGTTATCAACTTTTAAATATTTACCACAGAGTTATTGTTGGCTGTCGAAAAGGTTACACAGTTTTGGTGTGCTCAGTATCATAACGGAGTCGATTTTGGCCAGAAATTTACTAACAAGCAGAGAAGTGTGAGCAGCTGTATTATCGTGGTACAATGGCTATGAGTTGTTTCCCCACAACTCCAGACGTTTCATTCGGATCACTTCACGCAAACAGTGTATAACTTCCTGGAGGTATTCTTTATTAATTGAACGACCTAAGAACTCATGTGAAACTACTTGACGAGCATTTTTTGGCCTTGCGTCTTTAGAAAGCTTTCAGTGGGACGATTGAGATGAAATGATGATTTTAGTGAAATTTTAGGTCTAAAATATTTTGTTGTTATTAAAAATAGTTCTAACTGAAGGATTTTTTCGGCCCTAAGCCTAAGGTTGGGCTGAAATCGAAATTTATAAATTAAAACTTGGTCTAACGGCAAAAAATATTTTGAAATATGACTCGTACTAATGGTTTTACGGTCGATACAATAAATCAAAAATTAGATTTGCCAAGTTTGATTTTCCATACACAGCCAATGCGGTCAATTTTTGCCACCTCCAGCATCAAATGGAATAAACACATTTATCGATGTGCTTTTGTAAAATTTTATATTTGAGATATTACGCCGATTCTATAAATAGTTAACGTTTAAAATAGATTGAATCACATCTTAAAGAATTTTTTGGGCCATATCATTTGGGCTGCAGTTTGATTTTTTAATTAAAATATTTAAATTGTATGGAAATTATAATTTTTCTGTCCTTCCTTTGAGTTTTCAAGAAAATATAAGACATTTTCCCAAACGCCCGCAGAAGTTTGAAAAACCAGGGACATGTCCGGAGAAACCAGGACGTCTTGCCATCGGTAATTATCACTCCTCTAAAATGAAAGAAATTTATTCATTTGAATTTGCATATCAGTTTATTGAAGAAGCGTGGAACCAAAAGTTCTTAACTAAATATCAGAGAAATGCGAATAGCAGAAAGTTTAACTCACATATTATTAAAAAAACATGTCATCATGACGTATTTTATAGAAGCTTTTTTAGTGGTATACCTTTTCACTGATTTCCATAGGTGTGAAGTATTTCCTAAATTTCTCCTTAATAGGAAAATGTTTGAAGGTATTAGTAACCAATCAATATTGAAATGTTTTATCGAGAAATTTAAAGTCTGAGAAGCTCGTGCGTGTCTAAATAATCTTTGATATTTTGTCCGGAAATCGGAGTATGTTAATAAAATAAATAATGGTCTATTCAAGATTTGTGCAAAATTTGGGGACAATCTTTCGGAGGAAAGTGGGGTTAATATGACAAAATCACCATCTAGCGCATATTGAAATCAAATTGAACGGTGATTGTTGCACATTTTCCTTTACTAAACCACTTTTCATAGTTTGTCCGGAAATCGGAGTATGTTAATAAAATAAATAATGGCCCATTCGAGGTTTGTGCAAAATTTGGGGACAGTCTCTTGGAGATACGTGGGGTTATTATGACAAAATCACCATCTAGCGTACACTCTTAGAAATTTTGCAACGTTTTTCGATGTAAGCCTTGCATCGAGGCTTATACGAAGCAATCGTGTATTATATTTAGATGCAATGCATGTATCGAAAATATTTACGACGTAATTGCACCTAAAAATATTACAGTACCTGTATCGAAAGCAGATTTCGATATAATTTACATCGTATCTTTGCAAAAAGTTCAATTTAAATCGAAAAATTAACCAAACAACAGGGTTAATACAAATCGTTTTTATTTTTATTAGTCCAGTTTCGATTTTGGTGATGAACACATGTATTTTTGTGGTGAAAATATAAATTGTCTTGTGCTAATTAATAAAATAATATATTTTAATTAATAAAATAATTATAAAAGAATAAAGTAATTAAAAAAAAATCCTTGTATTAAGTGGTTGTATTATACATAATTAAATTTGTGAATTTTAAAGTACAACAGGTACAAAATGGAATCGAAAAGTGAAGTTATTACAAAAATCTCATTCAAAAATAACCTCACTTTTAGTACAATTTGCAAACACGGAGTGGTTTGGGAGTATGAGGATTTTGTTGCATCAGGTATGTACCTATTATTTAATCTAGTTTAATAAGTAATAACGTGAGTTATTAAAAATGCAATCATTTATTTTTCAATGAATAACGTGCTTGATTTTTTTACAATACGATGCAATTATGCATCGAAAGTGTTAAAAAAAATTTATATACAGTAAATTGCGCCGCATATGAAAAAATTACCGTTATATAAAGATTAATTTGTAACTGTGTTTTATAGCTGCTATAAATGTAAATATTTCTGTTTATGACATCGATTATTTCATAGATCCATACGAATTAGTAATTCCAAAAGAAAAATTTGTCCAAATTTTTGAAAATTATTATCAACAACCGGCATTTTATTTGAAAATTGTACTTAAAAACAGTTCAAAAACGGGACTTCCACCAACGCGGCAAGACTGTAGAATTGGGTGTAGTATTTATATATCATCGAACGTAAATATACTTTTTTACATTATCTGTACTTAACCACATTTACTCAAATAAAACATTTACAATTCATATATATATATATATATATATATATATATATATATATATATATATATATATATATATATATATATTATGTATTAACCCATTTCCGGCCGGTACCACAATCCATTAACATTATTAAAGATCTTTGATATGACGGTAGAATTAGACCATACTTATTGAGAATTCATCAAGAAGAAAAAAATCCTACTTACCGTTTTCGAGAAAATGAGTGGTCGAAAAATCGACCAGCGGCCGAAAATGGGTTAAAAAAAATTATTTCTAACTATGGAACTCTAATACAGGACCTAGAAAACCACATCAAAGAATCGAATAATGCATTTCTCTTGCTTAAAAAAAAAATTATCTCGAAAAAATTACAAGGACTCTCGGACATGGAAAGAAGAGCAGTGGTTAGGGAGAGCGTCAATTTGCTGGTGAAAAAGTATACCCACCATCCAGAACCCATTCACATTCAATCATTAGCTTACGCAATAGTTGAATTGTTTCCACAGTTGAAATCGGCGGATGATGAAGGCATTGTAAGAAACCGAGAAAATGCTTTATCTAAGTTTAACATTTATTTTTAACATAAACTTCTACATTAATTTTAATATAAATGTAATTTTTTTTGTTACTACAGGAATTGCTTTACAATAGAAAATTAAATAGAGGGTATATAATATCACGACTACAATGCTTACGAACGAAATATTATTTATTAGAGGATGGTACAACATCGACAAGAAAGCGGAAATCGAAGAACTTTACGGAACCTGAATCTACAGTATTAGATGATCAGCCTATCATAGATTTAGATAACAATGAAGATTTTATGATTTTGAAGAACGCGAATGTAAAAACGCAAAAAGAATTAATCAAAACCAAATTAATTAAAACTTTGAATTTGAGAGTGAAATCAGTGGACTTCAATAAAATCATAAAACACTGCAAGTTTTCCGTTTTTCTTCACATCTCCTGATCTGGTAAAGATATTCTTAAAATACAAATTAACAAAAACTATTTCTTATTCTGTTCTTTTATTTACAGATTTCCTTTGATTTTTCTTTGAGGTTTCCAAATGCTAACAATTTCAAAGCCAGATGGACTACTGCAAGCCCTCATATTTTTAAAGTCTACTTAGATTTGAAGGGGCCTTCATACAAGAGACTTCCAGAAATTGTAAGTATATATTACAAATATTATTATATACCTTTGATTAAAAATAATTTGTAAATGATATATTGTGTATGTACTTTTAGAGTGGACCGAGTCTATTAAACTAATTTTATACCTTTTAAATTTAATTCCGCAAAATATTGGGGGAGTGTCATCATCAAAAAAAGTAAGAGACAGCTTTCCTGCATTAATAAAAAAAATTCTAGTTTTTAAAAAGGTAATACAATTTCAAAAAATATTTTAGGACACATAATTAATTGTTCTCTTGCCTGTTTCAGATAAATCTAACGATTGACGAATTGAAAGAACCAAATACTATTCATCCGTATCTAATAGCCGTTGGGGATAACCAACTGCCAATTTCTGGTTTTTATTTGTGTATTGAAGGGGAAATTATAATCCTCCCCGACGAATTTTCCTTCATTGACGCATTTGACGTTTTATTCAAATGTCATTATATATTTAATCAAAATTTCGATAGTTCACTTAGAACTTTTTATAATTTTATAGCTAGCTATTTCTATCAGCTAAACTCGATGGAACAGGCAACAATTCGTATAAAGGGAATAACCAGTAAACTGGAAACAGAAATATCCAACCAGTTAGATATTTCTTTTAATTAGTTAGTTTAGTCAGTAAGTTTTAGTTATATAAGTATGTATATAATTTTATATTTTACTGTTAAAGTTCAAAATTAATGAAAATAATGAATTTATTTTGCTATATATGTAGTAAACAATTTAATTGTTTCAAAATGCTAGAACTGCATTTAAAATATGTTGAATTCGTAAAGGAGAACTCACTTAATAAAATAAAATGCGTAGCAAACAAACATTGTCGAAGCTCATTCAACAGATTTCTTTCGTTGAAAAAACATATAGCCAAGCATAAAACCTTAAATGAAATTCATGAAACTACAAATGTAAATGAAGCTAGTTCGTCATTAAGTTACGTAAGAAATATAAATATTAGATACAGTTCAAATGTCAATGATTTAAATTTACGTAATTCTGATGAAATTTCCAATTTTGAAATTTTTGAAAATAGTTTAAAACATATATATTATACAATGAATAAAATCGGTTTGCCAGAGGAACCGATTACAACTATTTTCCTTGAAACTAAAACTGTCGTGGAAAATGCTAATAAAGTATTTTGCACTTCACCACAAAAATGTAATACTGATGAAATGAAAATAATTAGCATATTAGATAATTACTCGTCAAAATATAAAAGAGAAAAACTCTTCAGCAAAAACAAATATTTTGCAAAGCCAACACAAATCGCAGTGGGCTATCGTTGGGAATTACGGTTTAATAAACAGTCAAGTATCTATAAAAAAGTTTTAGTACAAAATTTTTTTCAATTTATTCCGATTTCTTTAACTATTAAAAAACTTTTCAAGAATAGTCATTACGCTAGTTTATTTAAAGATTTCAATAACTCTCACTTGTGCACAGATGGAATATATACAAACTATTTGAAAGGTATTTCAAACATTAAATTGCGAATACCGATTTAAGAACCCTGTCCTCATTCAAATTTATTACGATGATTTTGAGGTAGCTATAGTTCTCGGTAGTAAAACAATGATCCATAAAATTGGAGCTATATATTTCACAATAGTTAATTGTCCATTATATTTAAAATCGAAGTTACAACATATTTTCTTAGTTGCTCTCTTTTTTGTTAATGACTTACAAGGTAATTTTAATTTAAATTCAATTCTTAAACCGATTATTGATAACATTAAACTTTTGGAAAAGGATGGTATTATTGTACAAAATATTGGTTTAGTAAAGTGCATCCTAATATCTTTGGCCCATGATAATCTTGCTGCGAATGATTTACTTGGCTTTACGAAATCGTTTTCCGCTACATATTTCTGCCGTATTTGCACCATGCCTCGAATTATAACAAAAATTACAACTACTGAAGATCCTGAATTATTACGAAATTCACAATGCTATGTAAAATGTCAATGATATACAGCCGGAGAAAAAAACAAATTTGATTGAAACACAAGGAGTTAGTCGAACATCAGTTCTCAACGATCTTTACTTTTTTAATACCATCAAAAACTATAGCGTTGATCTGATGCATGATGGTCTTGAAGGTTTTATTGCACTAATTTTAAAATATCAGTTCGAATTTTTGTTATCAAAAAAATGTTTTAAAAATAGTGAGGAATTTAATCAGTGTATATCGTCATATAAATTCGGTTATTTAGATAGAAAATCCAAACCATCTAACATAAATTTAGATAGAAGCAATTTAGGCCAAAATTCTTCCCAAGTTCTGTGTTTAGCGGTACATTTCCAATTGATATTTGATAGATATTATAATCCTGACCATGATGATCATTGGAAAGGTATAACAACAATGCTTCAAATTTTAACAATTTTATTCTCGTTTGAAATTACTGAATGTGATATAATTAATCTAGAAACTCTTATATCCACTCACTTAGATATTATTTTACATATTTTTAATAAAATCCTTACTCCTAAACAGCATTTATTAATTCACTATCCCAGAATAATCCGACAAATGGGTCCTGTAATTCGCATGTGGACCATGCGTTACGAGGCCAAACATAGGTATTTTACTAAAAATGTAAGTCAAAATTTTATAAATATATGCCACACATTCGCCAAAAGACATCAACAAATGATAGCAACCTGTTGGGAAAATTTTGACTCTGTAGTTCATTATAAAACTGGAAAGAAAACTCATGTTGTATTACCGAATTTATACTACAAACACTTACGAGCTCCATTATTTAAGCTAGCATATATAGAAAATGAATTTCACTATAAAAAAGGATTTTTCATCCTCAGAGAAAAACATAATAATCGTGAAACAATTCAATTATACAAAATACTTGAAATTTTAGAAGACCAAAAGGAACTTCATTTTTTAGCTGACGAATACTTAGGTATTTATGATGAATTTTACTGTAGTTTCATGCTGGTTAAAAAAAAAGATGATCCAGTATGTGTGAAATATAATAACCTAAAATATAAAAAAAGTTACGAAGAACATTTCTGCTGCAACAACAATAATTCGTATATATTAAGCTATAATGTTCATAATATTTAATATAGAAATAATAATAATATTTTTAACTGTAGAAATTTTAAATGAATTTAAAACAAATAAATGTAATTAAAGAAACATTAATTAAAATCACAACCTGTTTTATTCAAAATAAATTTCTTATTATTGTCCCTTTTGCGTTCTGAAACCCATTGCATTGTATTCAACATTAAAAATGTTGGTACACTTTTGCTTCTACTTTTTATTTAACAAAATAAATTATACTTGCGATTCAACCATTGTTTCTTTATTTTGTTTTCAGCGCTACTAGCTTCGAAATTATTTTGGCTGCAATTAACTTTATATAGCTTATTTCAATGTAAATAGCATCATAATATTTTCAAAACATTTTTGAATCGTTTCTTACATTATGAAGCAAATTAAATTGAAATCAAATTCGATACAAAATCTGCTTTGCATTTCTTTTTTCAATGTAAATAACATCGAAATTATTTCTGACGCAATTCGCATTAAATCGCTTTTTTCAATGTAATTATCATCATTTTTTATTTCAAAGTAATTTTGAATCCCGCCTCATATTATGATGCAAATTATATCGAAATTAAATTCGATGTAACTCCTGCTTTGTAATTCGCATTTCAACGTAAATAGTATCGACTTTAATTTCGATGTAAAAGTTACATCGAATTTCGATGTAAAGAAATGTCGGACGTATATGCGATGCTATTTGCATCGCATATCAAAAAAAATTTCAAGTGTGTATAAATGGTGCAATGGTGCAATTATTTTGCTTTTTGGTGGGTGTCATTAATAGATTCTATATAATCCGCTCCTACGTGCGGCTCGCAGTGCTACATGTTTACTGATCACTGCTCCTACGTCCCCCGAAGTTGAAATCTAAAGCCCCTCGGAGAAGCCGTTACCCTTTACAATTTTAAGTTAAATTAGGGGTTGGCTGTCATGATTCAAATGCTGCACGTAGGACCGGATTATTTATAATGTATTAATGACATCTACTAAAAAGTAAAATAATTGCATTATTGCATCACCGTTCAATTTGATTTCAATATACGCTAGGTGATGATTTGGTCATATTAACCCCACTTATCTCCAAGAGACTATCGCCAAATTTTGCATAAACCTGGAATGAACCATTATTTATTTTATTAACATACTTTGATTTCCGGACAAAATATCAAAGATTATATAGACACGCGCGGGCTTCTCAGACTTTAAATTTCTCAATAAAACATTTCAATATTGATTGGTTACTGATATTTTCAGACATTTTAATATTTAGGAAAGATTTAGGAAGTACATCCCACGCGTCCATGTATTAGGAAGCTTTCATTGGTTTTAATATTTTTATAATACCAGACAATTCATTTACAGAAAGCAAACCGTTTGATTCCAGTATAAAATTCCTGTATGACCAATCAATTCTGAAACACTATTCACAATTTCTTCATGGTCCGAAATAATCTTGGAGCGTATTTGAAAAATGGTCAGCCAACTCATTTGATTTTTCTTAGTTAATAAAAATGTATTATTTGAACTCTCATTTTTCTTTAATGACCAATACTTTTGAGTGCCTTTTAATAAATTTTCTAATTTTGATCGATATCTAGCATTTATAAGTTCTAAGATTTTTAAATTAATTAGATTATTCAGAAAATTAACAGTTTGTTTTAAAAATTTCATTTTTGAGCGCTGCTATTGTCGCCTATACCTGTTCCGATTATTTATTAACATTTTTATTTCATCCGTGAAAATCATTTGATCTACTGTGCATTAGGCACTAAAGGTGTACACTTAAGTTTCATGGAACAATTATTCATTCCATGGCCATACATCAGACATCGTAAACATTGAATAACTTTTTTTGTGTTGAGGTGTGATAAATCCAATTTGCAAATTACACGTGCAATTTTGTTGTACTCCCTAATTTTTTTTTAGAGTTATGCTGCCCTTAAACTTACAAAGTATGTATATTGCCCAGAGCCTTCTAGAGTATAGAGCCATAATCATTATGACGTATTTTTTAGAAGCTTTTTGAGTGGTATAACCTTTCACTGACTTCCATAGGAATCCATAGTAAAAATAGTGTTTATTAGCTTCAAATTGTTCAATGGAAAAAGCAAAAATGTTACAAAATGTGTATACAAAAGTGTTCTACATATCTTTAGCAACAATATATAAGAAGGGTATATTGGTATTAAGTAAATATAAATTGCAGAAATATTAAAATTTAATTATTTCTAAAATATATTTTTCGAACTTTCATTTTAAAAAATACATCAAAGTTGGCTCTGACGAATTAAAATAATTCTTGCTAAATTTATGTTTAGTTTTACTAGTGGACGTTAGATGTCTAATAATTATACAGAAAAATACGAAAAAAAATTATTAAATTACAAAATTATCGCACGTTCTTAATATTTTGACAATTTGGTTTGATTTTCCTACAATTTTTGAACATGAAATTTCCCCAGGTGGCAATTTTTGGTACATTTTTTCAAAATGTTTACTGCCATCACTGCCATCTATGTAATATATATTGGCTTAATGCACACGATTTGTAGTAAGCTTTTCTTTCTAATTTGACCAGAATGATGTTGTTATGAACTTTTTTTTATATTTTGTTTTAAATAAAACAATTATTACAAGAAAATGAAAACGGCTTACCTAAATGAGATTTATATATGTTGAAATTCAAACATTTATGGAAATATTTCAGAAATCATAATTAAGAATTTGTAACGTTTTCATTGAAGAATTTCTCTTAAGAAAAAAAGTGATTTCCCATTTGTTTTTTGTGTTTTACTATGGAAATTTTGATTTTTTCGTCGTTTATAATTCCATTAGAAAAGCTTCGTTTTTTAGATTATGGCTTGTATAATCAAGGTTGCTTTGATATTGCCTCTTAAAAGCTTCGTTGTTTAGACTATGGCTTTGTATAATCAAGGTTGCTTTAGTTTCTGTGGTCAAAAAAAATTAGTACGATTTAAATTTGAATTTAATATGTAAGTTTTGCCTTTACGCTTTTTTCGCCTTTCGGGTTAACATGTTAAATAATTTTTCATTTGTTCAATAGATAAGTTCAGGTCATTAATATAATTTATAATAATCCGAAAATTTAAAAATTTGTATACCATTTTACGATATAAGAATTTGGATTGTAATTTACAATATTCGTGGTTGTGATGCAAGATTTAATGAATGGCATTTAAAAGCCAGTTTTTTATAGATTTAAAGCATTCTAAGTAAAACGTTCACAATTGCTAAACTCGCAATACATACTTTTGACGTAAATATTTTTTTTTATACAAACATACATAAAAGAATAAAAACAAAAAGATTTTTGAATCAAGATAAACGCTTTATATTACAATTTAATTTATTAAATTTACTTCTGTTTTTTAATATTATTGTTTTATAATTTTATATTTGTTTGTTTTTGTGCTATTTGTTTGTCGGAAAATTTAAAAGGAAAAATTATATAAAAACAACTCATATATGTATTTATAGTGGAAACACAAAACAAATGATTGATTGATTAATAGATTGGAAATAATAATATGTAAATAATAAATATTTATATTTATATAATTACTGTGGCTTTTTATACATATAAAGAAAATTAGGCTGGGTAATATTTCTTTGTATAAGATTTGTATTCGAGAATATATAATAAATGTGTATATATAAAAGCGAATCAATAAATCTGAGTAACATGACACTTTTTTTTTGTATATTTCTGCGGTCAAAAGAATGTATCACATCGAATGAATTATTATCGAGATTTAAATTTTTTTTTTTTGGACAGAAAAACATGAAAAAGTAGTTTTCTTTCCAATTCTTCTTAAAAAATATTTATATATTTACTTCATGAATGTTAGTTTGGATGATTTATTTAAAAATAATTTTTGTTATTGTATTACAAGAAATTTAACAAGAAATAATGTATACCTTTATATAAACGGTGGAGAGCTTGTAAAAATTTATAATCAGATTAAAGGTTGCCATGTACTCAATTCATTAGTTCTCCTCCAGTAATAATCGTTTTTATGCTAAACTAACCGATTTTATATATTTATCTTAACTACACATTGTTTATAATATATTTTAATTAATTGATAATACGTGATAAAATTGCGTATGTGATTTAAATCTAAATAATTTCGGATTGTACTAAAACATATCATTGTTAATCCGTCTGCTTATTTTAAATCTTTTTTTTTTAAATAATATCTCTACATTTTGTTCAACACTCTCAATGGTTTTTTATTTTTTTTATTTTTTCAAACAAGAAACAACTTTTTATCCAAAATAAAAAATAAAAATGATAAATTGCTTCATTTTGTATATTTGTTTCTTATACACAATATATATTCTCTGTGTTTTTGTATCACAAAATTTATATAAAGAAAACACATAAGACATAAAAAAAATAAAAAATAAAAATATTTAATTTAAAGGACAAAACAGATACTTTTTGATTTATTAATTTTCCATTTGAATTTTGACATTTGCATGTGAGAAACAAAGATATACACATTTTTAATTAAAAAACATTGTCACACTCTCGTGAGATGATGATTAAATTCTTTAAAATTTTCAAAATGGGTTCGCAGTCAAATAACCTTAGCCAATCGAATATGAGACCGTTTATCAAAGAAGACAAATACAAAAAACAAAAAATAAAACCTCTTTGACGTTATAATTGAAATAACAAGTTTCAAAGTGAAATAAATCAAAAAATGACATTTTAGGTATATTATATTATACATGTCGTCTTCTTTATTTCTGTTTTAAAATTCAAGATTCAACGGAAATATTTATTCTTCTTACTTTTGTATTTGTATAATGTTCTTAAAAAGTTTTCGAAAGATGTGATGTTATTTTTATTCCCTATGTACACTATATACACGTATAATATACATAGACAAAAATTAGTTATGGGATTTAATCATAATTAAAATAATTTGGGCGTCTATTTGTTGTTCAAAAAGTTGATACAAATCATTTTGTGTATCCCACACTTAAAAAATAAAAAAATTATTTGTTGAAACACAAAAAATCCATCACCATAAATAACAGATCTTAAAGAAAATTAAAATTTGTCATTTGAAATAAAAATTCGTTCGGTTTTTTTTTAAATTAATAATTTGTCGAAATAAATATCGTCTGTACATAATATACATCCTTCCTTTGTGAAATGATACATACAAAAATAACACATGGTTCACACCGACAAATAGTAGATAATTTATTACTTAACAATCATATATCATCACACCTTTTAGCAACAATTTTCTACATTATTTACATCGTCCAATTAAAATTTACTATTGAAACCAGATAAATTTGACCTCATCATACACGTATACGAGAAGTATATAAGCGTCTGTTTTGTTTTTGTCATTTTTCTTCATGTAAATTAAATTATAAATTTTTTTGCATGACTCAAATATTTTTTTTTTTTTTTTAACAAAAAGTTGTAAATAAATCACTTTTTGACTTTTCAAAAAAAAAAAAAAAAAAAATTTTGCATTTCTTCTTCAAGTTATTTTGTTGTTGGTGCTAGTTGTATATAATACAATAAAATAACAAGAAATAAATATGAAATGTCGGCGTATTATTACAATTGTAATCCTATTTATTTTTAATTAAAGCCTTTGGAATGTACTAAAAAATAAATTTATTTTTTTCCCTTGTGAAATTTTATATGCATGTCTCAAAACGAATTATTGATTTTTAATTTATTTTATGCTACTGATCAACACGATTGATCTATGTTTATGATAAATCTGTACATATAATAGCTACATACAAATATTAGATTGTCCTTATATTAGATTTCATTTAACGATAACATTTTAACCTTTTCTTATTTTATATGATAAAATAAGAAATAGCCAACATGTACAAAAATATATATATATACGAGTATGTACAAATAAAATATATGCAAAATTAGGACGTCTAAAATTTTAATGTAACGGCAATATCAATCATATTTATCACTACAATTTAAATTGCTTATTGCAACCAGATCACGTTTCATAATTGAGCTATTATTTTCGATTTTATTTCAATAAAACATTGGCATTTATTTATAAATTTTTACAGGCATCCCCGTAATTACGTTGTTGATGTAATCTAGTCGTGGACTACAAAAATGTATATAGAATTAAAGAAATGTAATCAATATTCTTTTAACTAGTATTTATTCTATTGTGTAATCTAGAATCTTATTTAAAAATAAAGAATTCCACCTACTTTTCATTTTGTAAATTACTAGTTTTCAATTTCATTTTCATTTCGATTAACACGTTCGCTGTAAATGCATCATTCTATATATTACAAATATACATAATTATTCATTCAATTAATTTATGAGTTATTGATAAATAATCGTGTTAAACAATTAAAAAAATCATCAACATCGCACAGCAATTAAAATATTTTATATGTTATATAACTGACATTTAATAGGTTTAATTTATAAAATATGCGATAATAATAGACCAATTATTATTTGAAATATTAAATAAAAAAACAAATGCAATAAAAGAGGTGAAAATTGAATTTGCAAATTGATATGAGTTTTACAAAAAAAAAAATTGTTGTACACACAGAAAATTTATTCGTTTTATGACTGATATAAACATATGAATATTTAATGGCATGCGCCATGTACATATATGTAAATATATATATATTTTTTAATAATATAAATAAAAACGTATATTTACTAAAATTGATGCAATTTCCAAAGTCACGCAAATTATATACAATTTTGTTTTGTATGCTATGCACAGTGTTATATTTGAACACCTGTTATTTGTTCGACTGTATTTTTATATAATAAATGATATAATAGAAAAACAATTTTCTAACACTTTAATTTTATTTTGTGTAAAATATAAATCAAAGAATTAAAAATTCTAGCCAAAATACATACATTACATTTTAACCTAGGCAATAGTAAATTTAAAAGAAATTCTCATGTATAAATTTAAATTAAAAATTTAGTAATTAATTTTTGGTCAAACATAAAATTTTAATCCAACCTCATTTTTAACATTTTATATAATAATATATATTCTATATTATACTGTTTACATCATCCCCATATTATAATAGGTAGGTAAATTATATTACACCTATATGCACATATTATTATTATTATACTCTTCCATCTTGGAAAATTTATTTAAAATTAGAATTTATGTTTTTTGAAAAACATGTAAAGTTTTAAAAACCAAAAATTGACAACATAAAACATTGTCCCTTAAATACATAATTTTTGTCTGTATATTACTTATATAATAAAATATTACCTTATTCTCTAAATTGATTAACGAGGTAAAAATTTATTACATTTTGCAACATATTATATGTATCATACATAAATAAATTGAATAGATTTATAATTAGAGTTAAGGGGTCAATATAATAATAAAAATAATTAGAATTACAATGCACAATATAATTTTGGGAAAAAGTTCACAACAAATAACAAAAAAGAGGATTATAATATACTCGAGTAAATTTTTCAAAGAATTCATTTTTTAAAGAGAGAAGCATTGATTCGTTAATGCAAACGATCTGCCTATAGCTTTGCCAGAAATGCTGAAAATTAATAAAATTTGGAAAGGATAAACACTTCTTTAAATACTAACAGTCGGATAGAAAGTATTTTAAAAAGAGACGATTTAAATGAGCAACCAAAAATTATAGATTGGTATAAAAATTATAAATTCAGAATCATAGTTGGCTTAGACTTCAATATCGACCTGCGGATGTTTTTTCTTTTGTTGAAAAAATAAAAATTGGAACACCAAAAAATACAAGAAAATTAAATATTCAACGCTCGCGGAGCTTATTATTAAGTTTAAAAGTACATAATAATAAAAATAAAACCAAAACCGATTAAAATAAAAACTGCTAGTTGAAAATATAGTGTAATCACAAAAATAAAATAAAATTAGCGTAAATGCGCTATTAAATAATTCAAAACTGCGTTGTGGTTTGTGATAGACGCATTACAAGCCAAACCATGCCTAAAAAAGGTAAACCGCCACTGAGCGATAAGCAGATTAGCCTAATTAATTCTATGATCAGTGGGAACTGTCAATAAGTCCTTTAATAAACTTATTAATGAATTAAAAACACTAATACTAACAGTTCTAACACATCGGAGGGACAAAATACATACCCTGAAATAGAGATTAATAATAAGAATAATATGTAATGTTAAACCAAGTTACTCAAAGAGGCATCTAACGGATGCAGTTGAATATGAAGACAAGCAAAATAAAAGAGAGTTGGGTATGAAATCTTGCATTACACAATCTTGCAAAACAAAATCTTGCATACAAAATCTTGCAATTACAAAATCTTGCAATTACAAAATCTTGCATTACAAAATCTTGCATTACACAATCTTGCAATTACAAAATCTTGCAATTACAAAATCTTGCAATTACAAAATCTTGCAATTACAAAATCTTGCAATTACAAAATCTTGCATTACAAAATCTTGCATTACACAATCTTGCAAAACAAAATCTTGCATACAAAATCTAGCATTACAATATCTTGCAATTACAAAATCTTGCAATTACAAAATCTTGCATTACAAAATCTTGCATTACAAAATCTTGCAATTACAAAATCTTGCAATTACAAAATCTTGCAATTACAAAATCTTGCAATTACAAAATCTTGCATTACAAAATCTTGCATTACACAATCTTGCAAAACAAAATCTTGCATACAAAATCTAGCATTACAATATCTTGCAATTACAAAATCTTGCAATTACAAAATCTTGCATTACAAAATCTTGCATTACAAAATCTTGCATTATAAAATCTTGCATTACAAAATCTTGCATAACAATTTCCCGTACACAATCGCGCGCGCGATTCTATAAATGTACGGGAAATTGTTATGCAAGATTTTGTAATGCAAGATTAAAAATCAGTGGTGATTCAATTGTACTGTATTACGATAATTGCCACTGCACTAAAAGTAACAATAAAATGAAATCAAAGTTCCCTTTCTTCCACATACATATTCATAATCAGAAACAAAATAAAATATATTAACAAGCAAAAATTGCTCTATTAATATACAAGTAAGTACGGTTTATGATAATTTTGAAAAATGTATATTAAAATTACATAATAATATTTTTTATAGAAATGAATATAAGTATTTCTACAGTAATTTCCAATAAAGGAAAGGACAAATTAATGATTGACGGGTTTGGCTTCCCCCTAGCCCGTAAAACTAAAAAATCATACAATTGTATGTGTAGCCAGCAGAAGAAATGTTCATGCAATGCGCGTGTAGTAACACGTTTAATAAATGAAAAACACGAAATTATTAAGGCACCATCTGTGCATTCCCATTTCCCATGCACCTCGCACGAAAAACTTTTTATGAAACTAGCCATATTTTGAAAACCACAGCTAAAAATCGTGATATTCGGCCATCTCGTATTATTACTGACTCAATTGTGAATACACCTAGCATTTCGCGGGTTTACTTACCAAGCAAAGAATCTCAAAAAAACAAGATACATCGTGCGCGTGCCCACAAGACAACAAAGGAGCCAAACAGATTGGAGGCAATTAATATACCTGAAGAAATACGCTACATGAAAGAAGAGTTGTTCGGTCTGTCTGAAGATTGTTGCGAGGGAGAAAAAAATTATTTTACTCGGTACTAAATCCTCTTTAACGCTTCTTGCAAAATGCAATTAATGGATTATGGACGGAATATTCGATGTAGCTCCTTCCATAATGCGACAACTGTTTTCTATACATGGAAACGTTGAAGGGGAGATGGTACCACTGGTTTTTTGTATAATGAGCAAAAAATCCAGAAAATGCTACGATCAATTATTTTTCGAATTGAGGAAAATTTGCATTCAATACGAATTGAGTCTTAATCCAGAAAGAATATTATGCGATTTAGAAAAGGCTATTGTTTCGTCCGCCAAAGCTTTTTTCCCTCAATCAACTTTCAAAGGCTGCCAGTTTCATTTTGGACAAATAATTTGGCAGAAGGTCCAAAAAAATAGATAAGCCGCAAAATATGGGAATTCAGAAGATTTCTCTCTAAAAATCCAGACGATTAAAAGTCTCTCATTCGTACCATCAGACGAAGTCGCCAATTACTATTTGAGCTTAAGCAGCACGTTTGAGGACAACGATTTAAAAAAAAATAGGGAGCTGGTTCAAAAAAAATTATATTGGTGATTTGAATGTGCGCCCCAAATATACTCCCAAATTTTGGACAGTTGGGAATGCAGAAACAGGTACGGAGTGTTTTTCGCGGACCCAAAATAGTGTCGAGACATGGTACCGGAGATTAAAAGTGGTTGTTGGCAAACGCCATGCAGGCTTATACAAATTGATCAAAGATCTATCGAACGGATTAATTGTGGCCAAACATCGTGTAGAGAAAATTCGAAATAGTGAACAACTACCGAAAAAAAAACAGATCATCATAAAAAACAAAAGAATAAAAAAAATTATACGGAACAGAGGCAGTTATTGTAAAACTGACTTTCTTAAGAGAATTGCGCAAAATACAATTCTTAATTAAGATATTTTTACAAACATTTGATATTTAAAAAAAAAATTAAATTGAAATAATTGCATTTTGTTTTCTGAAATTAACTGTAAATTATATATGATTTGAAATAATTAGCGATTGTAAATTATAAAACTGCTTTTAACAATTATTTGACAAAGCCTAACAAAAAAAATATTTAAAAGATTTTGTATGCAAGATTTTGTATTGCAAGATTTTTCAATTGCAAGATTTTGTAATTGCAAGATTTTATAATGCAAGATTTTGATGTTGCAAGATTAATAAAAAAAAGCAAGATTTTGTTACTGCAAGATATTGTAATGCTATATTTTATACCGATCCCAATAAAAGAATATGCGATGCCTCATCAAAAGTCTCCGCTCAGGTTAACATAAAAGAACAAGTGAAAAAAAATTGATTGACAGGGCGAGTATTCATCAGATTCTGATGACATAGAATTCGACGACGAATTCAGCAAAGTATATTACAACAAACGGGAGGAAAACAAATACAAACGGGGCCGGAAACGGTACAAAGTCGCCAACAATTGTCTTAAAAGGATACTACAGTAAACAAATAGGATTGCTGAGAGACATTACAAAACCGCATAAAGGCAATTTAATTAAGTTCTTAGTAACAGCGTAATAATTAACGCGAATAGAGACTCTCAACACCAAGATATATTCTGCAACCTCCAAGAGGCTAACACCCAATTCTTTACCTATTCGGCCAAAAACCAGAGACCTAAAGTGATGATAGTGAGAGGAATACAACAGGACACAGATGTTGAAGATATCAAAAAGAATCTTCCCGATAAAGGTTACAAATTTATTAAGGTATACCCCATGGCCAAAAAAACAACTGGCTTAGATGGTCATCAAGTGGGGATCCCGTTCTTCATAATTATCTTTGAACCAGTCACGAAAAAAGCTGAAGTCAAATGTCTCAAGTAATTGGTTGCTGTGGATATAAAGTTCAATGGACAGCAAACCGGAAACAGACCGTTACTCAATGCCATAAATGCCAACTATTTGGCCATGTGGCATCATCCTGCACTATGCAATTCAAATGAGTAAAATGTGCTAGCTAAAACAAACCAGGGAAATGCCCAATTAACATTATGGACCGGAATGACGAAGCAGCTCAATACCAAATTAATTGCCCAAACAGCGGAGGTATACATGTGGCGAGCTACTCAGGAAGCCCGGAGACAAAAAATTATTTAGGTAAGCTAACCAAACCAAATAATCATTTAAAATCAGATAAACGATCTAAAGTTGGGATTTTATCAGATTTCAGAGAATGCTATTTTAGACATAACGACATGGTGTTCCTTGTATCCGGTAGTGCCCCTCCAGGTTTCACGACACAGATGGAGAATCCTGCTGGAGAATCGGGTGGGTAAAGTGAATTTTTGGGTATGTCACAGCAGCTCTTTGGAATTAGGTTTTTGGTTCTAACTAGACATCTATCAGGATTTCTCGCTAAAGTAAATATTATTCAGGACATTGCCGATCATAAGGCGATGTATTTGAACTTTGTATGCTAATTTTTAAAATGAAAATGCTTGCGTTAAATTGTAATTGCTGCCTTAGCGAAACTAAATTGAAAGCCTGCCATAATCTCAGTATCCCAAACTTCACTGTTTATAGAAATAACTCAGTTACTCATTCGGCTCCAAGAGCAATATTAAACAAACAATTTTTTGCCACAATGGCGCACGTTGGGCATAAACTTGTTCCTACTAATTTCTATCTACTTTCGTAAAATAATTACCTCGGATCTCACTAAAGTATTAAGTTTAGGTGACAGAGTTGTTCTTTACGGAGATTTCAACGCCCGAAATTCCTATTGGAATTGTGACAGCAATAATTTAAATGGTAAGACGGTATTTGAATACTGCGAAGCAAATGGTGCACAGATTTTCTTCCCCTTAGACTATACTGGATGCAATGCTGTTTTAGACATATTGGTTACAAAAAATGCCTTAATTAAGGAACAAGTAGCAGTGTTACATGAATTTTATTCTGACCATTTCCCAATTACTTTTGAAGTTTCTGAAGGTTTTAATATTTATCGCCAGAATATGAGCATCAGGGTTCCAGATATATAAAATACGCGGACTGGGATAGTTTCAGGCAAAATAAAATATCTCATCTAAACTAAATAAAGACCAAATCCATTAATGATATTGATCATGGTGTTTCTAAATTCATCAAAATTGTCAATAATGCCTTTAATAGCTCTGTCCCCATCTGCGAAATAAATGATAAAACAATGTCGCCTGTGATTCTTACTTTAATCAAACTCAGAAACTTCATAAGAAATAGTAGGTGGAAGGCACTACAATTTTTTCAACCAGTCTGATAAATCGGATAAACAAAGAAACTCATCTAAAAATCCGTCTGACTACACAATATAACGCCAGATAGCTCTAATTTATATAGGGCCATAAGAACAATCTTGCCCAAAAACAAAAATAAAAGCGTTGTCTTAGAAGATAATGGTTATCCCTAAAACTGCTAAAACGTTGAAACCCGAACGCACGAGACCGATTAGCCTGTTAAGTGGATTGAGCAAGATTTCAGAAAGGATTAGTTCATGCAGGTTGCTGGGCTTCTGCAGACATTTAATCCCAGATTTCTAGTTTGGGTTTATCCACCAAACATCCACAACAGAGGCAATTATGAGATTATAACTAATCAATTAAAAAAATCGAAGAAAGACCTCAGCAGTAGCACTAATAGACATTAAGAAGGCTTTTGACTCTGTGTAGCACGTTGGCCTATTATATAATCTAATACGAGGGGGAATATGCCCCGTCCTGGTATCTATAATATCATATCTATAGAGGAGATTAGGAAAATATCTGCTGGGATCCCTCAGGGTTCAGTGCTAGATCCATTACTTGGGTTCAAGTTTATAGCGCATACCAATGTTCACTAAGGGTCCAAAAATTTCTAAGATCTTTATATGAATATTTTAAGAAATGAAACATTGAAATAAATGCATCCAAGACAATTGCTTTACATAAAACCTCCATATAACCATCGTAATAAACTTTGATAAATAATTCGTTTTGATAAATAATCAGCAGCTATTAGTGATTGATAAAACAAAGTATTTGGGCGTCACACTAGATAAACATTTAAAATTCGGCGTACACATTGACGACCTTAGGACAAAGGCAGCTATGATTTTTCACCTCCTATTCCCGTAACTTTGCCAAAATAGCGCTGTAAACGAACTTAAGAAACTCCTACTTCTAGTATACAAGCTACACATAGAACCTATTATTATGTATGCGGCACCGGCATGGTTTGACTTAGCAACTACTAGCCAGAAAAATGCCATCTAGACGGTTCAAAATAAAGCGCTTAGGTTTGTTTATGGATCCTGGCCTTGTCCACCTGACTATCGTCAGTTATCTTGTAGAGTACTTCATGAAAGAGCCAACATTCTTACTATTGACGCATTCAAGGATTCGGTACTTTCCAACGAATTGTACAAAATGATGTCTTCGATAAATGAGACTGTAATGGGGATTGTCCACGGTTACTAACCACGGTTTGACCCAAACTAGAGTTTTAAATTCTACTCTAACTCAGTATTTCTAATAACACTCAAATTTTTCTTAATTGTACTTGCAGCTAAAGCTAAAGTTGTACTCCAAATTTTTAATCACATTTAGACAAATCTAGATTGAAATTTTTACTTAATTTGTAAACAAATTTCTAGCTTAATTTGCACCATAATTTTGTGTTAATTAAATTTCGAATTCAAACTCAATTTTTAAATATTTTTTAATTAAATTGCATCTAAATTTTTGTTAAACATTTCGATTGAATTGAAATTGAATTTGCAGTCCAAACTTTATTCTCAATCTAAATAAAAATTTTGCTCGAATAATTTTAACTAAATTTTTAAAATTCACTCAAACCTTTATTAAAAGCAGTCCGGATTTATTTTTTAAGCTATAACTTCATGTATTTGCTTAAATCAAATTGTAATGTAAGTTCCTACTTAAGATTTTATTCAATTACGCTTCTATTATAAAACATAAAGCATTCAGATTTTTGCTGGATTCCTGATTTTCTAGCTGAACTAAAAAAATGGTTGAAATCGTATTTAGCATTTAAACTTAGCCACACAAAGTGCATTAAATATTTTGCTAAACTTGTTTTCAAAATGTGTTTCCCAAATGCAATATAAAGTAACCATTTGTACTTAAAATTTCACTCCAATATATTATATCTAGTTCAGAATTCAAGATAATTTTTTCTCTTTAAAATTTCGTTCTCTTAATCAATTTCTTCTGTGTCGAATACAGTTGACCAATTTGGATTTATGTTCAAAATTTCATTTATCATTTTGTTTAACTTCGAAAACAGCTTGGAACTAAGTTTCTGACAAAAAATCTTTAATAGTCTGAATACCACTAACATATTAAAAGGAAAATTATAATAATCAATTAGTAGAATACCTAAATATTTGTTAAAACTTAAAATTTCACTCAAATTTTTTGCGTGATCAAAATTACAATCAACATTCAAATACAGTTTGGAAGTTTAACTCAATTTTGGATTAAATTGTCACTCAAAGATTATTCAAGTCCAGATGGAATTCTAATCTAATTTTATTCTAGATGCATCAAAAGGTTTTATTCGAATCCATTAAAACTATTTTCTTTTTCATTCTAATTTGTTGATCCAACTCAAATTGGTTTCAAATTATGTATTTTGGTTCTCCCTAGACATATCTACTCTTTGCTCTGCCCTAAGTAGTTTGCTCTAATTTTTTTATCTTCCAATTGAAAATCCACTCGTTACATCTATTTTGCAATAACAATGTCTAGTATATACATATAATTTCACCAACGATTTTATTTGGTTTGGAATGTCAAAAGTCTTATTCAATTCTTACCTAATTGTAATTAAAATTACGTTTAAATCTAGTTTGGAACACCAAATTTAAATTCAAATTCTTGGTCAATTTCTAATCTAAATTTCCGAATCAATGTTTTTAAACCCAACACTGTACAACAATTTGCACTAATTTAATTCCATGCAAAATGTAGTTTAATCCAGAAACATTTTCTTAATTTATATTTTAAAAATTTCACTCAAAATGTTTAGCCGACGTTGTTCTAATTGTAATTCAATGAAAATTGTATCTGTTTAATTTCAAATTGAATATTTGTTGAATTTAAGAACGGAAGTTTTTTTTAAAATCCACTGAATATTTAGTCAATCCCTCGTTGAAATTTTTATTCAAAGATTGGAATTCAAACTGTATTTATAAATAAATTTCTGTAAAAATTAAGCTTTTGATTCATATTAAACAAAAGATGTTGATTAAATCTAATTTAAGTACGTACTCAAGAATTTATTCAATTTCATTTGGGAATTAAAATTCTCATTCAGATTTTTGCTCGAAATTCTGATTTAATTTTCGATATGTTCAAATTCATAAACATATGTTGATATACAATATGTTTGAAATTCATAAAATTCTTAAAATTTCATTCACAATCATTACGCCCAATTCAGAATTTAAGCTAATTTTGTTACTTTTAGATTTGCCTCTAATTTTGGCCAAATCCATCGTGTTTTAATTGTAAATCGAAATCAATTTCTAATCTACCATTTTGGTCAAATAGTGCAGTTAGTAATTCACACTTCTTTAAATTTAATATTTCTCTCAAGATTAGCTAACATAGATCAGCGAAAAGCAGTATATATTAGAAGACTTTTGTAATGAACTGTATTACTGCTGTTTTAATTTTAACAAACACAATTTTTCATTACATTAAATGACGATTTAGATGAAGAAAAATGTTTGCCAGACAAAAATTTTGATTATCGGTTAGAACTGCACGTAATGGAAAAATAAACACTGGTTAAAAAGAGAAAGAATATGTAAACAAAAATGGCGGTGCTATAAATTATGGAGGCTGATAATTTGACGCCATATTTTTTTACATTTATCGATAGTGACATAAATTAAATTATTTGGGGGAAATTAATCAAATTAAAATAAATATGAAAGCTCCTAACTTTTGTATTTAAAAATTTTCAAAGATAAATGGTTATCATTCGACATGTCTGTTTTTGAAAATTTGGTTATTTTTGCCTCCTATAAACTTTTGACGTTTAATCATTGTATGGGTTTTCATAATATACTTTTATTGTGTTTGGACTAGTTTGTTACTATAAAATATCAAAAAATATTGTCGAGTCGAATATATTTTACAGTTAAATTTTCATTTCTATAGTAACAATTGCTAAATAAAAAGAAAAAACAGCATTGCAAAATTTTGCATGTTTATATTGTCGTTCTTGTCATCCAAACGAAAATTGTAATGTACTAATCTCTTCTTTTTTTGCAAGGCAAACATTTTTCTACATCTAAATCGGCCTTAATTATGGCATGCAATGTTTTTTGTGCATTTTTCACAAACAATTCTACCTCAAATTTATCAGCACCAAAGGCATGATAACAACTCGCATCTGGTGATATACCTCCCTATATTTATTCTGAGTATATATCTTTCTAAAATTGGAATCCTTTGAATATTAATCGATCGTTAAAAAAAATTCGATCTTACACTTTAATTGTAAACCTAGAAGGTGAATCACGTGACATTTTTAAACTATTTCGAACAAATTTTAATCAGCAAAACTAATATTGGGGTAGATACACAATTGATTAGCAATCAAGCAACTTTCATATGAAATAAATAAAATATTTGCCAAACAAATTCTATCGATCGTATTTGTTGTCTTGAGTGCTAATTTTATTTTGCGGACCTAAAGAATTGTTAGCAATCATAACGCTTTTTTGTAAAACCAACCAATAGTTAGAAAAAAATAAAATTTAGCATTAAAATTTGCTTGGTAAAATCGGTCTAGTAGTCATATTTTTCGATTTGCGAATTGCGATTTACTAAATTATCGAGAATTTACCCCATTAGCGGAATCAATAATTAAGAATTTTAGAGCATGTCGAATGTTGTTACGTTGATATTGACTGCTTGTTGAATCACAAGGTCCCTTTAGACTTCTACACACTTTGACAAATTTTTTCTGAGAAGATCACCTCGACTATTAAGGTAAAGATCACCTCGACTATTAAGGTAAAATTGCTTGCTAGCTTGACGATTGAGTATACCTACCTGATTTTTTTTAATTTTGACTAAACCCTTCAATTTAACAGTTTACGAAGCGCGTCAATTTGACGGATTTTCAATTTCAGATAGAAAAATTTGGAAATCGGTTAGATTTATCTCTTACAACTTTTGCCTACAATTATGCATTTCACGAAACGAATATTTGGCAAAATTTATTTTCTTCTACGCCTTTGAAGTGTAAGTTAGCTGTGTTGTATACCTATCTCTACGGGCGCGTCAATTTGACAATATGGTAAGACAGTTCAAATACTTCGTTATCTCAACTCTCCAGTGGCTGTTACAGGGTTACTTTATGTTCTTATGTATAGAGTTATGTATGTAGTGTAGAAAGCAGAGATAAAAAACGAAACAAACACAAAGACGAATCCAAGTCAAAAACACAACATAAAAAAACAAAGCAAAAAGATTTTTCACACATAAATGCGTGGATACTGTACAAAGAATGTACCAGATCAAATATATCCAGAACAAATTTCTATTTTCAATTAGCTAAAGAACTTAAATTGATTTTTAACCGGTAGTAATATTTTCTCAAAATATTGTTGGTAAAAGATGGCTGTTTCAGTTCATACCAGTCGTTCACAGATGAGGTAAGAGTCAATAAGACAATAAGTGCCTGACTTTTCATTATTCTAAATTCCGACATTTAGAACGTCAACCGAATGTTATTTCGACATAAATAACTAGGAATACTGCTTGAATTTTCGATCATTTTCATTTTGGCTCGCGCGCAAGTTGATTAACCATGTTAGTTTTTTTTTTTTTTGGAATTTATCAATATTTCATACACAAAATTATCTACAAAATATTAAGTAAATTAATTTATTGGGCCTTTAAGAAAATCTAAAAACTTGCAAAGTCGTTGATGAGTTTGACAAAATCGGACAGAATATTTTAGCGTTGGTAAACTAAATATGGTCTCTCTGTTCGACCCAAAAGTTTCTCCAATCCGTATTGCCTACAGACGATCTCACTAACTATATAATTCCTAACAGAAAGTTGAAATTCAAATCTTAGGTACAAAAATATATAAACTTTAAATAAATATGACAAAAATTTTAATTTTCTTGAATAATTTGATTAATTTTGATAATTTTTGAAAAATCTCGGATTAAACGAAAATGTGTGAAACTATTTCAAAAATGAATGAAAATTATTCCGTATTGAATAAATCGTTTTACGGAAAGAATTAAAAAAAATAAAATAAAATAAAAAAAAATTAATTGAACCTGCAAAAGTAGGGAGTATATGGTTACGGAAGAAGAAACTTCTTTGGTTTTGTGCTGCTTCAAAAAAAGTCATTCATCTATGGAGACCCTTATCATAATTTCCGTCGCAAAACAATTCTTATACGACTTCAACAATTTCGGATTGCCAAACATGATACATTTCTAGAATATATCTAATTGAAATTTCTAGATACTATACATAATGGGCTGAACTGTGGTAATGTTTGTGCTGGTTTGTTTGTTGATACTTCTAAGGCATTTGACATGGTTGATCATAAAATGTTGTTGTCTATTCTGTCGGACATTGGTTTTAGAGGTACAGTAAGCAGCTGGTTTGCATCTTATTTGGAGAATAGAAAAGTGAGAATTAGAATATGTGACATTTTAAGTGTTCCTTGATCCGTGAGTGTTAGGGTTCCTCAAGGGTTAGTGTTGGGTCCTTTACTGTTCTTGATTTATACCAATTCTATTTTTAAACTTGGGTTAAATGGCAGCAGTACTGGGTTTACTGATGATTTAGCTTTATTTCCATGATTAATTCCGATATGAAAGTTCTCAATATTTAAGAAAAACCTTATAAAGAAAAATAGAAAAACCGTCAAATTTAAATACGATAAAAACTCGTATCGTATGTAGCTATAACCATTAATCTGTACCAACTTGTGACACTAATTAAAATGGTTGATAATGAAAGTACTTAATCCAAGCACTCTCTCAATAAAAATGACAACTGAAACAAAAAGCATCCTCACGATGAGACTTTTCGTTAGCCGTCTGGTGGTTAATAGCATAATGTATAATAGCATAATTTAGTTTATTAGTCAAAAAAATTTAGTCGAAAATATCGACATGTGAGGCAAAATCGTGAAACAAATTTTTTCTGCTCAATCAGTTGTCTTTTTATTGTTATGATGATTTTGATATCAATACACCTGTATCTCAATGCTTCTTTAAAAATAAATTATTTATTTTACAAAATATCTATTTTTTAACACGCGTCAAACTGACGTGTGCCGTAGAGATAGGTATATAAGAAATTTCCGCAATCGTAGTGTTAAACTTACCAATAGGTTAAAATTTGGGGGCATTTATTTTTGGGGGTTTAAAGAAATTACCCCTCGTGCCCTCCGCCACGTAGCACGATTAACTATATCTGAGGTTGACATAATTGCGACTAAGCCAATTTCAGTATACCCTACTTTGTTAAAAATAAAAAAATAAAAGGGACTGTTTAACAAAACTCGTGTATGGCGCTCAGAAGTTTTGAGGCGGCACTGTATGTGACAAATAAAACAAAGCCTATAGGTCAGTTCTAAATAACGCAAATTAGGGATTTTCTACTGCTATTGATTCTCAAGAAAAACGCCTTAATTTACATTTAGAAACAATCTATTAATTAAAAAAAAAAATCGATTTTTTGTTATCTCGTAAACGTTCAAAGAAGAATTAAAAAAAAGTCCGTTAAATCTTTATTAATTCTAATTAAATATAATGAAAATGTGTTATTTTTAGAAGTTTTTGTTTTTAGTAAATTAAATCCAAAAACAAAAAACAAATTCTAATTAAAATTATTGAAAATTAAGAAATTTCGTGATGAAGCATTAAGTAAGCGGATTAAAAATAAAGTGTTTTTTCCGTCCTCCATATTGGATTACATACATAGAAATACATTTTTATATTTTTATTTTTTTCTAACTGTCAGCCATGATTAATTATCATGGCTGACTGTTATTTTATTTTTGTACTTTAGAAAAAGAATCTAACAAAAATCACCCGCATAAAATATTTATTCCATTTCAGTTTAGTTTTTGTCCTGAATCGACGTCATTTAGAGATATTTTAGTAAACATACGAATAGTAAAAATTATATTTTATTCACAAAAGATTTTTATCGTAACCAAATGATTTATTATTATACTGTTACTGCATAAAAGACATATTTCTTGAAATGAAAAGTTTTCAAACAATTGTGTAGGTATAGGTTGGTTTTTGATAATAATCGGACATGCACAACATTTTTTTTTTTTTTTTGAATAATTTTGATAAATTTATAATAAAATGATCACTTGTCATTTCATTGTTTTCGTAAATAAAATAAAAATAAAAATTTGTATATGACAATCTATAAATTATAAATTAGGTATTTAAATTAACATCACACATTGTTTTGTGTGTGTATGAACCCTTAAAGAACCTTCTGAGGTTTATCTATATCTATAAAACATGTGGTTATTGCATTGTAGTGTAATTTGTATAATACAAAAATAACGATATGACAAATAAATAATAAATTAAATTTTTATTTTTAATTGAATCACAATTTGAAAATAAACATACACTTGAATATGCTTTATACGAATATATAACATATATGTATACGATCAATTAATTTATATTTTATTTGGCCGATTTATTTATTTAATTATATAAACAATAACCGATAATTATAAGAAAAAATAATACTGTGTAATCCAAATTGTACAAATTATAATTAGCGCGCAATCATGTTGTATGATGTAATTAATAAATTCACCTGTTCGAGCCTATTATATGTGCGTTGGATATATATAAATACATTTTTTGTAAATAATAACAATAAACATTTATTTAATGACAAAAACAAACTTTAAAATTATCATTATACCAATATAAGCATGTATGTACAATATATGTAATTAGGTAGAGTGCCACACAAAAGAAAAAAAATTGTATTTACCACAATAGTATAAAATTCTTATGTGGTGCACTGTACACATCAATATTAAAATTAAAAAAAATAAAATTTAATGGTTCATAAATTTATAAACAGATGTCATAACATATTCTTAATGCGGTGGTTTGTGTATCGGATTAATGCAAAAGACACTAAAATATAAAAAATCGACACAAAGTGATTTTTAACAAAAAAAAAAAAAAAAAAATAAAAATCCGAAAAGACGAAAGCAAAACCTTCAAAAATATTCATTCAACAAAAAATAAAATTTAAAAAGATCTGAAGAAGAAATGAAAAGAAATATATTTTGTAGTTGTACATAGGAGTTTCAACAAGCACACCTTCCTTCATTTCTATTGTTGATTTCATTAGTACTTTGTCAAAACAAAAACAAAAAAAACGTACGACCGAAAAACAACGTGTTCAGGGAATTAAGGAGAAGGAGGAGATATAGGCTATTCAATGTTTTGCAAGGTGCGATGAAAAATTGTAGTAAAAAAAAAGGGATTCGATTTTAGTCTTTTACACATATTCAGCTTGAGTGAATTAATTTTTTGTTTCTATATATAATTTTAATTAAATTGAGTGTTTCACTACTTATACTACTTACCATATCTGTGATTTATATTTTACATCAGATTTTTTTTTTTGTTTTATTAAAAAAAAGTGGTCAGAGTGATTTGTATAATTACGCAAAATGCACATACCTGTAAATAGAGCGAAGAGAAAAAAAAATTAATATTATTTATATCACTTAATTATAATATAAAATTCTCAATATAACGTTATAATTAAAATAATAATCAAGACCATTATTTTAGTAATCATAATAACTGTAATAATAATTCAAAGGTCATTTGTTCTTGGAGATATAAGTAATATTCTTTAATTTTTTTTGTTTGCTATAAATCTTGAATTTTTGGATTTATGTGTGTGATTCGCTTGTTATATTATGTTTATTGTTTAATCATCCAAAAAAAAAAACTGGTTTTCACGTGATTATCTATTATTATCGATATTTCCGATGATGGTTGATTTTTGAAATATTGGTTAAATTAAAATATGCAAATATTGGCTTACTTTTATAAGCTGTGTATATATATGTGTTTGTGAGGGTCTCCCGCCGGACCAAAATATGAATAAACTTAAATTTTTAATGTACTCTGATTTATTCATCAATTTTTGTTTAATGCGAATAGATCTAAACGGATTATACCTTAATAACCACTTAACATTAATCTTTAATGATATTAAGGTTGTAACCTGTTTGTAATACTGGTTTTATAACGTGTCTTATTTTGTATATTATTGTAGGTTTTGGCACGTATACAGTGTTTCGTTATTGTATAATAAAACTAACTCATTAATGCAAAAATCACCAAATTTACCGTTACTCTCGGAGAACGTGCTGAAATTTTGTAGCAGTAACAAATTTTTGTTAGGGAATTTGAAACAAAAAGTTTGTTTATTTTTTCATGTTTTGGTACTGAATCAGGTGGTCTAATGGAGGGTGCTCCAAAATGTAAAGGAGAATTGAAAACTTTAATTACCTACATTATAGTGAGTGTTGTTATTTCAGATAAGTAAAACTTATTTATTCCGAAAGCTAAGAGCTATAAGCGCTACGTAAAGCTAAATAATTAATAAAAACTAAAAATTTGAAAATTACTTTATGCTTTAATTTCTAAATAACTATAAAACAACATACTAAATATAGCTCGAAACCTAGTACATACTGCCTTACCAAATAATTTACAGTGATTTAACATAAATTACTACATCAAAAGTTAAAATTTCAGAACGTTTTGTTTATTCAGTAACTCAACCCGATATTTTGTTGGAAATGCTTTTTGAGTAACCGAAGATTTATTTTTATAAAACAACTTAAGCATTTCTATTCCTCTTTTGGCGAGTTAGTCACTCCATTATATCATTCCACTCCAAACTGAACGCGTCTGCACTTCACAAAAATCAAACCGTGAAACCTTTGATCGTATACGTAATTAAAACCCACCCTGTAAGTGACCCAAAAGATAGAAACAAACTTGTTTGATATTAATTATTACTAATTATATTAATTATTTCAAATTTATCCTCCTTACAAAAATTTCATTTGAAATTTTCAAACATTTTTAAACTATTAAAATTTGTGATTTTGAAAATTTTCAATAATTTTTGTATTAAAAGTTTAAGTTTTAAAATGTTGAAAATCCGAAATTGAAATTTCTAAATATTTCAAAATTTCAAAACTTCCCAAAATTATTGAATTAATTGATTTTCAAACCAAAATGTTTATTTTATTTTGTAGAGCTGCGGAAATTCGAAGTAATTCCAAATAACAAAGGCATACTATTGCCAAGCTCCACTAAACTCCTCAAGATAACCAACTAAAATGCATTAATGCCCGATTTCTGGATTAAATCTTGCTTTTCCAGAATTTTTAGAAAAGGGAGGTTTTAGTTTTAAAATATTCTTGAAAATGGAAATTTGCATTCTAATTTAAAAATTATATTGTCCTTTTCCAGAATAATTAAAAATTCGTATAAGTTACTAGTGAATATCACCTAAGCGTTTTAAATAAATACTGCGGTTACTGAGTGTTTTATTCAAATCGAGCGTTCTAGGCTTATATTTGTTAAAAATTTCTAAACTTTACATAATTTATAATTTTAGAAACAATACCCAATAAAATTTTGAAAATATAAAATTCTGCAATTTTGTCGGCTTTGAAAAAATAAAATCGGTTTCTATATCATATGATAAATAGTTCAAAAATTATTGCGCATCAAAAAACCACCGTTTGAATCTTTTCGGTAGCCACTTGAATTCGATTGACCAAAATATGATTTTTTTTATATGGTCAAAACATAGGTCTACCTAAGCATTTTTAAACCAAAATAATAACTAAGGTGCTAAACCACATCCAGTTTTCCTAAAAAGAATAGCAGAAACTCTAAACTGTGCTATTTTATGACAAACTTAACTATATTTTCAAATCCTTTGCTATCTAATGAGTAATTCCTGACGGCGATTCGCCGAGATTAGTGAATCTCTCATCTGAATTCCAAATTGGTTGTATGTTTGTTTAAGCTTGGTAATACCTTAACAACCTTTTACTTAATTGTCACCAAAATACATCATTAGCTGTTGGATTTTAAAACGCGTCTGCATATTTCTTCTTGTGTTCTAGAAAGTTTTATTCATTCTTTACATTTTTCTCGCTGGCATACAAAATGTTCTTATAAACAGAAATTCAAACATGTACTCACTTAATTAGCACAAAAAATTAGCATTTCTTTAAAGGAACTTGGTACCCAACCTATTATCAATCAGTTTTTAAAATATTTATCTCTTAAAACATTTGCGCATTTAAAAATTTCACATCGATTTACCAACAATTAAAATTTTTGGATGTAACAGTTGTTAAGAAGCATATCGACATGCTATCTTCATTTAATTGAAAATCTACATAAAATTAGTACCTAACGAATTTTAAATAGAATCTGGCTCAATTGGAAATAAAAATAAAAATTCAGATATTTAAGATAGCAATCCGATTGAGTTAAGGAAACTTTGTCGGAGGACCTGGCTTCAATTTCCAAAATGTTACCATAAATTCATAAAATTTTCATAGCTAACGGATCTAAATTGTAATTCTAAAAATATTCTGAAATATTCAACTCGAATTTTTGGAAACAAAATATTATTAAAATTCATAATTTTTTAATAAATTTATAAAAATGCTGAAATTTTGAAATCTCATTTAAAATTTCAAAATTAAAAATTTTGAACTTAGTTGAAATTAAGAATTATTGATTTTTCTACATGCGGGTAACATTGTAATATTTCACCATATCTATAGGAACTTAAGTTTGACAAATTTTAAAAATGCCTAAAATTTTGGTCAAAATCGAAAATTTTGGATTTTTAAATATATAATTCAAATTTTCATATTTTAGTTTAACGAAAACCAATGATTCTTGTAATTCACTAAACAAATGATTCTTGTAAATACATTTACTAAAGATTTTTAAATTTTGTTTCACAAATTTTCAACAATTTAAAATATGTGAATTCCAGAAGAAACACTAAGACCACAGACAAAATAAGAATTTATATTTTAAAAATTTCCAAATTCAAAGTGGTTCACACCGATTTTTGAATTTTAGAATTTGATTAACCGTAATAAATTAAAATGTTCAATTTCGTGAAAATTTTCATTTACATTAAATTAAATTAAATTTAAAATTGAGAATTTGAAGTTTAATATAAAATGATAATGTCGATAACATACAACTATTAAAAATACAAATTTCAATTCTCGCTTATAGAAATTTCAAATGTAAAATTAAAATTTTTGATTTTATAAAATTTCAAACATTACAAAAAATATAAAAATTTAATAAATTTCAAGTAGCTCAACAAGATATTTAAGTTTTAAAACTTCAAATACTATTTTCAAAGTTTGGATCTTGTAAAATTTCAAACCAAATTTTATTAATTTTAATTTCTCTAAAGCTCCAAATAAATTTAGATTCCAACACTTTTTTACCATGAATTAAATTTTCTTAGCTAACGAATCTAAATTATAATTCTAAATATTCTGAAATATTCAAAGCTAATTCATGAAACAGAATTTTATTAAAATTCAAAAATTGTAATTGTACCTTAATAAATTAACAAAGATGCTAGAATTTTAAAAAATTCCATTTGAAATGTCAAATTAACGATTTTAAATTCAGTTGAGATTAAAAACTGGTCAGTCCTAGATAGAAGCCACATTGTAAAATTTTAGCAGATCTATAGGAACTTGATTTTGTCATAGTTTAAAAACGTCTACAATTTTCGTAAAAATCAAAAATCTTGGAATTTTAGAAATTCGAATCTTGATGTAGTTTACCAGAAACTAATAATTCAATTTCAATTCTCATATTTTGAAATTACAAATTTTGGATATTTACAAACTTCTGTGAATCTCGTTATATACCAGCACCAAGTTAAACAAAATAAAAAAAATATGAAATATTTTAAAACATCTATGCTGAAGAATGTTGAATTTAAATGAAAAATTAAATTTAAAATTCAGAATTTGAAATTTTGTTGAAATTTGAATTTTTGTAAAATTAATTTTCGAATTTTCGAGACCGAATTTTCCAAGACAATAACGTTAAATTAAAATGGTTTTAATTTCGAAAATTTCTAACATTACAAAAAATTAAATCAAATTAAAAATTAGATCAACATGATTTTTGAGGTTTGGAATTTCAAATACCATTTTGAAATTTTGAATCTTATGAAATTTCAACCCAAATTTTAAACTGAAATTATTTGCTACCTCAAGACTTGATTCTGCATTTTTTGAACAAGAAACATTTTTTTTTATAGGTTCGATATTTTATTTTTAAAAGATTTGATTTTAATGTTTATATTTTTCCAAATAAATTTTCTTATTCTATTTATTTAGTAGCCAGTATGTGACGATTTTCGTTTTTTGAAATAAAATTTTAAGTCCGAGTTTTGATAAAAAGTTTTCAAAATATTAACTGGGTCCCCTAAATACATTTGTACTTCTTCAACCGAATAATTCACCTTTAATTTACATTTATTTTGTAATATTGTTCTTATGTAGTTTTATTATATCCTATGAAGTCGGTGGCTAAGGTACCTCAGCCCTAAACACTTTCTTTATTTTTTCATATTAATTAATTTGAGCATTTCTGTTCGCTCTTTTGGCGTATATCACTCCACAACCAATTATATGCGTCTGCACTCCACAAAAACTCAAACCAGACAAAAAACTGTCAGGAAATATAAAACTAGTGCGACCTTTTCATCTTTCAATTAGTTTATGGCCCACATAGTTAGTAAACCAAAACATAGATACAAACTTCTTTAACTATAATTAGTTAATTTTTTTTTACAAACATTTTATTTGACATTTTCAAACACGAGTATTTTAAGACTTGAATGTGAATTATACAAATTTGTGAGCATTTAAAAATATTCAATATTTAGAAATTAAAACTTTAAGTTTTTAAATTTTGAAAATCAGAATTTCAAATTTTTTATTAAATAGGTTTTAAAAATATTAAATCATAGCATTTAAAAATTCAACATCGATTTAGCAACAATTCAATTCGTCAATTTTAGGGTGTTTCCGAGATGTCTAGCGATATGCAACGTTCCTTTAATCTTAAATCTATATGAATACAGAAATAAATTTTATACAAACTGTGACATTAATTCGAATTGAAAATCAAAATTCAGAATTAATCATGGAAACATTAAATTTTGAAGGATTTGCTTAAATTCAAATTTTGATATTTTTTATTGTAAATTAAATTTTTTAAGCTTACGAATCTAAATTGTAATTCTAAATATGTATATTCTGAAATATTCAATGCAAATTTTTAAAAATTAATTTTTTTAAAATTCAAAAATTTTATTACATTAATAAATTTAAAAAAATGCTAAATTTCACATCAGAAATTTCAAAATGAACATTCCTGAATTTAGCCAAAATTGTTCAGTCCTATATAAGGACCACATTGTAAAATTTTACGAACAAGTTTGTCAAAATTTCAAAATGTCTAAAATTTTGGTCGAAATTAAAAATTTTCGAATCTTAAAAATTCAAATGTTGATGTAGTTGACGGAAACAAATATTTCTAATTCTTGAAATTCAATTTGAATTCTCGTTTATTGAAATCTGGTTTAAATTTGGTAGATACACTAAAGAATTAAAATTTCGATTTACAATTTATATAGGAACTTAAGTTTGCCAAATTTTAAAAATATCTACCATTTTGGTCCAAATTGAAAATTTTGATTTTTAGAAATTCGAAATTTTAAGTTTAACGAAAACTAATAATTTTAGTAATTTAATTTGAATTCTCATTTTAAGATCTGGTTTAAAATTAGTTAAATTTTAAATTTCGCTTCAAAAGTTTTTTAAATTTCAAATATTATGTCCATATTTCAAATTCAAATTAGGATACGAACTACGATTTTTGTACTTTAGAATTTGAAATACAGAAATAAAGAAAAATATTAAATTTCAATAACAATTTTAATTTACATGACAAATCAAATGTAAAATTCAGAATTTGAAATTTAAACACGACGTATTCAAAGTTGTTAAATTTTGGCTGTAACATTTCATTTAAAAACTTTCACTTTTTCAATATAATGTTATAATATTCGCTTCAAAGTATTCCTTATGGGATATGTATAATATATTCATGCTACAAACAGTTTCCTTGATGGTGATATTTCTCTTAAAAAATAAATAAAGTGTTTAAGGTTAGAATGTCTCTGCCACCGTATTCACCGAATATGGTACTCTACAATATTTTCCTATTTTCAATGATGTCACAGATAAATACAGGAGATAAAAGTATTAAGGAGATAAAGGTATAACTTTTTGACGATGGAATGCAAAGGTATGAACGGGGACTCGGTCCTAAAATTGTAATTCGTTTTTAATAACGAATTAATGAACTGAAAGAAAAAATTGTTCCTTATATTAAAAAATTCAGAAAAGTTGGTAATTTTCCAATATATACAAAATTGAATGGAATTTAAAATAAATCAAATTAAATTTCACAAGATTCAAAATTGTATTTGAAATTCTAAACCTCAAAAATCATGTTGATCTAATTTTAATTTGATTTAATTTGAAATTGTAGAAATCTTCCAAGTTTATAAATTTTAATTTAACATTATTGTCTTGAAAATTTCAGGTCGGACGGAATTAAATTTCAAATTCTGATTTTTACGTTTAATTTATGATTTTATAAATTCTAAAAATCAAAAATCGGTGCGAACAAAATTAATTCACATAAGTTTCAAAATGTTCAAAATTCTTGAAACGAAATTTAAAAATTATTATTATTTTTACCTATTTAACATCAGATTGCGAAATTGGAGAATTGAAATTGAATTACAAGAGTTATAATACCAATTTCGACCAAAATTTTAAATATTTTTAAAATTTGGTAAACTTAAGTTTCTGTAGATCTGCTATAATTTTAGAATGTGGCTATGAAGGACCGGTAAATTCTCAATTTCGACTAAATTCAGAATTAATGTATATACAATTTTTGAATAAACAAAAAAATTGTTTTTAAAAATTAGCATTGAATATTTGAGAATATATTTAGAACTACAATTTAAATCCGTTAGTTATGTAAATTGAATTTACGCTAAAAAAATTTGAAAATTTTGGCTTTGGAGAAATTTATAATTTATAAAATTTGGTTTGAAATTTCAAAGTAGTATTGAAATTCTAAACCTCAAAAACCTTTCAATCTGATTTAATTTTTGGATTTTTTCGAAATTTTGTGTTCGAGATTTTATCAACTGAAAAATTTTAATTTTACATTATTGTATTGAAAAATTCGGTCGCATATTCAATGGTTATGTTACAAAAATTCAAAGTTAGGTAAGCGAGATAATTGAAATTAGTATTTTTAATAGTTCTATGTTGTACATCGAAATAATATACATTGATTGATCGATTTGAGTGTACGATCAAGACTAAGCAAGGTTCCCGGTAAGACGCCGGGTCCACCGTACACCCTTTTTACATATAACAAAACCGAAGGAAAGGAAAGGCATGTTAGTAACAAGGAATCGACCCGGTTCCAGACACATAAGTAGTCGATAGTTAGTATGTTTTTGTTAGTAATATATATGATAAAATAGTTAGCACAAGACAATACAATTTCTAAACTACATGTTCGCTGGATGCTTGAAGTTCCTGGAAGCTGAGTGAGGTTTTTCAACTGATGATGAAACAAATTTAAAATAAAGATCTCTAACCACAAAAGAATTTGATATCAGCAACCCCACACTGCTCCACCACCATAAGTCCCCGGCCACTTCTGAGCCTCGGCGATTCAGACATCTGCAACTGCTGCTACCTTCCGCTTCAAACCACTTAATTAAGCTAAAATCTAGACAAATTAAATAATTACAATATAATATAAAATAACAATTAGATGCTGACCGTAAATAAAAATCTTATCGAGTAACATAAAGATGCATCAAAACCTTCAAAACTCGACCAGAAATTCTAGAATAACGTTGATTAATTGGTTTGGATGTACTCCTTGCCCGAGCACGCAATCCCGCATCACAGGCCCTAATTCTACACTAAAAACAACTACAAGACCCATTTATCAGGAACAAAGAGATCGACCTTGTCCCAGGCCTAAGCATCAACAGCCAGTATTTACTGCCAGTAACATACGTAAAATAAAATATAAAATACAATAAAATAAAATAGACTTATATGCTAAAGCCCCCAATAATATGTAATAAAACAATGACCTTCACAAAGTAAATTAAACCCGAGATGGTCACAACCTGTTAGCACTGACACTCATAACACGGAACATCTGGTCAACCCTGCCTTAGTCTAAACAAAACAAAAATATTACGTCCGATCACTCTTCCCGCCATGCAACGATACACTCCCAACCCAAAACTCAACCCAAGTTCTACTGTCTTTACACTACCAATAGCACCCAAGCCAACCAGAACAACACTCTTCTACTATATGCCATAGTCGATTTAACACTGGAGAGAAAAGTTCATAAGAAGTAATGGAAAATTATATCTACACTACACACACAAATTCTCCAGGACCAACTCATCAACAACGAGCGTCATTCTCCAGTCAGCACAGATTAACTGGTAGATTGAGTAGTGAATGAAAGACGGGAGAGCCTTAGTTGGGATCTTAATTCATTTTATTTTATTTTATTTTATCTTAACTATTACAATTAAATTTAGATTATTCGGCCTACGCTATGGAGCATTCAATGGATGTAAGGTTACATCCTCTCCATCTCCGCTCTCGATCATTTCACTGGAATCAGATTCGTCGAGTAAGTAAAGATCTTCAGCGGCCTTCTTCAATTCACTCCGATTTGATAGATGGTTTTCCCATTCGGTGAAGGTTCTATTATAATATCTTAAGTCGTGGTTAAGCGAATCATTCTAGGTGAAACATGGTCGTCCTGGCTTCTTTGGTCCAGCAGTGTATCTCATAACAGTGCTTAGAATATGAGTTGGTCCGCGGCGATGGATATGTTCCCAGTAATTTATTCGATGCACCTTAATTCTTTTGGTAATAGTTCTACCCATTAATATATCCTTGAGGCGTTGGGTGTTTGGCTTGTTTGTACTAAATTCGGCTAACATCTTTAGGAAAAATAATTCATATCGCCTCAATCGAGGACGGTTCGCTTGAGTGAGGGTGGCTGTTTTTAGTCCATAGGTGATCATGGGTACAATTGTGGTATTGTACATGGTTAGAATGGTCTTAAAGGGCACTTTGTGTTTTTTGATAAAGAGTTGCATTTGCCGAGCGATGCCGATTGCCTGGCGGCATCTCGTTCGGATGGTGAATGGTCGACACGAGTGAAAGTTATACCAGCTAAAACTATGCTAGAGGGAGCAATAGATGGCGAAAGTGGATCTCTGATAAGTGTGGTGCATTTTTGAGGGTTGATTTTTAGGCCAGCAGATTCCCGGGCATCGATTAGTTCCTTGAGTATGGATTTTAAAGCTGTGATGTTGCGAGTGATGAGAATGATGTCATCGGCATAAGCGAGAATGAGCGGCAGCTGCAGGTTTACGCTTTGCTCCAGCTTAAGTTCGGGGAACTGATCGGCAACAGTCATGAGTACTTCGTTTAATATAAAATTAAAAATTCGGGGGGAGAGTGGACACCCCTGTTTGACTCCTTTGCTCTTTTTAATTTTGGACGTGGATACATTAAACCATTTAATGGCGGTGTGCTCCCAAAAACATGCCTTTATGATTCGGTTTACCAAATAATGGGGAACGTACTGTTGAAGGCAGTCGGCTACTACATTTAGGTCAACCGTGTCGAAGGCTTTCGCCAGGTCAATGGAAAGAACATATACCAGATGTCCCGCGCGCCATTCTTCGTCGAGAACGCGACGGATGGTGAACATATGATCTTCTGTAGACCGATTGGCTAAAAAGGCTGCTTGATAAGTCGATGGTAAGTGCAAGTGTTCATCCAGTCGATCAAGTAGTAGCTTTGCGTATACTTTATATCCGACATTACAAAGCGTTATTTTCCTATAATCGTCAACACACCTAGGCCACTTTATTTTTGGAATGGGAACCTGAATTGTATCGATCCACTCAACGGGTGGATCATTATTGATCCAAGTTGTTTCAATGACTTTTTGAAGTGCATGAATTATAATGTCCGGTGTGTGTTTCAGCAGTTCGATGGAAATCCCATCCTTGCCGGGCACAGTTACGAATCTAATGTGTTGGATCGTTGATTTGATCTCACCTTCGGTTAGTGGAGGCCCTATTGGGTGGTAGTCATCCTCTTCAATGAGGTTTGACCAAGCACCAGAGGACTTTATCAGTTCATTGTACCAGGCAGAAATCGGAATGTAGGGCCCGCTTTGTTGGTGATTACCTTTTTTGTATTGATTAAAGAATGCATAGGTTTTGCGTAGTCGATCTGATGGTTTAAATTGTGACACATCGTTAAAAAAATTCTGGCATTCGAGAGTTCTGTGACTGGAAAACGCATTGTTTAAGCATATTCTGCTATTTTTCATACGGGTATGAGCAATGGGGTCTCGAGGATAGGCATTTCTAAGATGAAGGGCACTCTTATAACGGGCCAGCGCTTTCCTGCGTTTCGTCTGCCATTTGTTGCGAGGGCTGCCCTCGGCGATAGCTTGCTCATAGGTTGTGGTTAGAACCCTTTGATATATGCTGCGGAAATTTTCATTTTGTAAAAGAGCCAGATTCAACGAATTGTATTTATAGGCTGATGGTGACAGCGGAGTTCGTGGGCATGTGTGCTTTTTGGATGTAGTGCTGTGATGAGCCTTTGATCCTTTGCGTTGGACACAGTCAATCCATATAAGACGATGATCACTTAAGTCTAGGTAAAATGAATCAGCTTTGACAGAGTTCACAAAAAAATGATGGTTGTTTATTCGGGTTAAAATGTGGTCTAATTGGGAGAAGGTTCGGCCATTGGTCCAAGTTGTGGAGGTTCGTCTTCGCCCTCTGGTGGTTTGAATGAATAACTGACTTGCGCTCGCTAAAAGCTCTAGCGCAACTCCATTTTCATTTGAAGCGCTATGAATTAGGTTGGAGCCAATGTGTTTGCTGTTTGGGAGATCATCTGATCCAATCTGAGCATTAAAATCACCGAGAAAAATTAATGCGCGGGTTTTGGGACAGCGATTTGCCACTGAAAGCAGTGTTGAAGATATTTTCGAAGATCGTTGTCTATTGTAGTTTGACGTGTAAGGAGGGACATACACGGAGACGAAGAGAATATCTCCTAGGGTTGGAATATTTCCCTGGAGGGTAAGGATGCCACCAGAGTAATTCTTGATTTGTTTGACCTGAAGGGGAGTACCTTTTTTTACTAATATGGCCACACCTCTTTTTCGGGTTTTTGGATCGTTGGCAAGGTACCAGGTGTAATTCTCCGTTGAACAGGCCCCTGTGTTCATGTTCGTCTCCTGGACACTACAGATGTCAATTGAGTTTTTAAATAAAATTGTATCGATAACATCGCGTTTCTGATTGTTATTTAGTCCACGGGCGTTCCAGGCACCAAAGCAAAATGATTGGGGAATCTTGAATGCGGTTGATTGAAATATTTGTGGCTCTTCGATGAGTGTGTATGGATTTTTGCTGGACTCAATTTTACGATGAATATGACCGGTAATACTGTGCGGGAAAGACATATGTGAAATTGTAGTTCCTGATGATAGTGAAGAGTGATGAGGCAATAAACTGTTGTAATGTGAACCGGTGTACAGCAAATTGATCTCGTGGATATTGCACATCGAAATAATAAATAAAAATTAATTTTTTCATTTAAAATTTAAATTCTAACAGTTGAAATTTTTTTATAGTGAAAGATTAAATAAAGATTAAATCTTGAAAAAGTTCAAACATCGATAAAAAAAAATTATTTTCGTGAAAACGATCGTTCGGTCATTCAGTCGAATTTAAGGATTTAAAAATATTTCAAAGATTAGAACAAATCTAGTTTTAACGTTTTCTATATTGTGAAAACGATAAAATTTTGCTAAGTCAAAAATCATAAATCTTTAAAAATTTGTAAACTAAAAACATTTTGTTTGCAATGTGAAGCAAACTTTTCAAAGGTCTAGTTTACCGAATTAATTAAATTTTTGTAAATATTTACGGATTTTTCAACTATAGAAATTGCCAAATGTAGGCAATAATTATACCGAGTTTTGTAGATCTAAATTAAAATTATTGAAAAAAATAAAAAAATTTAAAAAAAAAATTCCAAATCTTTTGGAATTTAAATTAAAATCTTGGAAATTCTGAAAAAAGCCAAGTTTGACATTTTTTAAACAATTTCACGAGGAGTTTTTACTTTTAAATATAAAATTTTAATTATTAACTCATATTTGCTAAAGAAGATTAAAGCACTATGAGCTGACGAAATATGAGAAAGAACATATACAATCAACGAGCATCTGTCTTCAGGAGTGGTCTGGAAACTGTGTCATATCGGCAGTGTACTGTCCTCCAAAACATGCTATAAAAAAACTCCAGTTCTTGGATTATTTCAGCCAGCTGGGTAATAAATTTCTTGCGGGAGGTGATTACAACGCCAAACATACTCATTGGGGCTCCAGATTAACATCGCCGAAAGGCAAACAACTTTATCAAGCTATAGAGGAACAGTCCCTGGATTATTTATCTGCCGGTAATCCAACTTACTGGCCGACGGATAAAAAGGAAATTCCTGATTTAATCGACTTTTGTGTAACTAAGGGCATTCCACGTACATATGCTAAGGCCACCGATTGTTATGATCTGTCTTCTGATCACTCACCGATAATAGTAACAGTGAGTACCGATGTCTTAAGGAACGAAACACCCAACCGTCTTACAAACAAGCAAACTAATTGGGATCAATATAGGAGGCTAGTCGAACAAAATTGCCTACTTAATATACCTCTGACCACACCAGCTGATATTGATGCGGCGGCCGAAAATTTAAAAGACATCATGGCATTATCAGCTGAAAGGGCTACACCTGTCATAAGTAGTTCCGAAAAAGTTAATAAGCTGTCACATAATATACAGGAACTAATCCAGGAAAAACGGAAAATTCGCCGGCTATGGCAGCAAACAAAATCACCGTTATTGAAATGGAAATTAAATCGAGCTGTCAAGGCCTTAAGATTTGCTTTGCGGGAAGAAGAAAACCAGAGCGTCCAGAACTATTTAAGTGATCTCTCGGCAACCGAGAGGACAGATTACTCTTTGTGGAAGGCAACAAAACATTTAAAAAGGCCAACAAATTCGAATCCACCGATTAGACTACCAACTGGAAATTGGGCGAGAAGTGATGAAGGAAAAGCCAATGCTTTTGCTGATCATCTAACAACAGTATTCACACCACACGAAGAAGATAATAATTTCGTGCTACCCCAGCAAATGGATGATGGTTTATCCTACAAACCTATAAAGTATAATTGGAAGAAAGTTAAGAATACAATTAAAAATTGCATAAGCCCGAAAAAGGCACCAGGACATGATCTCATTACTGGAAAAATGATAAGGGAATTGCCAGACAAATGCATAAAACTAATAACATTCAATGGAAAATATCTTTAATCACAATGATACAACAGCCTGGCAAAAATGAAACGCAGATCTCATCATATGGCCCAATAAGCATGCTGCCCACAATATCAAAGCTATTTGAAAAAATGTTACTAACAAAATTGAAACCAATATTGGAAGAACGGCGCGTTATACCAGACCATCAATTTGGGTTCCGAAACCAACATGGTACCACAGAGCAAATTCACAGAATCACCCAATCAAAATCACCTTCGAGGAAAAGAAATATTGTTCTGCTGCTTTCTTGGATATAGCACAAGCATTTGATAAAGTTTGGCACGATGGGCTAATATACAAAATTAAAGAGCTTCTACCGAAGAAATTTCACTCAATTTTAGGAAACTACCTTATTCAAAGGCAATACATTGTCAAACAAAATAGCGCAACTACCTGCTTAAATGATATTAATGCAGGTGTCCCGCAAGGCAGCGTTCTAGGGCCAATATTATACTTGTTGTACACAGCCGATTTACCTGTAACCAACAAAGTAACAATATCAACATTTGCCGATGATACGGCCATCCTGGTGTCACACAATAATCCCGAAATTGCCTCAAAGGTGTTACAGAATCATTTAAACAAAATCGCGGACTGGCTAAAGACATGGCGAATAAAAGTGAACGAAAACAAATCAACTCACATCACATTCACGCTGAACAAACGCACCTGCCCACCAGTGAAATTAAACAATAAAAATATTCCTCAACAAACGAAGGTCAAATACTTAGGTTTGCACCTGGATAGAAGGTTAACGTGGAAAACCCATATTGAAACTAAGCGCAACCAAATAAAAATGACATTTTCCAAAATGTATTGGCTGATGGGAAGGAAATCTCAGTTATCATTAGCCAATAAAGTTTTACTGTACAAAGCGATAATCAAACCCATATGGACATAATATGGTATTCAGTTATGGGGATCCACCAGCGCTTCAAACAGAGAGCTCCTGCAACGAACACAAGCGAAAATACTTCGAAGTATTACTAATGCTCCGTGGTACATTCGAAATAGTAATATACATTATGACCTTGGGATTAAAACCATTAAAGAAACAATTAAAGAATTCAGTTCTAAATATTATTCAAAACTAGAAGCGCATCCCAACGAATTGGCCAGGGATATATTAAAACAGCCACGATTTAGGCGACTGAAAAGAACAGATCCACTCGGACTGATGAACCTGTGAACCTGTACATTTATTAAATGTTGATGTTATACATATGTATGTATAGTATAATCTAAATTAATTAAATTGTGAGCACCAACAATAAGTATTAACATTGGTTAAGACTTAAAATATGTAATAATTTTAGCTTAAGATTTGATTACTTCTTGTTAGTTTCTTATGTAGAAAGATTCAAGAATAAAGCCATTAGCAGCATTTAAAAAAAATAAATAAAATATTTGCTAGATTTCAAAATCTATCGAATTTTGAAAATGACTGTACTGATCTTCTTGATTTTTAAAATTCAATATTATATACTTTTGATAGACTTCTAAATTTTGAATGCAATGAATTTTCAAATTTTGGCTAATCATTGAATGCATTAAAGGTGAATTTTAACAAAAACAATTCTTAAAACTGGTGAATATCCTATTATTCTAAAAATTGCCAAAGTTTGTATTTAAAGATGGTGATAAGGATCTTGCTTTTAACTAAAGACCTATTTCGATTTTGTATGTATTTGATAAAATCATTGAGAAAATACTGAACTCACGGTTTAGGAGTTTTCTTAACAGTTCAAACTTTTTTTATGTACATCAGTATGGTTTTAGGGAAGGTGCTGAGTTGGCACTTGTCTAAATGGCTAACATGATCTATAATGCCTTTGATCGAAAGGAATAAGTTGGAGCTCTCTTTCTTGATCTAAAGAAAGCTTTTGACACGGTTGATCACCAGTTGCTTCTAGATAAATTGTGCTGTTATGGATTTCGAGGAATAGCCAATACGTTAATTAATAGTTACTTGACTAATAGTCAACAATACGTCAAGATTAACGGAAATTTATGATTTTTCATTCCCCACATAAAAGTCCTATCAATTTGTCTTATTTTACTATAAATTACATTGTAGTTGATAGAGTTGAGTTTTTCAAATATTTAGGAGTAATGACATGCATATGTCTTGGGCTGAACACACTAAAACCATTTGTAGTAAAATGGCTCCGTGTGTGAGCTATGTATGTACATACTGAGCTTGATGTATTTTACATTTATTCATTCCAGAATTGTTTATGGAATTATTGTGTATGAGCAACTGCAAGTCGAAGCAGATTGAAATATTGTCAAATCATGCAAAACAAAAGTTGAAAAGCTGTTTTAAAGCTGTCTCCACGTTTCGCATCGTTAGTTGTATATGAAACCGAGTCTGAGGGTGTTTTACCAGTAGGTGCGTTGTAATAGTATCAAGTCTCACTATACATGTACAAGATGTTAAATGTTTATTCAGCAATCTCTAATCTTGAATTTAATAACTGTAATCATAATTATGACACCCGATTTGCTACTAGCGTATCATGTGGATCTATCAGTACCGAATTTGGGCGCAAATCGATGAGGTTTTAAGCTCTTTGACGGTTTATTTAATTAGATTGGTGATGGTGTTGGAAAATTATTTGAATGCATTGTTACAAATTACAAGATTGAGTGAATAAACGGAAACCTTACAAATTAAAATTTATTTAACACATAAACCTTACCAAATTTTTATGCATTAACCTAATGTACGTCATAAGAATAAAATAAATTGAAATTTAAAAGTCAGTATATCGACAATTGAAATTTGGCTCCCACATTTCCAAATACTAAATACTAATAAAACAATTTAGTCTTTCGTCGAAAGGGTGTTCATTTATGACTTAGGGATAGTTCACCAGACTAATGTACATTTTTTAATAATCACCAATTTATTCGTTTAATTAAATTATATTTAAATCGGTTAACTAACGGTATCTGACAATTCCAAAACATTCCATAATAAATAACTCGCGTTATGTGTGATCAAAAAATCAACGTACAGAAAAAAAATACCATTCAACTTTTGATTTGGTTGGAGTATATTGTAACGCATTAAATATGCATATATTCGCAAATGGGATCAATGTTATTTTAAAATATTCACGAATTAATTAAATTAATCGCGAATCTATAATAATTTTGTTTAATTTAAGATAACATACATATTTATAAATCACCAAATTATATTAAAATTCTACCTTAATACTGAAGATAAATGTTATGCATTAACTATGCAAAAATCAAAAAAGGTTTCGACATAATTAATTTAGACACGTTTTAAATTTTATAATATTTTTGAACCATCCTGTTTTAATATTTTCGATCATTTCTTTTTTATCTCTTCTGTGCATATAATAATACAGACTCAAATATTTGTATTCATTTCTGTTATTTTTGTAAGAAATTATCTTGTATAAGTTTTAAGAAGATATATTAGGTCAAATATCAAATCTATATTTAACAAAAAAAATTAAATCGATCATCTTTATATAGCAATAATTATAAACTTATATATGTATGTTGATGATATGGCCACCGTGGACGAATAAAACGCTACAAATTTTATTTAACCGCCGATGTATCAAGAGATTTTATATTATAAAGTCAATGTAAACAAAACAAAAAAAAAATGTGGTGTATATCCAACAGGTTTCAACATTTTATTATTATTATTCTTGAATTAAATATTGATTAATTAGTTGTACGATCATGATTTCACTGCAACCAAACTTAATTAATTTTTTTTTTGGTTAAATTTTAATTAAAATTTAATATTAAAGCGAAATAAACCGTTTCTTGTATGATGAATTTTTGATTGACACATTGATTACAGGTCAATTTTATTACCTGTAACGGAACTTTTCCAATAGGTGCATAAATCATTTGTAAAATTTAAACATTGTATGGTTTAAGGCAAACATAATTTATATTTTGTGTCACGTGGGAAAAATTATTTTAATCAAAGGACAATTTTCTCTTAAAACTACCATATGAGGATAAAAATCAACCTGATGCATATTATGGCGCATGAGTATTATTTTTATTATACTCCAGTGAATTATTAAAGTGCAAACTCTTTCTTACGTATACGAGAATGTATGGTATGTATGTACATAATATGAAAATAGTTTATTAAACTAAAGCAAACCAATTTAGTTTGTCAACAAACTATACACGAGTACGTTATTTTGATTTAAAAGTAGCGATAGAACACGTGTACCAAAATAAAATCCTTTTTCCAGGTTTTCATATTATAAATGTACATGGGGATATGGCGCCTATGTAAACGTAATTTTCCAAAATAAATTTCATACTAGAGAAATTAAATACATAGCGGTACATATATGTTTTATGATGTTTACATTTGTAAATTAAAAACGGAAAAACCATGAAAGGATCTCATTCGTACCGTGAAAATTATTATCCTTGAAATTTATTTTTATTAGTATTAATTTGCAATAAAATACGATCGTATTAAGTAGATTAAAAGCTATACGTTAAACAAAAAAAAAAGGTGAGAAAAATCAAGATTGTAAATCAAATTTTAATAGCGCAGTTATAAGATTTACCCATGCCACAGATTTAACGAGACACACCAAAACGATTAACTATGCAAATTATAATAACGCTGATATTTTTATCGTCTAAAATTGTTGTCCTATATATATACACATAATAAAAATATATTTTCACCCCTTTTTTCAGTTAGTCTGTGTCTGTTGTATATTCTATGCTGCCGCTGCTCATGGTGATGGTGAGTTAGACACCAAACACAAAAAAAAAAAACTAAGTATAAAACAAATAAAAATATATATTCTTTTGAATCTTTATAATAAAATCCATGACCTGTCTCAATTCAACAACAATTGTGTGTCTTTTTAGTATTTATTTATTTTTTTGGTTATACCGAAAAAAAATTTCCAAAATGTATATAAGAAATTCACAAGAAAATCGTAAAAATAATCATAAAATAAAAAGAAAATTGTATTTTTTTTTTACGTTATGCTCTCTGTGCTATATATACACATGTACGTAAATTCTTGTACTGTGTATAGGTGAAATAAATGTATACGGTTTGAAAATCGTTGAATCACGTGACTGGAGTCTATATTCGGGCTGTATATACACAAAATGAGGTTAATTTTAGTCTGTGAATTACATTTTCGACACCACTGGTTCAACTATGTATGTACATAGTATATACCTATACCAAAACTTAAATAGATCTATATCCATATTTTATTGCATCACATACAGGTAAAAGACGTAACATAACTATAAGAATCGAACCAAAATTTTATGGTTTTTCTTTACAAAATGTATAAAATGTTGACCGTTTTACTTTTTTTTTTGCGTTTTCAGGGTGATAATTATACCGATGACAATAATATCTTGATGTTTTTATTATACAAGAGAACTGTTCCTTTCTTATTTAATTTTTTTTATTTTTTTTTTTTGGTTAACAAAAATCAGCAGGTGAATTAACGTTAATTACGCATACAGTTTATATGTAACCTTGTTTCATTTAGTTTCATATATGTATATAGATTTTTACCTAATTCTGGTTTTCTTAATTATTTTGAACAATTAAAATAATTTTATTTCGCTCCGCTGCGGAAAAATAATTAAATAATATTTTTTATAATAAATACATACATATAAGTATAGTGAATTAACTTAAAATATAATAAAATGAAGTTTGTATACACAAATTGATTTATGATTTTATTTCCAAAATACATAAAAACATAAACCAAAAACTCACTATTATTATGATTTATTTAAAAAAATAAAAAAAACGGAATTTTTATTTATTTTTTATTTGGTTTGGCTTGGTTTGATTAACCCTTGAATGAACATGAACTGAATACATTAAAATTCCTGTTATAGTCGAATTGCTGCTTATGTTCGAAAAATTTCGCCATACAAATTTCACAATTCCTCATAAGATGTCAGATATTAATGCCAATTCGTTTTTGGTGCGTTATAATAACATTAAACATTTTTATAGTTGATGTTTTCTGGAACTTAACAACAATTTTGCAAAATTCCTAACTTGTCAAATATAGAGCCAATTTTCTGGATTCTACAAAACATTTCATTGCTCTACAATTTTCAAAGACATCTACTAGTTTTTATTTAATTTGGTTTTCCTGAAAAATTACGGTTCCTATTGAAATACTTTTACACAAATCCGTTGACCGAGACAAGCATCTAATTTACAATACCTACTTCTCAAATTATTATGATACCAAATCGTGAAATTAAATTAAAATTAGAGATTTTAAATTTAATAAAAAAATTGGATTATTTTAAATTTTGATATTTATAATTTTTCCTGAAATCTGAAAATTTCTTAAATTTGTTTTTTTTTTTCCTTTTAAATTTGGTCGGTGTGTTAAAACACTGAATTTTAAATGAAACGTTTTAAAATTTCCTAATTTCAGTAGACCCCGCATAAATTCAGAACTTTTCAAATTTTATCGTTCACGAATTCTGAAATTTGCCAGAAACATCCCAAAAAAAAATCAATCACATAAAATTAAGTTTTTAATTATAAAAAGTTTCTGAAAAATTATTTTAATTCGTTGTAAATATTAGAGGATGGAGGCTGCAACCCCAAAGCCCGCTTTGATGATTTATTAAAATTCCAATATTAATTTATTTAATTCACCTTTTTAAGCTTGCTTTGTTATAATAAAATAATTTTCTTTGGATTTTAACTTAATATTTTATTATTTATTAATTATTTAATAAAAACCCGACGTTTCGACGGTACATTCCGTTATTCTCAGGGGCACAATTTTTACTACACAATTTGAAAGAAAATTTTTATTTTTTAATAACGAATGTTTTCCTAATGTAACTAGAGTTTAAATTAAAATTTACGAATTACTCAGTTTAACCGAAAAAATTTAAAGTTATACCACAGATAAGTATAGACAGATGTGGATCTTGTATGGGCTATATTTACATTCCAAAATTTCAATACCAAATGCCAATCCAATCCTTTTAGAGCAGGACGTACATTTCTGTCTCTTTTTATCTTTTTCTACGTATGGCTATTTTGATTATATCAAAGCAAACATAAACCAACTTCAAACAAAATTTTATTTTGTAATATATACGTCCTGCTCTAAAAGGATTAGATTGGAATTTGGCATTGAAATTTAGAATGTAAATACAAGATCGCCATCTGTCTATTGTTATCTGTGGTTATACAATTTGAGTGACAAAAAATTTTTTAAGAAAATCTACAAAATGTTGTCGTAATAATTTAACAAATATTTTGAAACTTCCTGGATATTTAATAAATTTTGAGATAAATTTTGTTCTTTTTTGATGTAAATGCTTTCCAAAATTAACCTTTTATTGAGATTTTGCTCCTTATCAAGTATCTTAGCGTCATCTATAGATAACGAGTGGTTACTTCCACGTAGATGATTCGGTAACGCACTGTGTGACGGTTTAAACTCATACGTAGAATCATAAATATGTTGACGAATTTGGTTTTTAAGATTTTGTTTAGTTTCCACACGAACATTTTAATTTATATATTAGATTTGATTGTAACTCTATGGGAATTTTGTCTTTTAATTTAGTGAATAAAGCCATGTCCAAACTGTGAAATGCTCTACCAACAAGTTGTATATCATAATTTTGTAAACGAAATTTTATTTTTTCGAAAAGAATTTTAACATATGGGATCGAAATGTAAAGTTTGCGATTATTTTCAACGATTAAATTTGGATTTACGCGCGTATTTTCCAAAATATTTCCCGAATTACTATGTTTGTCGATAGCCTTTCTAATTCCTCTAGTCACTACCCCTCTTGGATAGCTATTTTGAGTTAGAACATTATTTAAAATTTTGAAATTTTCGGCATGAAAACCCTCATTCGATAATCTCAAAAATTTTTCAGCCAACAGAAACACTGTGTTATTTTTGTAAGATGATGGAAGCCACGAGTTATAATTTAGATACCGACCCGACCAGGTTTTTTTATGATATAAATCTGTAGTTAAACTTCCATCCGCATTACGTATTACCATAGTATCCAGAAAGGCTAAACGACCTTGATTTTCAATTTCACATGTAAATTTAATTCGCGGGGTAAAACTATTAAATGAATCCAAAAAATTATCAATTTCCGAACTTGAAATAGCCGCAATAATATTATCCACGTACCGGTAAAAGAAGATAGGTTTGACGGAAGATGTTTTTAACACTTCGGTTTCAACGTGTTCCATTACTAGGTTAGCCACTGTTGGACTAACTGGCGAACCCATCGGTGAACCAAACACTTGCCTAAAACATCTTCCCCCGAAGCTAAATTCAGTATGATCTAACACAAATTTCAACCCTTCTACAAATTGTTTCGACTCCAAATTTGTGTTACTACATGCTTGTATGCTATTCCACCATTTTTTAACCAAATTTATTACCAAAGATGAGTCAACGTTTGTAAACAACGAGACCACATCTAACGACACTAATATATAACCTGTTGGTAGAGACACATTTTTAATTTTATTTCTAAAATCTTCCGCGTTTTTACAGCCGAAAAATTATTTCCCACGTAATGATTCAAAATGTTAGATAAAAATTTGGATAAATTGTATAAAGGCGAACCTAAATAGCTTACAATAGGTCTCAAGGGAATACCAATTTAGTGTACTTTTGGCAGACCATACATTCGTGGGGTCGTACCATGATAATTTTTAAGAAATTTTGCCAAATTGTTCTCAATTTTTTCTAAGCGTTCCCATGAGCCAATTATTACATTTAATTAAGATTGCATTGAAGAAATACCAACTTTCCGAATTTCACTGTAAGTGTTGTTGTCCGACAAGAGTAACTCCATTTTTTCTACATATTCAATTTTTGGCATAAGTACCAATATTCATAGAAATATTTTCCAATATTAATAGAAATCGGAACGTTTTTCAAAAATTTTAAATAATAATTCACATACCAAAATAGAGAACTCCTCAAAGTCGGTTAGCATTGATTATCTCCGCGCAAGGATGACAAAAATTACGCAGCATCCTTTTGTTATCAAATTTAATTCAAATCTAATGTGTTCTTCTCTCACGTAAATTTGTGTTTTTTGAGATTTTTTTGGGGTATTTTGATTATTGAGATTCGAGGTGACCCCAATCTATCTATTCTCCAAACTCTTAGAAAACTTACTAAAAATTATTTTAAAATACCAAAACAAAAAATTTCCCAAATTCCTTGTTAACACTACTATTTTACTTGAAATGAATTCATTTATTTGTTGACCATAACCTAAAGCAAAAGGTATCGGCGTTCCGTTCAACATATTGTCTTAGAGTTTTAAGAGAGAAGCAAATTTTAAACCAATCCTCATATTTTAATCCAATTTAATTTTATTTCTAAAGAGCATTCAAATTTTGATATTTAACAGAATTTTACAATTTTGCTAAGTTGTTGCAGATTTAATTTGAGAAAATCAAATTCCAGCTGTAACAAGAACTATCAAACCAAGATTTCTAAATTTTTAAATAATATAATAAATTGTCAATGTACAGTGATCTTGATGGACCTTATAGTATTTACCATTATAGTTTGCGTAGCTATTTACTTGAAACAATAATTTCTCCAAATTTTCTGAATTCTGAAAATCTAAAATTAAAAAAAAAAAAAAATATTTCTGAAACCAATAAATAACTAAAATTGAAAATTTTGTGCAAATCAAAATGTTTCCCAATTCGAGGCGAAAAAAAAAATCTTTATCAGATTTTGGGTTACATTTTTCGTCAATGATGCCTTCGGACCCACAATATGTACTATGCACATTGCCAGAGATGAAAGGAGGAGAGAGGAAGGAAGGAGAATAGAGGAATGGAGGAGCAGAGAGGGAAAAAGATATTGAATTAACTAGAATGGGGATAATCCGCGTTTTTCACCGTTAAAGGCCAATGTGAAATTTCATACTGTAATTGAAACGTCTAGATGTAAAATATGTACATCTTTAGTTTTGGTCTAAGATATGAAACGTCGATGTCCCAAAAAGTGTATATAATATAAGGCTTTCGTTAATAACGCAAAAACTAAAAAAAGATTGCAACAAGGCTATAGGTGCCTGATTTGGATAGCTAAAGAATGTAATTTTAAAATAATTATAGTTTCACGACATGCCTAAATTAGTGTAGAACCGAACAGTGACATAGTAGACCCCCACTACGTTTTGATTTCTAATTCGAAAATTCGACTAAATTTTTGTGGGGTGCGATAAATTATAGTGCTCCCAGTAATAAATCCTTCAACTGTTATAAAATCGTTAAAATTTAAATTTGTTTTAAAATATGAGTGAATTTTACAAATTAAAAGCGATCATTATGTTGACCACTTTTAACGTTTACACAACACTTCTAAGTTTGTGGTCATGAAATAACCCCAAAAAGGGCAAATATTTGTTTTAAGGGAAAATACACACAAAAGATGACCGCGTGAAAGTACTAAAAAAAAATCCTTGACTTTTTCGAAAGCCAAATTAAACCTTACAACGTCGCTAATCAGACGTTTCAACCGTATACAAAGTATTTTGTTGGATGTGGCCAAACCCAATGAACACAATCTCGCACCCAATCATTTTTAAATTTGTCGAGAAATATAGTTAAACCGTGGCGGTAGTACACAAGATGGCTTACAGATAACGGAACAAAACTCGGCCATGATAATTGAGCGCCCACTATAATTTACAAAGTGTTCGATTATTGGTTCACAGAGATGAAATAGCTGGTAGCTCAGAAAAAGCATAATTTAGACCATATTTTCAAATTAGAAACATGAACGATTACTAGTGGACAATTTTAAGATTAAGGGGAGGCCTAATTTATTCTAAAAGAAGACATCTTTTCTGTAAATATTAGGGTGCGCAGACACCAAAGCAGCAATGAGGAATTTTTGTTGCTATAAGTTGCTGTTTATTTAATAAACAAATTCGCTAATATTTAATTCGGAAACCTACGTCAACAAACATAATCTTCTGGTCCAGCCGGCAGGAACAAACTATCAACACAGTAGCAACTTCTTCAGTCAGAAATTAGGTATGATGATGAGAAACTATGTTCTTGACGATGACGACATATACAATTATAAAATACTGAAAACGGAAAACTAAGTGCAGATTTTGGATTACGCCAATTCTTCAAGAGAACATTTTTTTTTGACGCAACTTTATTTACCAAACTTCGCGCACTTTTAATTCATACGTACTGTAAATTATAATTGTAAAATTATAAAATTGTGGAACCACTTTTATTTGCCCCCTTTCTGAGGCTGCATACTCGTTCATTCTCTCTTTACACTCTCTGATAATTTAGGAATCATACACAATGGTTGGTAATTTGTGAGATTCGAGGAATATAATATCAAAATTCTGGTTTTCAATTAGTGAAGTACTGGTGTTAGTGAGTTTATGTTTTTCATTGGATAGGGGAACGAACTCTCACTGCTAAAATATATGTAACTATATGTTTAGTTGAAGTATGACAATTCATTGTCACTGTAGAAATAGAAGAGTTCCCGGGTATTTTAATTTCTCTGAAATTCAGAATTTATCGTAGCCTCGAAAACTGTTGTTCAAGAAATACTTCAATTAGAATTGTAATTTAGAAATTTCAAAAATGCCCAAAAAAAAAATTTTATAGGGCAAAATTATTTACCATTCTGGTGATAATATAAACAGAGGTGGCTGGCCCATGAACGCAATGCATGCATTTTGTCAATACAAAATAAATTCGGAAGGCAAAAATATTGAGGTTTAATTTCACCATCCACCTTTTGAGCGAACCATAACCAATGGGCAATCAGTATTGTGTTATTTTTCCATACCCATAATTCAGTATTCTCATCCCTTTCTTTATGTGTTGCATTCTAATTTTATTATCCCCACCAACTTTTATGCAACTTACATTTTTCGTTTTATTTATATTCAACTTACTAACACATGCAAAAAGTTATATTCACTATTAAAATGGAGAAAAACGCAATTTCAGTTGAGCGTGCAAGTGAGGATATTAAAACAGGAAATGATGCTGTTTGTGTCTTCTTCGGCTGAAACCAAAACCAACATTAATGTATTACAAGCCTGACTGTCACCATTTATTTTTCGCTTATACATGGAAGTATTGGTGATCGGATACACTATACATATTGTAGACAAAACAAAACATACGAAGTTTCCCACCAATACTTCCAAGTATAAGCGATTTAATGTAAGAAGGTATCTGTGTACCTCATTACGGAATAAGGCTTGTTGTACATTAGTGTTGGTTTTGGCTGAAACCTTATTATAGTGATAATTAGGGAGAATTAATTTTTTTTTGTGTCCGTTGGTGTTTTTAAATTGTTGTTTCAACAGCAAGTTTGCTTTCTGATTTTATTCGTAGATCATAGATAAAAATCCCACCTCTCAAGTTTCGTTTTACGAACAAATTGCTTGCTCTGAGGAACAAATCTGGATAATATTTTTTATTGGAAGAAAATGGTTTTAAAAATATGACACATTAAAGGTTTTGGAAGATTCGTCATCAGTAGATTAACAAGCAATATTGGCTAGGGGACAATAACGTTGGCCAAACAAAAACTATGAATACTGTGGTATGGATCGTGTTACAGATCGTAATCTGTGCAATTCTACATAAAGCAGCAGTCATTATTAAACTTTAAGTAACTTTGAATAATTTCCAATAATACCAAAAAATCTCGAATAATCGAGAAAACTTGCAATAACGTCAAAGAATTATCACTGATATTCAACAATGCAACGTCCACGTGCGTAACATCATCGAGGACAAAAATCTCGGAACATCTCAAATATTCTCGAAAAATATCTTCGAATGAGAATATGAAAAAATTGAAAAGCTAGGTTTATCACTAATAATGTTACATCACGCGTAAAAATAACTGAAAAATCTCGAATAATCTCGAAATGATTGAGTATGCATTTAATTTCAAATAACATCTCTGAAAGAACAAGTAACTAAATGTTATAAGCTCAATCCAACTTGAATCGACGAATTACATCTAAAATATCGAATAATCTAGAAAAATGTTTAATATATCGAATAATTACGACTCAAGCCGAATGCTGAAGCACCGAATTAGTCTAAAATCCTCGAAAGGTCTCTTAAAATGTGAAAACTTTCGATTTACCGCTAATTTTGCAACACCAAGCAACCCAACCGCTTATAAATTTTAGGTAATATCAAGTAACTCCGATAGAATCGAATATTGCCGAATTCTAGAGTAATCTCGATATCCTAAAAAAAATTCAGAAAATCACGAATAAATTTATAATAATAGAATTGTTGTATAATTTTGAAATATTTTTCTCGAAAAAATAGTTGGGAGTCGCCATTAATCTCGAAACTATTGAATAGTGTAACTAATCTCCAAATATGTCAATTAAAAGTTACTTAACGTTACTCAATCCCACAAATCTAGATTAATTCAAAACACTCAAACTCCAGGTTTGGCCAAACTAAGCTCGAGCATATCAAAAATTTTGAACTACATACATATATCGAAAAATCTTGATAGTCTAATGTGATTGTTTTTAGATTAGCACTCAACCCCCTAAAAATATCGAATAAACATAAAAACCTCGATACAAATAGTTGAGCCTTGTGTCTTATACTATTTTTATAGGTGGAATATAGTGAGTTGCTGCTTATATAATTTTATCATATCCTAAATCATCAAAGGTCCTGACGCAGTTGGTGGTATTGCCTGGCGTATTATACTTTGGTGGGATATTTCAATAATATCACCTGTGGCAGCCAAATATTAAAATTTGTATAAAATCTGAGATTTTAGTTAATTAAGAAGCCCTATTTATAGAAAAGTTGCGCCACAAATTTAGGAGAAATTTACATAGAGTTTTCTAAAGTATTTGTTCTCTGGTGGAATTTGATCTCTTTAAATATTATAGTCATTACTGCTCAAGAGGACCATAATTTAATTAATAACGAGGTTCCACCGTAGAGGAATAGAATTGTTTAAATAATTTTTCTCGGCGTACGAGTTATTTGTGAAATAAACTTTTTAAAGTTGTGGGGTGCGATTCCAAAACTTGGAGAATGGCATTTCGAGTATGTATTTTAATTTTATTTCAAGAATAAAATTATTTTGCCCTTTGATCGTGTTTAGACCTTATGTCATATATCGAAGCTCGTAAGATGTTTAAACCCAATTACTTCGGTCTAAAAAGACCAAAGTATTGAAATCCTGTCAAAAATGACGAAAAATTTGGTTGGTCCAAAACCACTTTTCTCGACGTTTTGAAAGTCCCTGAGTCTGAAAATGCAAAAAAAAAAAAATGTCCGTCCGTCTGTCTGGACGTCTGGATGTCTGGATGTCTGGACCCATGGTATCTCGAGAACGGCTTGTCCGATTTGAATTTTTTTTTCGCCAATCTGTTTCTATGGTCAAGGCGGAGATTTGAAAAGCTTTTGAAGACTGTACGTCAAGGGGGTGGGGTACCTGCCATACGATTTGACCCAAAATACCTGCTTTTACAAATATTTACGATTTTTTATATGTACATATATGCTTATTTGATTGTTGGATTGGGAATTGAATTGGGATTTGATTTGAAGGTTAAATTAGGGGTCAAATGGCGCGTTGAATTGAAGTTGAGTTGGAGTTGAGTTGAGGTTGGATTTGGATGTAGTGAATAGTTAACACATTTTTTATATGATGGAACTTCCCTATTTATCAACCAATTATTATGAAATTTGACATGTGTGTTGGAACTGGGATTCTAAAACGAGTCTTGGATGAAGTTCTAGAATATGGCCAAGAATGATGGAACTTGACTATTTCTCATCACATGTGCGTTGAAAATGGGATTCCAAAACTGTTTTGGACGAAGTTCAGCAATATGGCCAAGTATGATGGAACTTGTCTATTTCTCAACCGATTATTATGAAATTTAGTATGTGTGTTAGAAATCGGATTCTAAAATGAGTTTTGGACGAAGTTCTGGAATATGGCCAAGTAGGATGGAACTTGCCCATTTCTCCACCGATTACGTTGAAATTCGACATTTGTATTGGAAATGGGATTCTATGTTTTTTGGATGAAGTTTTGGGATTTTAAAACGATTTCTGGATGAAGTTCTGGAATATGGCCAAGTATGATGGAACTTGCCCAATGCTCAACCAATGATGAAATTCGACATGTGTATTGGAAATGGGAATCTAAAATGAGTTTTGGATGAAGTTCTGGAATATGGCCAAGTATGATGGAACTTGCCCAATGCTCAACCAATTATGATGAAATTCGACATGTGTATTGGAAATGGGAATCTAAAATGAGTTTTGGATGAAGTTCTGGAATATGGCCAAGTATGATGGAACTCGCCTATTTCTCAAAGGGTTATTATGAAATTTGACATGCGTGTTAGAAATGACGATTCTAAAATGAGTTTTGGATGAAGTTCTGGTATATGGCCAAGTATGATGGAACTTGGCTATTTCTTAACCGATTATAATGAAATTTGATATGTTTATGGAAATGGGAATATTTGATATGTGTGGAATATTGCCAAGTAGGATGGAACTTGGCTATGCCTTAACCGATTATGATGAATTTTGATATGTGTATTGGAAATGGGATTCTAAAATGAGTTTTTGGATAAATTTCTGGAATATGGTCAGTTAAACGGTTAGAAGTATCAGTATAATTCGTTATACTACTTTCGGTATAAAGTTCTAGAATACGATTTTTCGTTTTAAATTGGATGCCTGTACTCATGTTACTGAAGCTTTTGACCTGTTTGGCTGTTGTTGTATAAGTAAATATATGTTGGTTAAAATCAATAATGTCAAAACTGTCACACCAACTTTATGATATTATTGAAGATACCAAAGACCGAAGTTCTGATCCCCTCGTGAGGTTTCAGCCCTTTATATTTTAGATTTGAAAGACACAATGTAATACATTCTTTAATACCTGACAAAAATTTCTCAAGACATTTCTTTCGTAGGACTTTGATTTTTAGAAGGTAAAAGCAGAGTGGATGTTATTTTTTTTCAAATTTACAAAATCCCTGTAAGGTTTGAGAAAACCACAATTTTTTTGAAAAGTCCGGTTTGAATTCTTTTATAGTGAATTCCAAGCCCTACCACATTTATTCTTTAGATTATTTTTATTATTCTACATTTTATATAGTAGGGAAGTCTAATATATTAATAAAGTCGGACGAAAATCAGACAGGGGCACTACTTGATCAAATCAGATCGTCCTTTTTGTTATTGGTCAGTGTAGTCATTAGAAAACATTTTTTATGTTCAATTAATCTTGTTTTAAGAATTTTTTTTCGATGTCTGTCAATTTTTAAAATGAAAACTACTTTTCTATAAATAAACTAAAATGAACAGAGTGACTTTATAATATTACCTACCCAGTTCTCGCTTATATCGATAAACAGAAATTCCACAAATAAAATTTGTAACTAAATCCTTCCGAAAGTAAAACCAAGTTGCATCTATAAGCACAGTTGTTTAGGACAGTTAAAAGCCTTTCAGATAGTTTCAAATAAATTAATTTACTTTCCACAGTTTTCAACTATAGGCTCGTTCCATTTATTTCAGGGGGCCTATTATGTAATTTTTACGAGTTCGTAAAATTCCGATTTTTTTTTGTTGTTTTCCGAATTTTCAATAATATGTTGACGAATTCAATTCAATACTTAATGTTCTTAAATCTAAAAATTAATTACTTCTTTATGATTTTAAAATTGACATTTTATTTAACCTTCCGGTCAACACGACACACCTGGGTGTGTATTTGATTTTTGTAACCGAATAAAGTTTTTTTTCTATCAAAGTTAAATGAAATTTTCATTACGATATCGTTTCTATATTTAATGTTTATCCGTCTTTGATGAAAAACTTTTGATTTAATTCATACACACCTGGGGTTGAACGTGTTGGTAAAAGTGGTTTTATTCTCGTGTTGACACGAGTGGTGACTCGTGTTAATTCTAGTTTAATTGATAAATATAAATTCATGATGGTAAGTCATGGACTCAAATCTGTGATCAACAGTCCTACTAGAATTTTTGGTGACTCTAAAACTTGTATTGATCATATTATGTTTTATAGATTATTTAATGTTGTTTTCAATGTTTGGGTAGAGGAATTACATATAACCGATCATTTTGCTACTTTTACTAAACAAAAATTACAACAATATGAATCTATATCCAATCCCTATTTTACGCGATTTATTTCGTAGGTACACTTTCCTTTTTTTACGCGATTTATTCACTTTTACGCGTTTTTATTTTCCCAAAAAATTCCAAATCTGCAGTTCAGTGCGTTATATTTTATGTTACATCGAACATTACACAAACTACCGTATCGTCGACAAATATTATCTCTTTGTTGTATTTTATTTTTACTTTAGTTTATTAGAATATTTTAATGGTGTTGCATGAATGTGCATCTGTCTTGTCTACATAATAACGTTCTAAACTCAAGATAATATAAGTTAAAGTGTATAAAGCGCCGTGGTGTATATTAATTTATTAATTATAAATTATGTAATAAATTGCTATTATTTTATTTAATATATTTAATTGGTAAATCAAATACTGTGAAAATTAAAATTATTTAAGTGGCCATTATAAATTTGTTTTCATCAGTTTAAGATACCAAAATGGCTAGCAAATTGGGAATCAAGCGCAAAGGAATTTCACTTAAGCTTAAAATCAAAGTTTTGGACTCCCACAAGAGTTGGTCAGAAACTTGGTCTAAGTCAATCGACAGTGCGCACAATAAAGAAGAATGAAAATTCAATCAGACATTCCATAATACCTAGTAAAAAAGTAACAGCAACAACATTGTCGTATTGTAGAAATGTCAATGTTGAAAAAATGGAAAATCTCCTAGCGATTTGGATTGAAGATCTTAATCAAAAAAGGATCCCTGTTGATACAGCTACGATTAAAGAAAAGGCCATTCGTATTTTTAATTCAATTTTGAACCAAGAACCTTCAACATCATCATCTGCACAACAGAGAAAAAATTAATTTTCAGCCGGTGGAGGATGGCTTTCTAAATTTTTAGAACGACATGGTTTCCATAATTTTAAAACCAAGGGAGAAATTGCTTCTGCTGACGTAAAAGCTGCTGAAGATTATCTCCCAAAAACCGGTAAAAATTATCGAAGAAGGTAGTTACACACCGGACCAGGAATTCAACGCAGACGAAACCGGGCTATTCTGGAAACGACTGCCAACCCGGACGTACGTGTCGAAAGTTCAGAAGTCAGTAGGTGGTTTTAAAGTAGCAAAGGAGGGTGTAACATTTTTGCTATGCAGTAATGCTTCCGGAAACCGAATGCTTAAACCTCTGCTCGTAAACAAGAACCTCAGGCCACGAGCACTAAAAGGCAAGAATTTAATGAAATTACCCGTTCATTGGGTTGCAAATAAAAAGGCGTGGGTCACTGCCGTTATATTAAAAAATTGGTTCGAAAAATGTTTTGTACCAGAGGTGAAGCGGTATTTGAAAGAAAAGAAGAAGACCTTCAAGGTCCTGTTAATTATTGATAATGCGCCTGGTCATCCAGTACTAAACCATCCCAACGTAAAGGTAATTTTTCTCCCACCTAATACCACATAAATCACACAACCGTTGGACCAAGGAATTATATCGACGTTTGAAATATACTATCTGAAAAAGACTTTTCAGTGCATTCTGGAAAAAATGGATAATGACGATGAATTGGATTTCAGTAATGCTTGGAAATAATTTTCTATAATGAATTGTATCACATGCACAACTTCAGAAATAGCACAGTTGAGAAGCTCTACGTTAAGCGCATGTTGGAAACCATTATGGCTAGCTTGTGTTGCAACTGAAACAGTTTTAACAGACAATCGTAGCAATTACGATGAAATAATTAATTTGGCGCATTCTGTGGGTGGGGAAGGATTTAAAGATATGACCCGTGAAGATCTTGATGAGATCCTTTTCGAACAGTTGCTAGATGAGGAAGATTTAATTGAAATTGCTTCCATAAATCACGAATCATCAAACAGCAGTAACGAAGTAGCAGAGGTGCTACCACTTAGAGCAGAAAAAATTAAACATGGTTTAAAACTTGCAACACAGCTAGAAAACTATTTCCTCGCAAATGATCCGAATAGCGAGCGGCACGAAAATGTCAACACGAACTAAGACTCTGTATGATGAGCCACAAGGAGCGGCATAAGGAATTAATAGGACCGGAGTGGAACCGGTCAAATCAAAGACACATTACGGAGTTTGTTGTATGAAGTCAAACCCATGTTCAATAGAACAACAAAAAGAATCCATTAATTTACCAGATTACCCCAATCAAGAATATTCGCAGAGCGTGGTAATTCTGGACGACGAATCACCACAATCAAGTTCGAGCGATATTTTGACAGTTTCTAAAGAAAAAAGGCAAACGGTTGAATTTCACGATCGATACTGAAAGCAGCGATTAACGAATTTTACATTTATTTTAAAGGAATTATGTTTATTTATTATTTGATTTTAGCTTTTTTGTATACAATTTTATAATTTGGTGTATGTAAATATTTGAAATAAAGAATGTAAAATGGATTTACGTTAATTTACGAAAATAAACATAATTTTACGAGTTTCTTTTTGTTTTTCCCCCAATCTACCCAATTTACATATTCACTGCGACCGAAAAGGTGATATCGAGTATTGACTATGCAAAGCTGAATGATATTTTGCATTTTGAGTCAAGGACTGACCTTATTTCTATTCGAAATCCAAATGAGGCTTTTTCAGTTTTTCTTTCTAGATTATCCTATTTTCGCCCGCAACGTGTTCGGGTCAATGGGGTTCTAAGTCGGTGTGAAATTTTATCAGCTGTAATCCTTCAAGGGTCGGTTCTCGGGCCAATCCTATTTCTGATTTATACTAACTCGATTTTTTCACAAACTTTTCAGAGTAAGGTGGTGGCTTTGCTGATAGTTTTACCGACAGTTATACTACTAACTACGCTTTCAAATATTAATCATGATCTGAGGATTCTTAGCCAATGGTTTAATCGGCATTCCTTAGTATTGAGCCCTAAAACTAAAGCCATGTTTTTTTTAATTTACCTCGGTACCTAAACTTGAATAATGATATCATTTTTCATGACAGCCGCTGTTCTGGGGTTAATAACTGTTCGCAACATTGTTTCTCTTGTGAAAGTGTCCATAGTATCAAAGACGTGGGAATTACGGTTGATTGTTTTTTAAATTGGAAATTACATGTTGAAGCAATAACTATCCAACTTATATATACTATTAGGAAAATGTATCTATTAAGAGATCACTGTCCACCATCAGTTCTCAAAATTTTGTATCATGCCTTAGTTGATTCCAGACTATGATTCCTATTTGTTTATGGGGTGGCACTCACCTTAATACTATAACACCAGACATTCTAGCTAAAAAGTATATTATCAGGGTTATGTTTTTTAAATACAAATTAACGGAATCTTGGCCTTTATTTTCATCGAATTCACTTCTTCCGCTCAGGAACCTATACGTTTTTAAAGCTTTAAAGATATATTTTGTGTTTTGCGGCAACCGTACCGTACCATTTCATGCCTATGCAATGAGGAAAAATAATTGTTCTTGAAAATTATTCCGAAATTTCATACAACACATTTTGGTAAATATTTCCTCGCTACAGCTCCAATGATTTTCAATCAACTACCTGCCAATACCAGAGCTTTAATGAATTTTAAAAAGCTTTTATCTCTATAAAAGATTTATTAGTTAATAACAAGAGTGTCGAATTTCTTTTTGATGTTTTAGTTTGACGTTTTGTTGATATCACTGTTATTTATTTAATTTATTTAATATACTTTGTATGTTAATTTTGTTTACTAATTTTATTTTTTTTTTTTTATAAATTGTCTTGCTTTTAATTATTCATTTTATTTGTTCTTAATTTTATTATATAGTTTAATTTTTTTTTGTATGGTTCTCTTCACCATTTTAACGTATTTTATTTTCTTTGTATTTTGAATTGAATATAATATAATAAATAATAATAATTATTATTATTATTTTGTACAAATTGATTAGTATAATGTATCTTAATAAAAATTTCAATTTAATTAAAACTTATTTAATTGTGTTATTTGTAGGTACATAACATAAAATGGCAAACTTATTGTCTTAAATTTTACGAAGAAAAAGAAAGTTTCATAATAGGAATATCCGCCGCGGATCGAATTTTACTATTTCTTATTTTACGAAATCGGAATAATTTCGTAATAGACAGCCTGGGGTTTTCTCCTCTTACCTTATTTTTGAGAAAACCACATATACATGCAATACTCTTGATTTAGTTTAAGGACTAACCTCTGACTGAATTAGTTCATGGTAAATTTATATGAAAATTCGTAATAGTGACGGGTTCCACACTTGTTTTCTGCAATTAACATTATTCAACATTAAAACATGTGTACCTATCACATAGCCTTAAAAAATTTGCCAAACTTTTCGATTTCATGCCATTCAATTGATCCTTGTAACTTATACAAATATCCCGAGTAACCAAAAATGGTGATCACAAAATTTTAGACCAATTTGTCACAAAATGTAAGTTCCTTTTTGTCACAAAAAAGTTGACAATTTGGAAGTTATTTATGCGGCATTAGGTGACAAAATGAATGTTGATTTTACCACCCAAAAAAAAAAATTTAGTCAACAATTTGGCACAAAATGTAAGTTCCGTTTTGTCACAAAATAAGTCGACAATTTAGAACTTATTTATGTGGGTATTTTGTGACAAAATGAATGTTGATTTTACCACCAAAAAAAAAAATTATAGTCACCAATTTGTCACAAAATGTAAGTTCCTTTTTGTTACATAATAAGTTGACAATTTGGAACTTATTTATGTGGGTATTTTGTGACATAATGAATGTTGATTTTACAACCCAAAAAAAAAAATTTTTAGTCACCAATTTGTCACAAAATGTAAGTTCCTTTTTGTCACAAAATAAGTTGATAATTTGGAACTTATTTATGTGGGTATTTTGTGACAAAATGAATGTTGATTTTACCACCCAAAAAAAAAAATTTTTAATCACCAATTTGTCACAAAATGTAAGTTCCTTTTTGTCACAAAATAAGTTGACAATTTGGAACTTATTTATGTGGGTATTTTCTAACAAAATTAATGTTGATTTTACCACCCAAAAAAAAAAATTTTTAGTCACCAATTTGTCACAAAATGTAAGTTCCTTTTTGTCACAAAATAAGTTGACAATTTGGAACTTATTTATGTGGGTATTTTGTGACAAAATAAATGCTGATTTTACCACGAGTTAAAGTTCCTTTTTGTCACAAAATAAGTTGACAATTTGGAACTTATTTATGTGGGTATTTTGTGACAAAATGTACGTTGAATTTGCCACCCAAAAAAAAAGAAATTTAGTCACTAATTTGTCACAAAATGTAAGTTCCTTTTTGTCACAAAATAAGTTGACAATTTGGAACTTATTTATGTGGGTATTTTGTGACAAAATGTACGTTGAATTTGCCACCCAAAAAAAAAGAAATTTAGTCACTAATTTGTCACAAAATGTAAGTTCCTTTTTGTCACAAAATAAGTTGACAATTTAGAACATATTTATGCGGGTATTTTGTGACAAAATATATGTTCATTTTACTCCCCAAAAAAAAAAATTTTTTGATCATTTTTGATTTGGTGAATTTATAATTCGCTAAGCCACTACGTTCCTGCCTCATACTTAATGTATGAAGTTGGAATTTTATTTTTGTAGTTTTTGTTTGGTCGTAGCTATCTGAGTACCTGATGAGTAGACCGAACTTTTTGTTTGTGCGAGCTTATCTGTACGAAACCAAGCTACCACATAGAAAACTCAAGGAAAGTTTTCATTTTTTAGAGTCGAGAGGCCGAGACATTTTGTATTGACTCTCGGCTTGGGTTAAAGTACGGGTGGGATTTTGATATTTCTACATTTTTGGTAGATATTTTTTTTTTAATAAGTAATAATAAAAATATCAAATAAACCATACAATGGAGTATTTTTTACAAAATTATTTAAGTAGGGTCATAAAAAATTGTCTTACGCATAATTGCATCAATAAACCAACAAATATCCACAAAATTGTTGATAATTAGGTGATACTTTTATCATAAAAAAACTGTCGAATTTGTGGTTATAATTTCAACAAATTGTTGATAATTAGTTCCACAGTTAAACTACCAATTATTCAGAAAATATCGAGAAATATTTGACTTTTGCCGAATTTGTGACTAAATTTTCAACAAATATTTCAAAAATATTCCACCAAAAACCGACAAATTTGATTTACAAAATGTTCGTTTACGCGTGACAATCGGCGTCAACCCCATCAACCATTTTTCATCCATATTGTGACACATTTTTGTCACATTTTTTTCCACCAATCACCATTTTATGTGAAATTTTTGTCTTTTTTTGTGACACGTGGTTACTCGGGATTGAAAGAAAAATAATTTAAACTGAACATAATATGTTCCACAAACCTACTATTGATCAAATATATTTAACTTTTCACTAATTACTGAATCAATTCTGGAAAATGTATCGAGTATTAAGTAAAAATTGTATAAATTCTAAAATTAAATTAAAAACCAGTTAAAATTTTTACAATTTCATGAATTTTGTTTTTATCTATAAAATATCAAAGTTGCTTAACAGTAACTATAATTTTCCATCCCCAGTCGTGGGTTAACACGTTTTTTTTATCAATAAATATAACAAAACAAAAATTAAAATAAAACATAGTAAAACTATATACTACCTATAGTATAGTTAATAATAAAAAAATATCTTAAATATCGAACGCATTTCTACATATATATATAACATATTTTAATTCATTGGTGGTGAACTTGAAACTGGTTTTCTTATTTTTATAGTTTATTATGAGAATTTTTGATAAAAAAAAAAACGACAAACAACCTATAAACTAACTGAAAACACTGTAAATTAATCATCGATCAAGTTATTTAAAAATAAAAAAACGATCGAAAGAAATAAAGCAAGATTGGTGGATTTATGTAAACGCGGCGCGTATTACTTATATAAGGAATAATATGAATAGAGAAGTTGATCGTAAATAAATTAATATTTTAAATAATAGATGGCATTGTGTTAAATTATTGTACATATACATGCAAACAATTACGGGATATTAAATATAAATCAAAATAATGAGTTGTTTGTTTATGTGCTAATTAACAAACGCATTATTTAATTAATTAAAATTAATTCATTTGTTGAATTTGGTGTATATACTTATATCTGAAACTGTTTCATAATAATTATTATTCCGGATGTTTGTGATTTTCTCATGGGTTTGATTCGGAATAAATAAATTTTAAATTGAAATTAAATTTCTCAAAAAAAGCTAAAAACTGAAATATTTTGTTTTATATACTCAATGTAATAATGATGTCACCGTTAGATTTTGGTTCTCTTATAACTTTTTCTATGATAATTGAATCAAGTTTATTTTTGCCTTATGATGTGATCTACTTTTGGTAAAATGACTAAAACAATTTGATTAAGATTAATTATATATTCCCTCTCTATGTACATGATTAAATAATTATATGTACTATGTACGCGCGATTTAAGTGCAGCATATTTTATAAATAGATGAAGCCACGTTATTATTACGTTAAATTATCGCGCTCAGATTAACTTTCACTAACTATATACGAATTGTTATATAATTATACATAAACGGCTCATTAAATATTATTTATTATATATAGGTGCATTAAATATCGATCGGAAAATTTAGATTTTATCTTTAGAGACAAGCAAAAAAAAAAATGTAGAGTACACCGATATTCTTCTTCCTGTGTCCATGAAAATATGAAAAAGAAAATCAATTTTTATTGCTTTGTATATACTCTCCTTTACTTTAAACTTTAAGATTTGTGATTTTTTTTTTATTGTTTTGTTATTTTAAATTGAGTTATTTTATTAATTATTTTATGGAAATTGTGTGAATTGAAATACGTACAAAACTATAAGATTTATTTATTGAACTATTTAACGAACAGAAATTAGATTGCAATCTTATACCAATAAAACAAACGGTTTTGATTATGTTGTCAGAAGGAGGGAATCTAATGTTTTCTGTGTTGTGTAACTATATGTTGTTGCGTTTTATACATACTTCTGTTATGTTATATATGTTGAGTATCAACGAATACATATAAATCTGTCATTATTTGAGGCATTTCAATAAGTTTAATTGTTTATTCAGCAAACAAACAACTTTTTATGTTTTGTTTTTAACATGATGTATATCTTTTGATGTATCTGTATAATATATGTTGTATGTAAAATAGATTTTGTTTTTATCAAACTTACAAATATAAAGTAGTAATTATCTGTTTATTATCCGTTTAACACTTAGGTTTCTCTTAAATCAGAAATAATTCATTTAAAACACATAATAAGGGGTTAATTTGTTGGATGGGTAAGAGTTATGGTGGAAATTTGTCATTTTATATCCAGCTGGTCCAACTTCCTTTTTTGTTGTTTTTTAAAAGAAAGAGATGGTACAGATATCACCCTTTATAATGTAAAAACAAAGCAAAGTGAGAAAAAAATGTTTAGCTTCAACATTAAATATGTATATACTATCACAAAGTTCCATTCCGGATTTCTCTCATTTCGCGATTTCGAATTTAATTAAAATTGCCCAGAAAGATAAATTTAAACCGAAATCTTCACAGACAACATGGGTTTTTACGCAATGTGCATTTTTAGGAATTCACAATTTATTTGGTGAATCTTATCTATAAATTAGTGAGCACAACTTTTGTTTTAAAAAAACTGCATTTTCATTCCATATTTTAAAATATTCAATAAAATAACAACCTTAACCAATCTTCCACCAAAAACGATAACACGGAGACACATAAATCAAAATTTCTAGATTGAAGTCTCATAATACAAAACTGCAAAAGCTGCGGACAAACTAATTTTCAAACAAATTATTTCCACATTGTTTGTTTGGTCGATGAAAACTCTTCAAAACATTTATCAAGTGGGAATTTGTTATTTTTTGGTTGGTATTAAAAAACCAAAATTAATAAATGGTCTAGGTCCTACAAAGTAATGCAAAATTGAAATGTTTCGCGTTTTTTTTTTGTTGACAAAATTAAAATAAAATCCCAGTACAACGAAATTTAAAAACATGAGCTTCTACATATCAGATACTTAAATCTTCTCATATATCAATTCCAAGGAGGGCCAACGACTCTTGATTACTTGAACTCTAAGCAAACTTTTGCCAAGATTTACGAGTTTCAATTACGTTTTAGGCGGGAAAATATTACATAACTCTTTAAGTTTAGGGATGGTTGTGTTGATGTTGATAATGCACTAATTGGGTTATTTTCATGTGAATGTATCGAAAGTAAAAACTAATTGATGTATACTTTAATTTATAATTTTAGTTTTATTGATTAAAACTGAATTTGTTGATTTTTATACATAATATCTTTTGCGTTGTCGATCGTACAAAATTGGAAAACGCACTGCCGATTAAAAACAAAAATGCATCGACCATCGTTCAGCGATTCTTCAACGTTATGCAATACACAAACATACAATATAATTTGTACAACAAAATACAATACACATATATATAATAAATAGGATAGAACTTTGCACAGGGTGTACAGGCTCACAACACCTCTTTCATTAAAGAGCGTATCGATAGTTCTATTTAAAAAGAAAGAACTACTCTAACTTATATAAAGCAAATTGTTCCAATTATACAATAAGAAAATTTAAATTTAATAAATTTTTACATAATTTAGTATCATAAGTTAATTATTTCTCCAAATATTTCTAAAAATTATGTTTCTAAAGTAAATAAATTTTTATGATCAATAATCAATGAATAACAACATAAATACTGAATACTCAAACCGAAACACTATTTGCAATTTCGAACGAGAACACTGTAAGTAACCTTTTGTCCGTTTATATATAAATGTATATGTATATTATATCACTGTGTAACCAATGATTCGAACCTCATAACCAAACGATAAACAATAATTATCCTATCTTTAGTTATTGAAACGTTTTAGCCGATTATTGTGAACAACCAAATTCTTATTGCGATATCGAATAGTACTATTTTCAGGGGAGTTAACTTTAACAATCGTGAAGGAACCATCCCAAAGTTGGTCCAGTTTTTTCTTAGAATTTTTCGAATTTTTTAAGAGGACATTATCACCTATTTCGAACTTGGGGTTATTGATATTTACATAATAATAATTTTTTGACTGAATTCTCTTTTCGTTCAATCTCTCCCTGGCAACCTTCCATGCTATTTGCAGTTTATTTTTAATTTCGAAACTGTAATCATCATAACTATAGATTGGATCTGGATCTTTCTTAACATAGTTTGGCAATGTTGGTTTATGCCTATAGACCAATTCATATGGCATAAAACCGGTCGAGGTATGTGGTGTGGAATTGTAGGTGAACATTGCAAATGGGATCCATTTATCCCAGTTTTGTGTGTCTGTGGTATAATTTCGAAGATATTCACCGAGTGTTTGGTGTGATCGTTCCAACGCTCCATTCGATTGGGGGTGGTACGCCGTTGTATTCAATTTTCTGATGTTGAGGATTTTACAAACGTTTGTAAAAACTTGGCTCATAAAATTTGTTCCTTGTTCCGTTAAAAGTGGCAATCCGTATTTGCATATAAAATGTTCCACAAATGCTTGTGCTACTGTCTCAGTGTCTGCAATCGGAATTGGTGCGGCAATCGAAAATTTGGTAAGATCATCTTGCATAGTTAAAATGTACTTGTTGTTGTCGAAGCTAGAAGAATCAAATGGCCCGACAATATCCAAAAATATTTTCTGAAAAGGAACTGATGATGTATCTGTAATTTTCATTTCCCATTTCGTAGACTGGCCAACTTTATTTATCTGACAATTTTTGCATTTTTTAATAAAATGTTTGATTCGAGTATACATACAGTGCGAAGAATACCCATGTGACCACCTAATGGACTAACATGATATTCATTAATAATTTGATTAATTTGATTTTCGTCCGTCAAATAAATAATTTTGGAAGTATTATCAGATTTATTTGAATTTTCTGGTACAATTTTTGTCACAGTAGAATTACTAGATCCATCTGGTACGAAGCCATCATTAGTTGATGTGTTCGCCTGTACCAATGAACTGTCCCGATTTGTAGAATTTTTCATTTTCGTTTTAGACCTCGTTATAACCTTGACTTCAGAATTCGATATAGCGACTCGACTAAGACCATCGGCGTTAGCATTGGCCTTCCCCGATTTATACTCAATTCTTGCATCATAATCATCCATCAAAAGTCTCCATCGAGTGATTCGTCTAGTAGGATTTGTGCTTTTCCCAAGCCAAACTAATGGTTTACGGTCTGTTCGGATTATAAAACTTCGGCCGTATACGTAAGGTCGAAATCTTTCAACAGCGTAAATAATCGCGAGCATCTTCTTCTCCACTGTTGAGTAGTTTCGCTCGGCTTTATTGAGAACGCGACTAGCGTATCCAATCGGTAAATCATTATCTTCTTTTTCCTGTGATAATACCGCTCCTAAAGAAATGGCACTGGCATCTGTATAGTAATAATAAATTCTTTGGAGAAGTCCGGATATTGCAAAATCTGAGGACTAATTAGATGTTCTTTTTAAATTCGAAAAGATTCGTCACAAAATGCATCCCAAATAAACGAAATATTCTTTCTAGTTAATGCAATTAAAGTTCTGCGAGTTTAGAAAAATTATTTATAAATCTTCTGTAATATCCACACAATCCAAGAAATGCCCTTACCTCTTTAACGGTTTTAGGAATAGGAAAATATTTGATTGCATTCGTTTTTGACTCGTCAGGCTTTATGCCTTCTGGTGTAATGATATGTCCGAGATATACTATCTCGCGGCGTAAAAAGTTACATTTGTCAAAATTTAATTTGAGACTATATTGTCGAAATCTTTTAAACACATCAATTAATTTTTTATTGTGATCGTCCAGTCATATCCGTACACAACAACATCATCCATGTACACAAAACATTTTATCCCAGTATGTCCTGACAGAACATTGTTCATAAGTCCTTGAAATGTACATGGTGCACCTTTTAAACCAAATGGCATGCGATTAAAGTGGAAATGTCCTGCGTCTGTACTAAACGCGGTTTTAAATTTATCTGCCGGATTCATTAGTACTTGATGATATCCATCAGCAAGATCTAACGTCGAAAAATAATTAGCTTTCCCCAACTGGTCCAATATATCGACTATATTAGGCAGTGGGTACATCTCGCTTAATGTGATCTCATTAAGACGACGGAAATCCACGACAACTCTAAATTTCTTATGGCCATCCGCTGATGATTTCTTAGGAACCACAAGAAGAGGAGAATTCCAGCCACTTTTACTGTGTTCAATTGTTCCATCTTTCAGCATCTTATCGATTTGCTTGTTAATTTCTTCTTTAACAGAAAATGGTAGGCGATAAGGCTTAACATTGATTACGTTTGAATTAGCTAACAAAGGAATTGAATGTTCGGCAGCGCTGGTGATTGATAGACTATCACCAGGAAGGTAGAAAATATCGTTAAATTCACGACATATTTTCAATATTGAAGATTTTTCTTCAAAATTTAGATTTTCTACTTTGATTGACTTTTCGATAACGTTAAGGCGATCATTGACATAAATTTGGGTTTTAGGATTAGATAAGACATCAAACTTAGTAATATTTTCAGCTTCAAAATCAAAATTAGAAACTTTAATTGGATAATTATTTGTATTCATTAGACAAATGTGGGCTTTTGAATCAGAAATGCTTGTGATAATATTTCCAATAAACAAACCAGACTGGATTTCTTTAGATTTAATTAGTAATTCCGACCCTTCTATAAAATTAACAATTTTACTCACAACTCTTTCAGTTCTAGCTGGAATTTCTATACCGTTATCATCGGACGACGATAAATTTACAGAAACTGGTGAATTTGATGGTTTGATTTCTAAAATTTGCTGATCATAATTAATTTTACACTTATATTGTTGGAAAAAATCTTTGCCTAAAATTCCTTGCCCTTCAATTGGAAAAGAATCGGCAACAATATGAAAATTATGAACCACGTTTTGATAATTTGGTTGAATAATGTTTGCTTTACAAGTAGCCAATGTGTTAACTTTCTCACTTGTTATTCCTTTGATCGAACATTTTAGCAAAGGATTACATTCAGTGTTATCGTCTATAAAACATTTTTTTATGACCGAAATATCCGCCCCTGTATCTACCAGGAATTTCGCGCTTTTAGCTTTCAATATATCAAGACTTGATATATCAAGAGCGGCAAAATTTTGATCGATTAACTCTGAATAAATATCATAATTATCTGAAGATGACATTGTAACTTGTATTGTTGAACACGGTGCTTTTACAGATCGCTCACTCGAAACGGCATGTTCGGTTTCGAATCGAGTGAGTTGGAGTTTTCCGAAATTGAATTCTGTTCATTTGGTGATGAGTTATCCGAAGGTTTTCTTCGCGCTTCATTAAATATGCGTTTTCGTTATCCAAATAAATAACCCCAATTAAAATTATGCACGTATCACTGTAATTACGCTGTCACCAATGTTGATGTTGATAATGCACTAATTGGGTTATTTTAATTTATAATTTTAGTTTTATTGATTAAAACTGAATTTGTTGATTTTTATACATAATATCTTTTGCGTTGTCGATCGTACAAAATTGGAAAACGCACTGCCGATTAAAAACAAAAATGCGTCGACCATCGTTTAGCGATTCTTCAACGTTATGCAATACACATACATACAATATAATTTGTACAACAAAATACAATACACATTTATATATAATATAACTTATACGACACGACAATATACAATACACATATATATAATAAATAGGATAGAACGTTTATATTTTGTTAGTTTGTAGGACCCAGAATTAGCGCGTTGACTAGGACCGAGGTCTCATTTTTGTTTGCCAAATATACCAACTTCCAATATTTTCTTTAAAAAAACTTAAATCTACTCAAAACTCTTTTAAACATTTCCTTTTAAATTCAGTAAGTTTCAATTTTATTTAGGAAATTTAGTAAAACAAACTATTTTTATAGTTGACAATTATTAAAAAGTTCTTAAACATTTTATATTTATCGGTATTTTAGTCACCGAGTTTTCCCCTACTTATTATATGAATTTAACACTTTAAACTTTTTGGTTTCAGAGAATGGATCTGAACCTGATCCTTTTTCGGATGATGGAGAATATAATAGAGATTCAGATTATGAACCAAATGAAATGAAATTAGAAATAGAAAGTCAAGTCGAAGACCTAAAAACAAATTTAGAACCAGACATTGAAAATTTTAATGACCATATTGGTGAAAGCGGAGAAACTTGGCACGAAGATGTGAAATGCATCCCAGTAATACTAAAGATGCTGGTATTGAAATAAATTTTAACGACAATTCCAAGCCGCGGGACATTTTTGATCAATTATTAACAGCAACTATTCTGACACAACTACTGAATGCAACGAATGCATATATGGAAAGGAATTGTCCACATGTAACCAACCAAACAGACGAAATCGCCGTCTCCTTCTAGCCCAGAAACCTAGCCCAAGCATTTGCCATTCATTTTCGAGGGACTCATTGTACTTCTCGCCAATCTTCCTTTTTTCAATGTCTGGTAGACGGTTCGAACAAATATTGCGATGCTTTAACTGGCATATGACTACAGATAGCTTTGACGATAGAGCTAAAAAGGTAAGGAAAGGTTCACCTTTAGTAAACCCTCTTCTAGCAAATTTTAAGGCAACGTTTTCACCGTTTCAAGATTTGTCCTCAGACGAAACAGGTTAAAAGGCAAAATATGGCATCAAATTTTACCCGCTAACTTCAAGTGACGGATTTGTGTTATCAGTTGAAATATATGAAGGAAAAAATGAAACAACAAAATCGTTCAAAACGGAAGCGCTGGTGTTAAGATTAATGTCGTATTTAAATAAAGGCCATTATTTATGGACAATTTTTACAACAGCCTTAATTTATCAGAAGAAATGTTGTTAAATAATACTCATAGCTCTGGAACAATTCGATCCAATAGGTGAGGACTTCCAAATAAAGTGTTTACCAAAAAATTAAAGAAAGGTGAGCTTGTGTAAAGGATAAAAGGGCAAATATATGTTTGAAAATGGATAGATAAGAGGGATGTACTTTCTATTAGCACTGCCCACCATCCGAAACTAATTTAGACAACTAACAAATTTGGCAAAAAATTAATAAAGCCTCAAGGCATAGCACACTACAATTTACACATGTCTGGAGTTGATCAAAGTGATCAAATGGTGTCCTATTATTCTTCGCCGATAAAGACTATAAGATGGCATAAAAAATGTATATTCCATTTGTTAGACGTCAGCGTTAGGAATAGCTTTTTCCTGTATAAAAAATTTCACAGTAAAGTGTCATTTTTGAAATTTGGAGATTTATCAATTAAGTCATTAATAAAATAATAAATCTTCCACCGGATAGAGAGGATGGCCAAAGTTTGTTCAGCACAATCCGAGATCGACCCAAACAGAAAAACTTGTCACCAAATGTTTCACGCACAGAATCTCCAATTACTAGTAGAGCTCTAAGTTCATTAGCTAATATAAATTGTTATTAACCAGTTTCTTTTAGAAATAAATCAACATCAACGCCACTAGATTTTAGTGATCAAAATTGCCATATTATGGAAAAAATTCCACCTCCCGTAGGGTTTTCACGTAAAACATATTTTTTACGTTGTACAAGGTGCTACGCTAGTAAGAGGACGAAGCAAACTTCGTTTAGATGCCAAACTGGCCCAGCCAAACTCTGTACATAGTTTTTTTTTGCGTTTTTGAAATGTCTTTGATTTTGTTTTGTTCCTACATGAAGTAACTGATTGAGATTTTTTTAATTTTTTTTATACTTATTTTGAATTAATTTTATTTTGCATCGACGAAAAATTTACTTTACATTTAAGAAAACGTAAAAATTTTTCATTTTATTTTTGGATTCTAAATAAAGAAGAAAGTGAAAATGCATTTTTATTAAATCAATTTGCATAAGATCCTTATATTTTTCAGCAATTCAAGTTTCAAGTTTCACTTATTTACACACTCGTACATAAAATTCATGACTGTTATAGTAGTCATAAGGATATCAAATAAAAAGATACGCATGATGTCAAAATTACTGCTATAACAGTCAAGACTGCTAGAGCAGTCATTTGTAAAATAAGGAGAACAAAAAGTTATATTGAGCAAATGAATGCGTGATGTGATCTTAATATTACTTATTATTCAATTCTAAGCATATCACTACTTACCGAGATGAAATATCTTCATATTCCTTAAAGTTATTAAATGTGTGTTTCCGAGTGGCTTATGTATAAAAAAAATGTCCGCGAACGTGTTATGTATCAATAGTCAAGAGCCTTTTTGCAATTTGGACCATAAAATTTTAAAATTAGAATTTAAAATATGCCTTAATTTTTAATTTATAAAATATATCTTAAATTTTGTCCAAAATTTTTTAAAAATTAATTTAAAATTTTTAAATAATAAAGCTTCGAAAATCAAATAAAATGATTTTAATTAAACAAATTCTAAACAGAATGATGCAATTTTTAAAATAAATTCCGATAATAATGGTATGAGTTTAAAATATTTATTTTAAAAATTTAATCACTAAAATTGCCAAATTCAGGATATTTCTTAAAAAAATACACAATTTAACAAATGTGTATTTATTTTAAGAATTATCCTAAATGTGTGCAAATTAGTTGAAATTTTAATTTGAAATATCTATACCCGAATTACGGTCGTAAAATAGGAATTGAGAAATGAGAGCTTCGAGGTAGATTATTTTATTTCAAATTTCAATTTTTTGAAAATAGCTATGACTTTAATTGTTCAATACTATATAGTGGAAAAATTTCTTAAAATTTGACTTAAATATTTAGAAAACATTTCGAATCAATACTAAAACTTCGATTGAAACTCGTAATTATTAGAAAATAAAAGGATTAACCGAAAAAAACATTATTTGAACCAGATTTAAAATGATTTACATCTTCATCTTGAATTCTCTTAAATTTCTTCAGCCAGTTCATAAAATTGAAAAAAAAAATTAATTTTCAAATTTTATAAATTAGTTAAGCCATATTTCTATAAATAATAAATGTGCTTTCAATTTCTTTGTTTTAACAGTCTTTAATAATTCCAATATAATTACAGCTTTGCAGTTTTAAAGAAAAAAATATAAAAGACTGAAATCTCACGAGGTGATCAGCACGCAATCACCAACGCAACCACCAAATCAATTTTCAAATCAACCCTTAACTCAAACTGGACACCTTTAATTCAATGACTAAGTAGATTCCAGAATCAACCTCTAAATAATTCCCCGAATGACCCCCACAACCAACACCAACATTTCAACTCAAGTTTCAACTCAACTCTAAGCTCAATGTTCAACTCAATCGCTGAATCAATTCAGTCCGAAAACTGGAACCGAACTCAACATAACTTTTCTCCAACTGAACCCTCTACTCAACCTCCAAATAAATCCTAAAGCAATACCCTACTCGACCACACCTCAACCTTTAGCAAAACCTTTAACTTAACTCCCAACTCAATCTTCAAATCAACACGATCCAAAACACTACTAGCTTATATGAGCTAAACTCAGAACAACTCAAGCTAAATCCTCAACTGAACGACTAAACCACAACTTGATCTCAAACTGAGCCCTTAACTCAACCGCAAACTCTACACAATTCAATCTACAAGTCACAATGATCCAAAAAAATACACGGTACATGAACTCAACTTATATTGCCTTTCAACTGTAAGCCCCAACTGAACTTCTTATTTAACCCCGATTCAACACCAATTTAGTTCCTAAATAAACCCCAAAATCATGCCCAACCCAACTTCAACTTTGGAATCAACCCCCAATTCAACCCAAAATCAACATGGTCCGAAGTTAAAAAGAGATTCATGAACTCAACTCAAGCTGCCTTCTAATTAAACCCTGAACTCTCTCCAAATAAATCCCCAACTGAACCCCCACTAAACCCCAGCCTAATCCTAAATTCAACACTCAACTCAATCCCTAAATCAATACGGTTCGAAACCATATATTGTATAAGTGATGGAATTTTAGGTACAATTGAATATGCAATTTCGAAAAGGGCACATCTCTGAAATATTAAATAAAATGCATTAAATTTGAAAAACGCACATCTCCAAGAGTTGTGATCTTTTCGGAATTATTGTTATACACAACGATTCTGGTAATAATAATATTTCAAAAGATATGCCTATTTCAAACATAATAGGTGTGGGGATATATTTCCATCACATTTATGTAAAAAAACGGTGTTATCAATATATAAGAGATGTGCTCTTTTCGAAATTTCATATTCAATTGTACTGTTTTCGATACAATTCATTTGTAAAAGTACAATAGTACATTATATGTAGTGAAATTCAGTACAATCTAAAAAATTTGAATAATTTCTTTTTAACAATTTTCCTGACGTGTTTTTTGCCTTAGTAAATTTAAAAAACCCAATAAAATTTAACCCATATCCCAATTTAATTTAATTAACTGAAAATTATAAAAATTGCGTTCGACACAAAATTAAACATAAAACTTAAAATTTCTCAAATTTCATTAATTAATTAATTTGTGATTTTTGTAGCTTAATTATTTTATAAATTTTTTAATAAAAAAACTAACGTTTCAACCGTATTGTCAATTTATACAATCATTAATGAACTTTTTTGATAACGCATGTTTTATTCCAACGTAACTATAACTAGAGTAGAATTTGAAAAATACTCAGTTTAACCAAAATACTTACGGTTATACAAACAAAGTGAGTTATACCAAAGCCTACTTAATAAATATTTATTAGTTGCTTTCCAATCGACCAACCGCAAGCACCCGCTAGTGAACCGCTAGTAGAATGGTTTTTGTCTTTGCTAAATTTCTATAGATAATTTAGCGAAGACAAAAACCATTCTACTAGCGGTTCACTAGCGGGTGCTTGCGGTTGGTCGATTGGAAAGCAACTATTATTAAGTAGGTTTTGGTTATATTAGTTGCTTTCCAATCGACCAACCGCAAGCACCCGCTAGTGAACCGCTAGTAGAATGGTTTTTATTTACGCTAAATTATCTATAGAAATTTAGCGAAGACTAAAACCATTCTACTAGCGGTTCACTAGCGGGTGCTTGCGGTTGGTCGATTGGAAAGCAACTAATCTAATAAGGGAATGCAATCCCGGTATTATAAGGCAATACCGGGAACCCGGATTTTACTATTGACAAAAAAACAGGGATTAGGGGATTTTGAGATTGACAAAAAGACCGGGATCAAGAGATTTGACAAAAATTTCGGATCCCGGGATTGCACTCCCTAACCCTAATAACTAGTCATAGGTAGCAGTTTCGGAATTATAAGAGTGAAACTGAAGAGCAAGAGATTTTCGATACAAAGCGGATTGTAAATTTATCAGATGTGAAAATTCCTCTGGAAATTTTGAAGATAAATAATAATATTTTTAAGTTAGGTAATAATTTTAACTATCTTTTAAAAAAAATCGTTTCTTATCACAAAATTATAGCTGATGTAATCTCAAGCAGACGGCTCATAATGTGATTCGAAATAGGTTGGTGAATGCTTTAACAAGTGTTAAGCCAAATAATTATTTAGGAAAATAATTTTTAGGAATGGAAGAAATCTAACAAATTCGAGATGCGCAAAAGGCAAGACTGAATTATTGAAATCAGACAAAGAAATTCGTAAAGTGTATTTCTTCAATTCAGTCAAAATTAAATTTAATCATTGGGTCTTGGGAATGTTCGGGAAAAATTAATAAAAAATGTGGCTAAATCCATCAAAAGTGCATAAAGTTGGTATTCCTTTACAATCAATCGTAAGCTATTTCTCCATTGTATAATTTATCCGAATATTTGTCTGATATCGACTGTAAAAAATGCGAAGATTTTAAAAATAAAATTCAAAATATGTATATCTCTATACCAACAAATTGCCTTAGATGTGGTCTCGTTCGCGACCGTTGACTCACATTTGCTAATATTTTTAAACGATTTTGGAATAAAATTAAAACAAGTAGTAATACAAATTTGGAGTTAACTAATTTTGTGGAAGCATTAAAATTTGTGTTTGATTTGATCATATTGGCAACAGATATTTTAGGGAAGTGTTTGGTAGCAAACGTATATTGATTGAACACGAGGAAACTGAAGTGTTGAATGCATCTTCCGTCAGAAGTACTTTATTTTGTCGATATGTTGATGCTATTATTGCGGCCATTCTAAATGCAGAAATTAATAATTTTTTGGACCAATAGTTTTACCCCGCGATTTAAATTTAAATGTCAAAGTGAAAACCAAAGTGCTTAGCCTTTCTAGACGTAATTATGATGGAACTTTAATACGTAATACGTAATGATGGTAGATGATGGTGGATGAAGTTTAACTCTATTTGTATCACAAAAAGAATTATCAGTTCGGTACCTAAATTGATGGCAAATTGGTTATTTTCGTTCCTTATGTTAAAATTCTTTTCGAAAAACTAAAAATTGTTATACAAAATTGGGATATACAACTTGTTGATTGAACTTAATCTTCCCACACTCATTTTTTAAGGCTGTTTCATACCACGGATTTTTCTACAAGCCCAGCGCCCTAGGCAAACTTTAATATGGCGCATTTTTTGGAAAAAAATCGACTTAAAATTGTAAAAGGTAAGAGCCAAAAACAATTAAACAAAACAAATTATGTATTTATTAAATTATATACATCGAGATTGCTCGGTATTTCTTCGTCAATTGACAAAGTTGCCAATCCAGCGAGCCGACCTTGGGTCATTTTTGTTGTTAGATGGTTTTTTATAATTTTTAGCTTTGAAAAACTCCTTTCTGCACTAGCAACCGATACAGTTTCTTTAAGCAGATTTACTTTAGAGCGTCCTCTGGGTTTGTACTATGTTTGAAATATCTACAAAGAGATTGGAGCTCAACGAACAAATCATGTTTTTATCTATATCTTTGGCATTATTGTGGCATAAGGCTGCTTCAATTCCATTAAAGGCTTTCCTAACATTTTCGAATGTTTCATTGATTACGTTTTATAAATTGTATATGATTGGTTGTGTACTATTTTTCTTATGGTAGCTACCTATTACATTAAAAAATAACATAATTATACAGATATATGACACTAATAAATTAAAACATTTGCTGTGAAGGGCGACTTAATTATTTTATTTGGAAATCAGGTTTTACAAATTTTTTATTCGAGAATTTAGATTTTAGCGCCCTAAGCAAGTTAGCGCCTTAGGCAACCGCCTAGTTCGCCTATATGGTGAGCCGCCGCTGACGTTTCTTAAGGTGCATGTTAGTGAAATCCTTTTACTTAAAATAATCACTTTAACTAAAACCGGTACTACCTTAAACCGAATATTATAATGCTGACATGTTTTTTTGTGGTATCACTAAAGTTCACTTAGGCATTGCCCATAATGATATCACACCTTGCAAAGTGATATTATGGTTGGGATAGTAAATATAAGAAGTGTTCTCAATCATTAAAGGTTCTCGTGAATTTTTTTTTAAAAGGTTCAATTGATGGTAATGCGCTTTCATCAAGTCCACCACACAATCTGGTGGTTTGTGATAATATTGTTGATTTACATTTGTTAGTTTGTCCAAAACCTGCATCAAGGGTCTGAACGTGAGAATCTTGAGCAAGCTTGGTGGATCTAAAATACTGTTTAAATGATGGTATTAATTCTTTCAATTTATTGGATCTTTGGCGCCTGTAATATATGTAAAAAAGCAATCAACAGTATAAGATCACCGCATGATTTGCTTACGTAAATCACAAAGACGTTAAAAAATTAAGTTGTATTTCTCAAGATAGTTTGTAGAGTTTATTTATAGACTCTAAAGATTTGATTTTATTCGGGTTTTTGGTACAGATGATTATTTAAAATGTTCGATACATAGAGATAAAAAAACTCCTATTGACATCGAAAAATAAAATAGCTTGTAAGTGATTTTTCTATGGTAGTAAGGCAGTTCTTGAGGGCAATTGCGGAGACCATCCTCATTTATAAACGTTTATTTGTTTGAGCAGCCTTGAGACAATTAAATCCAGCAGATAAGACTTTAAGAAAAATGGGACGCTAAATAATTAGCTTTCTTAAGAGTAATTGAATAAAGATTATTATTGCTATTTAACGGAAGTATCAAAGATTTACAGATGTACGGAGAAAACTGTTTTGATCTGACCACCGAAACTTTGCCAAAATAATTTTTAGATTGCATTGCTTTGGCTGCAAGATTTAATATTTGACAGACTTCCAGGAAGAGCTGAACTCCTAACGGCAGCTACAATTTTAAGGTACTACTTTTATATAAAAAAATATTCAAAAAAATTAAGTACAATTCAGCTCAATTTATTACAATATCATTTCAAATTTCAGTACAATTCAAAAAATCCATTTTCCATCACTGTTGTACATACATGAACTCTACTCTACCCTCAACTTAACCCCAAACTTATCGTCCCACTCAATATTCAAATCAACGCGGCTCGAAAAACTATTTGGGTACATGAACTCAACTCAAAACAACTAAAGCCAACTTCCAACCTATCCCCAATAAATTCCCAAATGAACAGTTGACTCAACCATAACTCAACCCTAACTCAACCTCAACTCTAACTGCAATCTTGCCATTCAATTAATTACAAATTCAACGCCCAACTCAACAACCAAATTAATATGCTGCGGAAAGCTACATGATCAACTTATATTAACTGCAGCTAACTCCAATTCAACCCTCAATTTAACCACCAAATTACTCCTATTACTCCTCAACTCAACCCCCAAATGCCCAACTCAACCGTAAACTATATTAAAAAAAATTGGTAATATCGAAAACCTTGTGGTACTGGTAATATCACTATATGGTTTAGGGTCAGTTCGTAAAGCACGTACCGCATTCTCTTGGCGTAAAGGTTCCCAAAGTTTCTCAATTCTCCGTTTTGGCCGTAAAATAGACTTCTCAAGATACGATAAGGGACTTTCAAAAGACCGAGAAAAGTGATTTTGAACCAACACAATTTTTGACAGGATTTCTTTTTTTTTTTTTTTTTGTCTCTATCTCTGCAATCTTTTCTGGGGCTCAAGGCACTCCCAACTCTTTCGCAGTTCCCTTTTAACGTCCTACCTTACGCCGTTGCCAGCCAACTCGAGGACGTACGGCTATAGAACCCGCTTTTGTTTAACCACCTGCACATTGCATTGCTTCATGCCAATCAGATGATGAAAACTCCCTTTTGCTTCCCGCCCCTATAGGGATTCGAACCCGGTACCTTCCGATCCAACCGCCGTAGCTTTAACCACTACGCCGTTTGGTCGGTAACAGGATTTCAATAACCGTGTTCCTAGTTAAAATTTTACGGGATTTTACTATTTGTATAAATTGTTTATAATTAACTAATTTTGATATACTGACGTCATACTTTTTGTGTAAAGGACGGGTAAATTATACAAATTTTATAAATTTTCATGATATGATATGAAATATTAATTTTTTGAAATTAAAAATTTTGTAAATTCGAAATTTAATCAGAGTTTTGGAAATGCCGATCTGAAATTTTGATGATCTATTTTAAATTAATAATTTGAAATCCTGAAAACATTGGAATTATGAAATTTATTAAATTATTTATCTCAGAATTGTAAACGTTGGAATTTTAAATTACAAAATTTAAGATTCTATCTATAAGATTATAACTAATCATAATTTTTAAATTATGAGGATCCAAATCCAAAAATTTTGGATTAAGAAATTTTATTTTTTTAAAATTCAAGTTTAACAAATTAGTTTTTATTCAAATAATAAAAATCCCTCTTCAATTTAGAATTTTACATGAATTTTGAAAATTATCTAATTATCCGATTATTTTTAAAAAAACAAAATTATTGTATCCGTGAAAATAAAAATCTGAAAATTTAAATTTCAGAATTTTTTAGCACAGGATCTAATAAAATTTCGAATGAATTAAATTTAGAATTTTTTTTAAATTAATACTTAATTCCTTACGTTTAAAATTATTTTAAATGGTTATTTGTTACCACAAATTCCATAATTCTGGAACAGAAAACTTGATTAGTTTCCATTTCAAAAATTTCTAATTTTCCAGCAAACAATAATATTAGTTTATCGCAATTTCGGAAATTTGAATAATTTCAAAATTTAGGGTATTCTAAATTTATTGAAACCATCCATAGAAATTTAAAATGTATGAAATATTTCTAGGGTATCATTGAGTAATTTTTATCATATGGGGTAACTTTATGGTTCCAAAAGTCACCAAATTTTTATATTTAAGCCCTGTTCATAAAAAAATTGAAAAAAATGATGTTCAAATTTTATAAAATTAATTCTGAATTTCCACAGCTAATTTAGAGAGAATTTTTTAATTTCTAGGATTATTGACTAATTTGTTTAGAAGTCTTTAATAGCTCAAAAATAATTAAAAACTTCAAGTTTTCAAAAAAAAAATTTCGACGAAATTTAAAATTTTATAAATTGGAAATTTGATTAGATTTTTAAATTTCTGAAAATTCTAATTCCATATTATGAATAATCAGTACCTCAGTACGTTGGTTCAAAAAAAGGAATTCAGAAATGGGTGGAATACAAATTTTCTTTATAGTGGTGTGTTTTGTAACCTTTCTAATATTAAATTACGAAAATATTGTATAACAATATAGTTAAATGGGCAAATTAATTATTAAAGATTTATTATTTTTATTTATTTATTTAAACCTACAGTAAAGTACAATCGGTAATAAGAAATTATAATGCAATACAAAAATATTATTAATACGTTAATGGTACAAAAAATATTAATTATCAATAGCAAACAATTTAAATAACTCATTTCTAAACGAATTTCTTGACATATTAAAATCAAAAATTTCAAAAACAGAGTTAAAAATTTGCGACATTCTCAAGACTGGTTCAGAAAGTGCGTAGTTTGTAGTAACAGAATCAATGTGTAAGAAACCGTCTCGTCGCCGCAAACAACACGTAGGAGCGTAAAAATTGAAACGCGTAAGTATTTCATCACAATCAATTCGTGAGGTCAAATCATCGCGCACAAAGATAGCTGATGCTATGTCTCTTCGGTGATTTAATCGTTGTAATTTTAATAAATTACAGCGATCTTTTTAAGGCAGAAGAACATAGTTATTCACTCTATCAGAAGGTAGACCACGAAGAGCATACAGTACAAATTGCTTTTGAACACTTTCAATTCTATCTGAATGACACTTATAAAATGGTGACCAGATCTGAGAAGCAAATTCAAGAATAAACCGAACAAAGGACACATATAACGATTTTAGCGTAAGCGGGTCACAAAACTCTTTACAATTACGCTTAATGAAGCCTAATATAATGTAAGCCTTAGCAATAATAGAATCAATATGTTTTGTAAAGGAAAGATCAGAAGAGAAAATTATACCCAAGTCAGACATGAACTCAACTCTGTCAACCACCATATTATAAAGAAAATACTGCTGAAGAATAGGTGATCGCTTTCTAAAGAAAGAGATAACCTTACATTTGGCCACATTCAACAACAATTTGTTGTTAAACGACCAACTGCAAAATGTGTTCAAATCGCTTTGTAACTTTAAACAATCAGAAATTGAAGAAATCGGAGCGAATATTTTCATATCATCTGCGTAAAGAAGGCAATGTGCAAATTCAAAACACTCCGCAGCATCATTAATAAATAATGAGAACAGAAGTGGACCAATGCGACTACCTTGCGGTACTCCAGAAGTTACACGAAATAAATGAGAAGCAGAATCATTAATCTTAAGGTATTGTGACCGGCCAAACAGATAAGATTCCAACCATTTGATAGGGATGAACTCACAATTTAGTTTCTCTAGCTTATAGATAAGAATTGAATGATCAATTTTATCAAAAGCTTTTGAAAAGTCAGTGTAGACTACATCTACTTGTTGCCGGCCCTCGATTCTGCTGTATAAATGTCCACAGAATGCAGCCAAATTGGTAATTGTAGATCTTCCCGGATAAAACCCATGTTGTGCAGGCAAAATAAGAGATTTTACATGAAAAAACAAAAATTTCTGCACCATGGCTTCGAAAAGTTTGGGAATAGCAGAAAGAATAGCAATTCCTCGATAGTTGCTAATTTCACATCTTTTGCCAGATTTAAAAAACGGACGAATGAAGGATATTTCCAGGGATCAGGAAAAATCCCAGTCCGAAGGCTTTCATTAAAGATGTGAATAAGCGGAAGAGCTAAACTTTCTGCACAATTTTTTATGAGGATGGGTGGAATGCCATCATGACCAGCCCCCTTATTTACATCAAGAAGAGACAAGCAGTCATAAACCTCCGTTTCAGTGAATTTTAATAAATTGTAATCAGTACGATTACAAGCTAATGGAGACGTGTTATGTGATGGAAATGATATCGCGGATGGTTCGTACACAGATTCAAAATATTTGGCGAATAGATTGCAGATATCAGGGAGTTGACTCGCCAATGAATTCTGATAAATCATCGGTGAAGGAAACCCAACTGCTTTCCTTTTACCATTGAGGAAATACCAGAATTTTCTTGGATTGGACGTTAAGTCCACTTCAATCTGCAAAATATAGTTATTATATAGGAACCAATTTAAAATTTTAAATTCTTTTCGGGCTGCATCGAATCTAGAATAAAACTCAGCACCTTGTAGCCTATATAATGAATGAAATTTGTTACGCCGTTTTTCCAGGCGCAGTAGTTTCTTCACGAAACCGAGGTTCATTTTTAATTAAAGGGACATACCTTTCAACACCAGTCTTGAGTAGTTCATTGAACAAAGAAACGGCTTCGTGCAAGTTTTTCCCACGCCTAAGGAACTCCCAATCAGAGTTGACAAGAAATTCGTTTAAAGAAATGTAGTCAGCATGCCTAAAATCAAAATGAAAAGAATTATCAAGGGAAAAATTAGTATTGCATTTTTCATGAAAAATATTTATCATTATTGGAGTATGGTAGACACTTCCACATCCAGTAAAATCCTCACATGAAGAAATATCCGAATACATAACATCAAATGAAAATACTAAATCCAATAGTTTTCCTCGACTGTTGCTTATCTGGTTCAATTGCTTGGTTACTATACTCGCAAAATAATCGGTGATGGCCAATGATTTTTGATCGTTAGAAGAGGGCGTGAGAACACCATCAACGTCAAACCAAACAATGTCCGGAAGATTGAAATCACCAATGATCATGAGTTGTATGAGTTGTTCATCAATATGCACGGCAGACATTACTGAATTGAAAAAATCAATAAATTCCAGATAAACTTCTAAAGTTGATCCACAGGGCACATACACAGCGACCACGAAGATAAAAGAAATATCGGTTTTAATACGTACAGCCATAATATCGTATACCGGATGACACGCTATAACTTCACTCGAAAGTAAATTTTTCACGGCGATCAACACACCTCTAAAATAATTAATATTTGGAATCGGCGAAAACTGAAATTATGAAATTTATCAAAATATTAATTTCAGAATTGTAAATTCAACGCCGGTATTTTAAATTACAAAATTTAAGATTCCAACAAATTAAAAACGTCTAATGCTAATTTCTAAATTATGAGGAATTCAGTTGCAAAACTTTAGACTACCAAATTTAATATTTAGAAAATTCCAGTTTTAATTTATTTTGAGCTCAAATAATAAAAATAGAAAATGCAGTAGGCCAAGTTCTCAATTTTTTAACTTAGATTTAATTCTTCAACCGAATAATTATCTAATTTCCGATTACCTTTAAGAAGCAAAAATAATGTTTTCGTAGAATTAAAAACGTCCTAAAATAAAACTTCAGAACACATGATCTGATTATGTTTGAAATTCTTTTAAAAATTAAACCTTTACCAATGATCCTTTAATTCTAGAGCAGAAAATTAATTAATTATTAGAAATATAGTTAAATAATTTTTCATTTGAAAAATTTCTAATTTTCCAGCAAACAAATATAAGTTTACAGCAATTACCAGAAATTTAGATAATTAAAAAATCGAGGGCATTATAATTTGATGAAACCTTTCTTAGAATTTTAAAATGTTTAACAATTTTCTCGGGTAGCTGTTAGTACGTATTTTTTGTTTTAGGGTTTTATCGAATTCCGATCTATAAGTCGACAGTAACTTTTAAACCACAAGATATAGTTTTCGGATTATTTGAGCTTATCAAACAATCCCTGTAAAAAAGCGTGTTAAATTAGATGCCGTTTAAAAATAGAGTTTGGTATATTTCGAGAAATGGAGATTTATTGGCCACCATGATACCTTACTACTATGTGGATCATATATTTTTTTAATCAGTTTATTTTGCCACTTTCTATGTCGAAACATATGTATCATGTAAAATCGTTTTTGTGTAAAAAAATTTGGGTTACAGCGAAAGAATTACAGAAAATAAAATGTTAGCTATATGTTTTTCTAATTTGAATTGAACTCACTAGTTTTGTAAACTTACATATTTTGAAAATTAAAGAATTAGGATTTTAATTTATTTGCCAAGTTTTTAATGCATTTTTTAAAGTTTGGAATTTCAAAATAATTGAATTTTAAATTATTATCTTTTTAATTTTGATTTACAATATACTCGTATAATAGAATTATCATTCAGTAATATGTATTTTAAAATGTTCAAAAACATGTTGGTCAAGTTTTCAGCAGTGTCATAAGCTTCGATGAAATAAACACCTACTCTTAAATTAGGCCAGGTTATATCTGAAATTTGGTGTAATATGTATATAAATTTGAAAATTTTGTAAATGAATAGTTTCTCATTTTCAATGCGATTACCTATATCTGTGGTTTTTTTAATAAACTAGTTAACTGCATTTTTGTCGATTTTGAATTATGAATGAAAATCATCCTAAAAAAATTATTGAAAGTGAATAACTGCTTCAAAAAAATAAATATGTTGTATTAAATAAAAAGATAACTGAAGTTATTACTATATATATATTAGTTAAATTTAAATAATTTTTTTTTCAATGAACTTGTTATAATAAGTTATATAGTTTCTATAAAACAAAAAAATGTTTTTTTGAAACTATTCCATTTTATTAAATATAAATAACTTCAATTACCGACTTGTTATGAAATAAAAAAAAACGCCTAAATGATTATAGCATTTTTAAATGTAGTTAATTCGCCATTTCGCATCGGATGTCTCAATCGATCGGATGTCTTTATATTTTTCAAATTTTCTGTGTATTTATTGTTCGTATAATCTTAATTATAATAAACATAATCTTATTCTTTAGTGAACCGTAAGTTGCACATAATTATATTAAAATTCTTGTGATTTAGAAAAAATATTGTGTTCTTCATAACCCCATTTTTAAATTTTATTTTATATTGTTAATAAAACACGTTCGTAATTTTTGTAAATGTAGCAACGTCGGTAATAATATTATTATGGATACTATTGATAAATTATTTAGATCATCAGACGAAGATGATTATGATGTTGATCATTCCATTATGTTCATTAGCAAATCCTAAAATTTACACAATAATTTTTGATTTTCATCCAAACTTTTTAATTTATGGAAAAATTTTCGTTTTTTTAAAACTAGTTATCTTTACTTAAATATTTATAAAGTCCTCTTGTTTGTTAATAGAACTAGTTATCTGCAGATATCAACTTTTTATGAATTTCAATTCAGATAACTCAAAACAGGATATCTGATATATTTCCATTTTACAGCATAACAAAACTGGTTTTACATAATATGTTTATGTAAATTACTTTCTGCCATCGTGTTAATTTGTTAATACAAACAAAATAAATAAATTTTTCAAAATTATTTGACCTATAGTCATTTTTGTTTCAAATGCAATTTCCCAAAAATGATCTTTTTGCAGTTAACTAGTTTCTCAAAAAAACCACAGATATAACTCACAAAATAAATTTTCAGGTTGAAGAAATTTCATATGAACATTCAGTTTACCAAGCAGGAATCACAAATTCATTTTTTACCAAATTCTAATTATATGTCGGGAAAAGGATAATTTTAAGGATTTTTGTAATCTACTATGTGTCACCATAATTAACAGAAGTAAAAACAATTTTCATACAATTTGCGACAAAAACCTCCTTTTTAATTATTTCTGTATAAAATTGCTAACCTAATTCCCTTAAGAAACCACGCAGAAAGCGATTTTTTTTAAGTCACATAAGACAAAACAGAACAAGTACATAACTGTATGTACACCAGGTGCCTATATATTTGTAAACCAAATTTACGATTAAAAATTATAAATTTGCTACAGTTTTTGTAAAGGCCTTCAACTATTTTGTAAACTTTTATATTCTTGTAACCTGGCAAATAATCATAAGAAATTAATATACCTTTAAATACTATGATAAAGACAACCGGGAATAGTGCATACCCATACATATATATTTCTTATTCGCTTTTATCTCGCTATAAAAGAAAACTAAACTGTTGATTATCACCCAGTGTACTTACATACAAATTATAGAATATTTAAGTGTACGATCGATGATGAAAACGGCGATCAAACAAAACGATATTTTAAATAAATGATTCAACGTCTTATCTCTATAATATTTAAAGTTGTATATGTACTCGTATATTATAATCTAATATAACTAATAAAAAATGTGACCTTGAGCAAGTCATTATTTTGTTCCATTTCTTATAAAAAAAAAATGTTTATTATTATTATTATTTTTTGGTGAACTAGTCCTAGGAAATAGTATGTAATAGATTATATTTTGGAAATGTTTGCGTTAAAGAACAATTTCCCTTTTTAATGATTTTATTACGTGACTTTTACATAATTATATGTATATTACATATATATGTACTTATGATGAAGTAGAAAAAATAAACGTATAATAATAATTTCTAGTTCATGTTACCGTTAAAAGTGATTTTTTTTTGTTACGTTTTTTTTAGGTAAATGAAGGGTCGTTTTTACACACTCAAGGATGTTTTATATAGAGAGTGAACCACGTTTTTGTGTTACCCATTTTTAAGGTGTTTATAATATTTTCCATTCATAACATAAAATTCGTAACATTTTTTTCATATTATCTAGATTTTATATGTTGTATTTGAGTACGTATAGTGTTTCATTTGGTTCACGTTGTGTGTGCGATTATATTATTATTACAAAATCAAGTTCATATATAGTTAATTATATAGTGTTTTATATACACGTATAAAACAATAACCTGAACTACAAGACAATGTATTCTCAAAAATATTTTAGTTTTTTTTTTTACATACGAACGACTGAGTATCTTTACAACAAGGAACAAGCAAATGGATAAATAAAGGCTTAGGTTATTATTTTTTATACATATACGAATATATGATTTACGATCGATTCGAAAAACGATTATAAATTCATAAAAAATATATGTTTTACAAAAAAAACCAAAGTTTTAACCTCTCCAGAGACTTTAAATATAATACACACAAAAAATGGAAAAGTTTTAGTTCAGTTTACTGTGCTCGAAAATCAATATTCTAATTAAAGTAAAATTATTTGTACTGTGCAGAAAAAACAGATAGATAGGCAGATGGGTAAATGACCGAAAATGATCGTTGTTGTGCGCAAACGATTATTTATACAAATTATAATTATCAATTACAAACAAAACAATATTGTAAATTAGTTATAAATTTTTAATTTGACATTTTAACGACAAAGTAAAAAAATTATCATACATAATTGTATGATAAATTGATAAATGATGTATCGCATACATAATTATATCGCTCTCATCAAGGATGTATAAATATATAAGATGAGGAGGTGGTTTAGTTGTTAAAAGAATATATAAAACTAAAGCAAGTTTATTATTGTTGAAAATGCTACATTTAACACACAATAAATTTTATTTTTATTATTATATTATTGATCGTGATCAATTTTGATGAATAAAATATCACGATCAGGCTTCTGACAATATTATTATCATTATATAGGAGGTACATTGAATGTTATATAGTTTAAGCGGCGATCATCGCCGATCACAATAATAAACGTTTATTTTTATTTAATCGATCGTATATCATATGATCACACACAAAAAAAAAAATCGATATTTACATTTTATTCGCATAAAGATCAAAATATAGCCTCATAAATTATTTGCGCAGGAGAGAGAGAGATTTATTTTGTATACAACTTGATCTTCGCATATCAATATTGTTTATGCGTATAAGAGGGCATGAAACTAAATTTAAATTGATTTTTATTAATTTAATTTAATTTTTTTTTTTTTTGGGAATTAAAGAATTGAAATTATTTTAAAGTGAATTTTTTTCTGATTCTGACTGAACACAAAACAAAAAAAGTGTTATGTCAAAATATGAGGAATTTATGTACAGAGAGCACTAAATTTTTTTTTTACTTCAGTTTGTTTCGCTTGATTTATTACATGGAAAACGTATAGAATATTTTTTGTTGTACCCTTTCATTTATGTTCCTTGACATGCAAAAAAAAAAAAGAATTTTGATTTTTAAACATTGTTAGTACATTTATTATACATGTATGTACATTGACATCATAATAATATAAATATTCGTAAATTTTAGCTTTACGATCATATGATCGTGATTTTTTTATTTACGCATAAATCAATCATTAATAAATCACATAACCTTTTTTTATTGTATATTTAATGTCTATTTTGTCTGGATTATAGTAATATTATTAAAAAAAATAAAAATATTGTAATAAAATTAAAAACACATAACCTCTAAATTTGTCAACAATTACTAAATATTTTTTTATTATATTATTGTGTATGAAAGTTTTATTATACAAAAATTAAGATTAATGGTCGACCTATTAAATAAAATTAACAAACACCAAAAATATGTATATGGATGATGCTGTAACTGTGATGATGTATGTTGTACATACTGATTCATTTTGTTATCCTTTTTTTTTTTGGTCTTTAACTTCTTGCGCGCTAGTTTAGTTTTGCTTGACTCTCTCTAGCCAAAGGTGGTGTAAAATATTTAGTAGAGAGTAAAATCACCGTGAAGGAAAATACAGAAAAACAAAAAAACTAACTAACTTTATATAAAATGTATGCTTTTTAACAAGCAACATAAAACCATTCATCATATTATGTTGTGTACATAAAAATATGTGTATAGTAACTGCTATTTTTATACAGTGCATAAAATGTGTTTAAGTAAATTTTCAATTAACCAAAATGAATTTTAAGTGTGTGGTTTTTTGTTCAGGTACACGATAACATGATGTTTATGCGAGAATCATAAATTTTATTCTTTTACTATCAATCAAACAAAACGTGTACAGCTTAGTTTATTTATTACATATAAAAACATAAATATGTTTGTAACCCCACCATTGTATTTTGTGTAGTGTGGATAAAAAATAAAAAATTTAAAAATTTTATTATTTCCGGCAACCGAAACCACTGCCACACATATACAAGCGTACCATATTCAAAACCAACCGCGAAGAAAAGAAAATTCAATATAAAATAAATGTTTGTGTGATTGTGTGTGTGTGTATATATCCAAGCAGAAAACATATTTTTTGAGATATGTATATCTATACGTAAGTTTAACAAAAAAAAAATATTTTAATCATGAAACGATTTCAACACGCAAATATATATAAAAAACTATGAGATAGTATAAAAGTTTTTATTATAATATGATCAGTGCGAACAATTAAATTCATAAATTCCAAAGTATCACAAATCATAAATAAAAGTGTATTTAGACGATCAGTGAAGTTTAGCACTGTCGTATATATTAAAATATGATTATGTATAGTATTCATTTAATTTGAAACCTGAAGGGTTTTCATGTTTTCGCGCACTTTTCTTTGGGAGAGCAAAATTTGCAAAAACAAAATGTAGCGTAATTCGGTTATCGTGACCAAAAAAATAATGTTAAAATATGAAAAAAAAAAAAATCAATTACGAATTTTTATTTGGCTGCTATATTAATTTTTTTGTAAACCGCTAGGTTTGTTTTTAAAGGTATTTTAGTTATTGGATTCACTGACCTCATTTCCGCTCATAAATTTCAAATTTTTCTATTATAAATCATACACGGTCTAACATTTTTTTTTTTTTCTTAATTAACATCATCGATATTTGTGTTTTTTATAACTCTGAGTTTTTCGCATTTGAGCCTAACGGCCATCAAATCCTATTTTAAGCAATTATTAAATTGCTATTGAAATTAGTGGATTCTTTGAGAGGAAATAGTGAGTAAGAATAAAAAACGATAATATTTATAAAAGAAGAACCTATGGTATTTCAAAGAACCATAGCCCAACCACTTCAGCCTGTTCCAAGTGTAAGCCAAAAATTTTAAATGTTTTGGGAAACGCCACCCGTTTTATATTTTTATTTTAATTTTTTGTTAAACAATGACCTATATTTAGAATACACTAAACTGACACTTCTCCTTCTCAGGGCTAATAATACTTTTTATTTAAGTTGGTAGTTCAAATAAATAATTGAAACCCTTGAACAATTTCACAATTTAAATTTTATTCAAATCATTATTCGAAATTAAATTCATTTTATTAAACTAAATTCGTTTTTTTTTTTTTTTTTTTTTTTAATAAGATTTTTATTTGCCATTATTAATTCAATTTTACAGTATTATATAAAATCTTACAAAACAATATACTACAATTCACTATTTTTTTTGTATTATTTAGATTTTATAGTAATCTACAAAATCTGTTCCAAAATATTAATTTACAATTTGGTAAAAGTATAATATAATGCTATATTATTTACAAATATTTCTATTATTATTTACTGAACAGTTTATATATTAAATTATACAAACAATATTTTTTTTTTTTAAATTTACTTACAAAAAAGTTTGGCCAACCAAAAATAAGCTATTTTGACAAAATTTTCTGAATTTTTTATAATTCACATATCCGCGACGCGAAATTAAGCGACTTTCCAAGACGCTTTGCAATTCGTCGATATTCTCACGCGTAGTATGGCAAGTTGCACCGTCTTGTTGAAAATAAACATCACTCAAATCGATTCCATCAAGTTGGGGCAAAAAGATTCTGTTACCATTGTATCGCGTAGAATTGATGGTAACCACCATTTTTGTAGTGCTGTTGAATAACTTAAACACGGTCTTCAATCGATTACGATTCCATAGCGATAAATGGCAAACAATCAACTAACAAAATGGCATGTAATGACAGAAAACAAGCATGAGGTCTTTGTACAATTATTTTTTATTTTCCTGCGTCTCATTTGGATAACCCAGTAAAACAAGTTATCACATAGGCTGCCATCTATTGATCAAAGGACTAACCTATTAAATTTAAAAATAATCATGATAATCAAAAATTGAGAGTTTGTTGTCTGTTCCTTTTTACTTCAAAGTTTGGCTTGAAATGCTTTTAAATACGGAATTGTTTGTCGATAAATAGCAAAGTTGTATAACCTTTTTAATTCTTTTTTTTTTGTAGGCCCAAATAATGCAGATAAATTTTGCTTTTAATATTTCGTGTAAGTAGACCCCATATGGTAAAGTTCTTTTATCTACGAAGTGTGGCGATGTTTATTCATTATTAATCAGAAACATTTGGGGGTTCATCTTGTGAGCACTTATAAACCCTAATTTTTACTGAACGAATTTTAAAAATTTGGAATTTCGTGGATTTTAAAATTTAGAAAATTATAAAAGTCTTGCAAGTACAAAATCTTGCATTTCAAAATTTTGCATTACAAAATCTTGCATTACAAAATCTTGTAGAATATTATGTTGAGATATTCTGGAAAATGGAGATTTCCATTTTAATTTTAATATTAAATCTTCATTAATCAGAAACGAAAATTTAAATTCTGGAAAATGAAGATTAAATCTTCTTTATCCAGAATATTTTGTTGAAATATTTTGAAAAATGGAGATTTCCATTCTAATTCTAATATTAGCCGTATTTCTTGACGCATAGTTATCCGGATTGCTATCTACACAATTTTTTTTTATTTTTTATTTTTTTATTATATTGAACTTTTATGAATACGCAATAAATATTATGTTAGATACTAAAGACAGGTACAGATACTAAAACTTGAAGATGTTGTATTTGCAAGATTATGTATTTGCATCATTTTGTACTTGCAATATTTTGTACTTGCAAGATTTTGTAACTGCAAGATTTTTTGGGTTGGCAAAGATTTTGATTTGCATGATTTTTAAAAAATGAAATATTTTGTACTTGCAAGATTTTGTAATGCAAGATTTCGGGGCGCTCCCAATTTTTAGAAAATTTAAAGTGACACGTATTTCCACAATTTTAAAATTTTCAAAACCAAGGGCATTAAATTCCAAGCCATATAAAAAGTATTGGTAGTAACGTGTCGGGTATTAAACGTGAAATTGTAAAATTACTAACCCAACAGTTAAAAAACTTCAAATTTTCTCATTATATTTTAAATCGTAGAAGGGAATTGAAATCTGGAATTTTTAAAATTTAATGATCTATACGTTTCAAACGAACGGTAGTCTTTCCATTTATAAAAATTGACAACTAATACGCTTACAAAATCCTCATGATTACTTTTTTGGAATTTATTAAATTCGCTAAATATTTCTAGAAGTTTGTAAAAAAACATCCTAATATTAGAATAATTCACAATTTTACCAAAATCGCGATTGCCTTTGATTTATTTGTAACTAAACAAATTCTAGAAATTTGGAATAATAAAATGGTAATGTTTCCATTTAAAAAACTGACAAAATACTAACAAACGTAATTTTCAAAATTCGCTAATTTTTTTCTAAAATGTTTTTAAAAATGTAAAATATAATTTTAAGAAAATTTAAAGGGGCACGTATTTTCAAAATTTTCAAAACCAATAATGACATTAAATTTCAAGCTGTGTAATAATGTAACGATCGTCAAAAAAACAAAATTTTGATGATTATCGAAATTTAAAATTTAACATTTATCTGGTTTAACATTTTATATGATCATTTAGTATTGAACTAAATTCAAATTTGGCAATTTTTTTCGTAAATTTTGCAAATTTAGGAAATTAGTAATATTTTGCAGTTTTGATAAAGTTAAGGATGCAATTTTAATTTTAAAAATTTAATTCCAGATTATGGAACTAAAGATTTACTAATAACATATTCTCGAATGATGTATGAAAATGTTTGTTGAGGTGGATAAAGTTTATATTTAAATCCCAAGTAATGTAGTAACATTTTTGCTTCTAATTGTCACCTACTGGAAACGATCTCTGAATGACAAAGTTCACTGTTCCACTGTGGGTGATACAGTTAAATTAATAATCATTAAATAGTAATCTGAATATGAGGCAATAATCACTTACAACTAGAGTTTCTGCTCGAGAAATCTCGTCTCGAGATTCTCGAGAAATCGTCATAATCTTACGCTCTCAAAATCTTGAGAAAATGTATTTTGTAATTTTTTAGAGTCTCATTTCTCGAGAAAATTTGGTCGAGATTCTCAAGGAATTGAGGTTTTACTTTGGGAATTTCACAACGACAATTCCAACGTTAATGCGATTTCGATTAATTGTACCTAGATTTTGGTGGTTTAGAATAATTATATTCCTAGCTTAAAAGTGCAGCCTGTGACCGATGACGACTTCCGACTGGCAGAATTACCAGTAATCTTGCGATGCTCAAAATTGCATTATTAAGGGGACATAGCAATAGCACTTTCAAATTTCAATTTTTTTTTTTTTTTTTTTTAATGTAAATTTTTAAATGAAAACGAAGACATACCTTAAGTAAACTTTGCACATATTAGTATTTAACTATACAAAACCAAGTTTTTTTAATTTTGTATGGCCCCGCGTTGTTTGCTAGAATTTAAAAAAAAACACCAAAATATCACGGTGGGCAGGATTTCTGCTTTCAGAAAAGTCTGAAACAAAAAAAAAACGGGGTTTTAATCACCATCGCAGCCGATATAGAATGAACTAAAAAGAAAAATATTGGTTGAAAAATAACAAAATGGCGGCGTTTTTCAAAATTTGCCGCCATATTGTTTTTTTTCAATTATGCCGCCATTTTGTTATTTTTCAACCAAATTTTTTCTTTTTAGTTCATTCTATGCTGTGATGCTGATTAAAACTCCGTTTTTTTTTGTTTCAGACTTTTCTGAAAGCAGAAATCCTGCCCACCGTGATATTTTGGTGTTTTTTTTTTAAATTCTAGCAGACGACGCGGGGCCAAAAAAAATTAAAAAAATTTTTTTTTTTGTATAGTTAAATACTAATAAAATATATGTGCAAAGTTTAATTAAGATATCTCTTCGTTTTCATTTTAAAATTTACATTAAAAAAAAAATTGAAATTTTAAGGTGCTACGCCTTAATGGTAAAACCGACATCTACTCAAAACGAGAGAAACTTTTCTATTTCGGATAATTTTTGTAGTAAGCGCAGAGGACGATTGAACGATAAATCACTAGACTGCCTATCGTTTTTAAAGCAGTATTTTTAAATTGCAAAAATTAAAATTTAAAAATTTGAATTGAATTAACTATTTTAATTTTAAAGATTCCACAGATAAATTGGGGGAGTGCCTTAAATTTCTAAATTAACAAACCTATACTGCCATATTTTTAAAATTGTAAATTTAAATTTCTAAAAATTGTTGAATTCTTTAGTTTCTTAATTCTAAAAACTTTAAAACCTCACTACTGAATTTTCCAATTTTCTCAAGCTCGTAATATATTAATCCATAATTTTAGAAATCCCAAGCTGAAAGATTTTATTTTTCAATCAGTTTATTTTTTGAAAGTTCCAAGTAAAGCAGAGGGAATTACATTCAATATTCCATATAACATGAAAAATTCTCTACTAATACATAAATAATAATCTGATAATGAGCCAATAATAACCTACAACCAAAAAGAGATTATCTCATTTATAAAATTTGTAAAATTCATAGATTTCCTAAATCATATTAAGTTTATTGGTAATTCTAAACAAATTACAAAATTTTTAACTCAACAAAAAAAACTTCAAATTGCACATTATACAGCCTTGGCCAAAAATATAAAGCTTCCCCAACTATTAGCGTTATATTTTATTATTATATCTTTTTAAACAATGGGTGTTAACGAATGAGTCGTCCCACTGAAAGCGACCCTTAATTATTGAAAATCAACAATTTTTGTTTTGTTTTAGATTCTTAACAAGAAGTTGTAGCGTCGTAAAATATTTTTTTTTTTTAGTTTCATATTTGATCGAGTGCAGTGAAGACGATAAAGTGTTTTAAATTAAAAAGAGTTCTTGTGTTTTTTTTTGAGAAAAAAGTGTGTTTGTGATAATTATGCCTAAAGCGCGCCAACTAAGTGAAGGAATAAGGGCACAAATTGTGTTGTTGGATTCCCAGGGTGTAAGCCAAACTAAAATATCGTAAAAATTAAAATGCTCTCGTGGACCAATTCAATCTACATTGAAAAGGGTTAAAGAGACCGGGAACTATGCCTATAAACCAAGCTCAGGCAGAAATCGTATCTCTTCGGTAAGAGACGATAGACAAATTGTGCGAAAATCTCTTCAAAACCGAAGAAAACATCTTCTGAGATAACTGCAAAGCATTTAACAGAACAAGAAGTTTACATTTCGGCACGGATAGTTAGAAGAAGGCTTCTACAAGCTGGATTAAAAGGTTGTAAAGCGAGAAAAAACCTTTGCTCTCACAGAACAACATAAAAAGTCGTTTGAGATGGGCTCGAGAACACAAGGATTGGAATGACGTGGATTGGGCGAGAGTTCTTTGGTCAGATGAATCTACTTTTGAGGTAAATATCGAAAATAAATATTAAAAAATAATTAGTCAAAATAAAATAAAAAGTTGTACTATGTTTTTTTAAAAGAATTAATAGGGAAATGTATGTTAAATATGGGATACAGCGAGATTTTTATCTATTGATGTTAAATGTCATATTATTCGTACTCTAGTAGGACCCCTTATTTCATATTGTGCACCTATATTTTTAGAATGTTCCAAAAAATCTTTTAAAAAGCTAAATGTTTCGTTCAACTCCTGTACCAGATATATATTCTTGAAAAGAAGAGGCCATCCCATTTCTCTATTATCTAAGCAAATTTTTAATTCGAGTCTGAGAAGATATCTTGAACTAGTGGCGTTAACTTTTAATTAAAAATATGATAAATAAATAAATAAATAAATTTGATGGAATTCATATAGATTTTTGGAACTCCTGGCGCAACCACCGTAAGAAGAAGAGTCGGGGAAGAGTATAATCCTGATTGCATAGTGCCTACCGTAAAGCATGGAGGGGGTAAACTGATGGTGTGGGGTTGTATGACATCATCAGAGGTAGGAAAATTGGTTTTTTGTGAAGGTCTGATGAACAGTACCAACTATGTTACCGTCCTCGAGGCTGCATTGAATGACTCAATTCGGCAAATCTTTGGGGAAACGGATAGTTTTTTGATAATTTATCAACAGGATAATGCCCCCTGCCCACATGGCCCTCAACTAATAATAATAATAATAATAATAATAAATGCCCCCTGCCATACTTCCCGCGTTACGATGACTTTTTTTTTCGAAAAAAAGCAAATTCGAGTAATGGACTGGCCCGCCCAGTCACCAGACCTAAATCTCATTGAAAATGTATAAACAATTTTTAAAAAAAGAATCAATGATCGCAGTGTGACTTCAAAGGAGGGCCTCAAGACTGCGCTGACAGAGGAATGGAAAAATATATCGAAAAATACCTGCGAAAAATTAGTACGATCGATGAATGAAAGAGTCCTGGCTGTCATCAAAGCCAAAGGAGGATCTACAAAATACTAAAATTAATAAAATATAAAAAGTATTTCCTAAAAATATTGAGTTTTAATTTTTGTCTTCATTCGTTTTGTAGATATTGCAATTTGGGAGGGGTGCTTTATAATTTTGGCCAAGGCTGTATTTATTTTAAATTAGAGAAGGGATTAAGAATTTGGTATTTCTACAATTTTTAAAATCTTATTTACAAAATTCAAATGCGATTTCAAGATTTTAAAATTATTTTTTTACAAATTTGAAAATTTCAAACTTCAGAATTCGTAAAATTCGCTAAGTATTTCTAAAAGTTTGTAAAAATACATCCTAATATTTGGAAAATTCAAAATCGCAATATCTATTTGTAAATATATCAATTCTAAAAATTTGGAAATTCCTAAATTTTAAACTTCTAAAAATTATGAATTACTTAAAAGTAATAAAATGGCAATCTCTTTATTTAAAAAACTGACAAAAGGCTCAAAAACGTAATTTTTTTAATTTGACGAAATCAGAATTCTGAATTTTTGAAATTCGCTAATGTCTTCTAAAATGTTGTAAAAAATATTACAATATTAGGAAAATTTGAAGTGCCACATGTTTAACAATTTTAAAATTTTCAAAACCAATGACATTAAATTCCAAACCGAGTGATGAATACAAACGATCGTCAAAAATCTAAAGTTGTGCTGATTATCGAAATTTAAAATTTAACGTTTAACGGAACTCATTTATAAAATTTTAAAATTCGAAGAATTTTTAAGCCGTTTCGAAATTATTGGTAAAAACGTGAAATTACAAAATTTCTAATTCAACATAAAATTTCATATTTTCTCATTATATTTTAAACTGTAGAATGGTTTTGGATTTTGAAATTTCTACAATTTTTTAATTCCGATTTACACAATTCAAACGGTGGTCTTTCCTGTTTTAAAAATAGACAACTCTTAAGCTTACAAACTTTTCAAAATATTTTTTTTTTTAAATTTGGAAATTTCAAACTTCTAAATTCGTAAATTTCTAAATTGGTATATTAGAACTCATATTTCTAAAATTTGAAAGAAAAATTTCTAAAAATTGATGAGTTCTGTAGCTCCCTAATTCTAAAATCTTCTAACTGGATATTTCACGAATGAGGTTTAAGGTCACTCCTGAAGTTTCCAATTTCCTCAAGCTCGTAAACTATTTCAATCTGCAATTTTAGAAATTCCAGATCCAGCGATTTTAATTTTCAACCGCCCTTTGCTAGGCCAAATAGAAAATGTTTCTAAATTAAAAACCGAAGTTGCTGTATTTCTGGATTATTTTGGAACAAAACATTGATATTGGAAATGATTAGTTGCAATGAGACTGCGTTGGTTTAAATGAAGGAACTAAAAAGTCAATCAGCATCAAGGTATGCGCAAATATGATAGGATTTAGTCAATAATATATGATATTCAACAAGATTAGTATTTTCTTTCAATTTTTGAGAATGGAGCACATTTCAATATGCTATCGTCGATAAGCCACACATTTTATAAAACATTCTTCAAAAATGAAGCCTAAGAATATGTTCATTTAAATCCGATGTTTTATTGGCCCCAGTCACTGTACCACTAATGCCTAGTTTCACAAAAAATATCTAATCTCTAGTTAAAAATATTTCTTACCTTTCTTTTTTTATGAAACTGCGTTTTGTTTCATTGAATTTGTCACTGCAAGTTGATCATAATTTTGTTTACATAAAAATATTTAACCTTCAGCTAAATATTAAACTGGATGAATATACGCAGCTAAATATTTAGCACTCCAGTTAAAATATTCATGTAAAACCGAAATTAAACTAGCATGCATTGAATTTATATTATGAAATAAATCAAAATTTCATATAAGAAGAAACAGATGAAATATTATTTAACCGGAGATTGCCACTTTTTTTATGAAACCGGGCATAAGGCCTAAGGAAAATGAGGTTAATGCTACTTGAAATAAAAGTCTAAAATACTGAAAAGTTATTTATGTGGATAAAATTCTCACAATCAGTTAAACTGTTCTATCTTCATTTTTATTAGACTCTAATGTAATTTCGTATTATATTAAATTTCTACGTCAACTGATGTGATTCGTGTAACTGCCAAATTTAAAATTTTTCAATTAGCAAGTTATCGTTCAATTTTTCGGTGCACTGTATTCAATTCTTCAATTTGGTTTCTTGCATGAAATAGATCAAAGTGTAGTTTAGCGTTTGAATTTGCATTCTATAGATATTTTTTATTAATCTTGAACGACATTTTGTAAAATGTTAAAAACTAATAATCAACGTGGTCGTTTTAAGAAGAAAATGAATGGTTGTGTACATCAAAGTTTTATACAAAAATTCGCAAAAATAAAAACTAATTTTTATCACTTCATAACTCAAATTATCAATCAAATTCCAATTCTAACTTTCTTCGAGGTTGCAATTCGAATACATTCAATTTTGAGATTATTACTTGCAATTATGTCACCATGCTGTTAGGGATTGCAATATTACCGTTATCGGTATTGCTGTTATTACCGTTACCGATAATACAGGTTTTAGGACCAAATTTTGTCATCGATATTACCGATAATGGATTAGAACCGACTTTTTCAACGTTTTTTTTTTTTCAAATTTTCATAGCAAATTTTCAAATTTTCATAGCAAATTTAAAGAAAATTTAGTTTTGAAATTTCGTGGTTACTCAAAAATTTTAATTTGCGGCTCGAGTGTTTTGCGATATTAGTTACTACAAAAATATTTTGCGTACGAGTAATTCAGAAAAAATCTCTTTTTTCTATTTTGTTGACGTGATAACGGTTTACACCGCATGTTCGCAATTGACCTGAAATTTAGCCCTTGGTCGTGGGCATTTACTCATCAACTATAAGCATTACCTTTAATTTAAAGATATGATTGCTTAGGTTGGTCCTTCGGGTTTATGTGATCGGAGATCCGATGGTGTCAATTTTTGCGTTAAAAACCAGTGATTGAGGGCTCTATAGCGAGAGAATGCCTCATCAGATCGGAGCAATTAATGTATTAATGTGTGCTTAATAATACTGTGGCAAATAATTTATTTTAAATTAAAATAATAAATCTCCACATAAATTTTAATTAAAATCACAAGTACAAAATAGTGATTTACAATCAATTATGGGAATCCTTTGTCTGACCGGAACAATTCTGGTGTCAATTCGTGCGTAAAGAAACTATGGCAGATAACTTATTGTTCCTTAAAATAATTAATCTCCATATGAATTTTAATTAAAATTAAAATCTACAAAATGTAATTTACAAAGCTTGAGAACACTGATAGGAGCAGATGAGGCATTCTTCCGGAACCACCGCCATATCCCAGTATGGGCTCCGACATACCTCTTGTGCTCTGCGTTGATTTCAACATCGATGTCATCGCTAAACCCGGATTTGTGCGCTTCATCAAGGATACCTTCAACCTAGACTGCGTTTCCGATTTTGGGAGGCACTTGTCTCTATCTCACATTCGTCAGACACATCACCGCTCAGACCCTATGCGCTTGATATCTTACTTCTCGTACCATCGCCCAGTACTGAATAATTTGCAAACAATCACTGTACTCTCATTTCATAATAATAAATAAATTTATTTTAACAAACCCATACATCGTGCCATTTCTCGCATCGCTTATAAACGTTATCAGGGAAAACACCTACGGCCGTGTAGAAGACACAGCCTACCCCAAATTTTTTTTTTAATGTTGTACTATATTCTGTCTTTATCTTGTCGAATGCACTAAAATAAACTGCTGTTATAATCGGTACAAAACAAGCATTAAATGAGATGAAGTATTGGAAGTGTGTAGAAACAAACAAATTTCCCAAAGATATTGTGATTTATGTGTTACTGGTTGAGATGAAAATCCTCCTATCTTAAGCACCAATACAAATAGTAACACGGTTTTTATGACACATTTGAAATCGGACCCCATCAGTAACACAAATGCTCAGCCCAAGACATGGAAGTATGAATATTTCGATCAATGATAGCTATCCCAACGATAAGCTCAGTTACTGGAGCCTCCTACGATCAGGATAATTTACAAAAGTTGCTGTATATTTCTCCTAAATTCATAAATATTTTGATTTAACTAAAATTTCAAATATATACAAATTTTGGGCGGATTTCTGTTTTATTCAAATTTTGCTATTACAGGCTAACATCAACCGTGTCACGACATTTGCTGATAAGCTTTTGAATCAGCAACTCGCTAGAATCCCTTCGATTGATTGGCACAGAAGTCAAAATGCGAAACAAAAGAAACCATTTGAGATCAATCATTCGTGAATTATTGCGACCAATATCGAAATCCGCCAATCCAGCAAACCACTAAACTGCGTTTCATTGAGGGAAGGCAATCTGCTAAAGGTATTTACATAAAAAAGGATATACATTTCAAAGGTAAGGAAAGGGTGATAAAGGAAGGCTGGAATCCCAAGATAATTCCGGGTAAGTATCACAAATTTGTATTTGTCTGATGTATTATTACAAATCAGCTAAGAAGAGGTAGGAACCAATCAATAAAAATTTGGTTTTAAAATTATTCTCTTAATCTACGCTGAAATAGGACCCAGAAAGGTTTTATATACCTCACTACAGCCGAGAATAAAAATAATTACTACAGGCAAAAAAAATGGTGATAAGGTAAACTAAAGAGCGCCAAATATGCGAATCGGGGTCTAATTGTGTCTCCTAAATCGTTATAAGGAAATATTTATTTTATATTGAATTCTGAAAGCAACATTGAATTACACAGTTGAACAAACGACGAATTTTGAAAATTGATTTGTTTGAAATTTAATTTTATTAATTAATGCAATTTTAAAAGTAAAATGTTTGCCTAAATTTTAAATTGCAACTTGTAGTTTATATCAGAAATAGTGATGAAATTATGAATGATAATTTGGTGTTAATTAATTTAAATATTGTTGATAGTTTTAAAATTAAAAAATTAAAAATCAGGAGTTTTTTAATCCAACATAGTTAAGAATTTTGAAGGAATTTCATAAGAGCATATTTAATAAGCTCTCAGATCTTTTCGAATCCTGTATAATATGAAGAATTTTCGGTGATCTTGGCGAATCATTAATTTAGCAAATGCTAAGTAGAAAATTTATTAAGCGAGTATTCTACTTCAAATTGAAAACTATATAACTTACAATGTTGTTGGGATTTTAATATAGTCTGTAATTTAATGTAAACTAAAAAAAAATCATAACATTGTGAATAACATAGTGTCAGGTTGGTCTGCAAACAATTTTACAAAATCAACAAACAATTAAATGTCATTTAAATCAAGTTATAAAATGTTTTTTTTTTATTTTAATATTTAATTGTTTGATTTATGTACATGATCTCGTCTATCTGGTTCGACCACAATAAGACGTTAACTCGTATATTATAGATATATAATTGCGATTGGAAATGACGATTATCTTAATTGTTAATAAAAAATATCATTACGCATTTTTTTATACTTTTATATATACAGTACAAAACTTCTTCAGTTTTGTATCATTTCACAGTTATGTATATTGAAAAAAAAAAAACATAAAATTCAAATGCGCACAGCATGAATAAATTAAAATCCCTCAATTAATGTCACATTTATATTTGTATAATAGAACAAAAACAAAAATATTTTTTTTGATTATTGACGATAGTCCGCGTTTAATATAATAAAGTAATTAAACAAAAACAATGTGAATACTGTATAGATAAATATATCCAACTGTTAAACTCGATCATATGATATATCGATACGCAAGTTTATACTGGCGCTTAATAAAAAATGCATATTCTGACATTGTTTTATAATTATTATAATCTGAGATCAAATATATGTACAGTTTAAGATCGCATCATAATAAGGTTGGGTAATTATGACTAAAATAAATTACTCATAAACTATGGCTGCATGATAAAACAAAAAAATAATCTTTAAACTCAGCTGATTCTTTCTTCCATTTAAAACAAAACTGACACATATATTTGAGATCACTTACACACGCATACATACGTATGTAAGTAAAAAATAAAAGAAAGAATATAAAACATAATTTTTTGGTTTCTTACAAACATACGATCGTCAAAAAACAAAATTATTTTTTTGATGATGGGCGTTATCATGTTTTATTTTTTTTCTTAAAGAATTTATTGTGGCATAGTATTAGTAGCAAAACAAATGAAAATTATATTTTACATTGTACATGTATATGTTAAATAATATCAAATTATAGTAGTTTCCAAAAGAGATCACTTTAAATATTAACATTGATAAGTGTGTATGATTAATTACAGTTAGCGCTAATCTCATTTACATTTAAGTATTAATAAATATTTTTAATAATAATAATAATAATTTAATTGATTTGAAAGTCGTCAGATTATAAAACTATGATAAATTATATTTAGACGCCGATAAAAGAAAAATGTTGTTTGCAAATCGAGTGTATACTTTAAAATAATTCAGAAATTCCCTTTTACATAAAATACAAAAATTTCCAAACATAAATTCTAACAAGATTCCTATATGTGTGTATATACGATGAGATGCGAGATGGGTTTCTGATTTTCTTTTACATTACATTATGTATTCGTATATTGATTCTTATTTCAATTTAAATTGTTACGTTATACACAATACTAAAATAATTAATTTTAAATTATTCAAAACACAAAATATGATGAGAAAAACACGAAAATTTTTATAAAAAATAAAAAAATAAAAAATATACAAATTCGTCTCTTTTCACTTTGATTTTTATATTTTGCATACGAACGTCGTTTTGTGTTTTTTTTTTTTTGTTTTCTTATATCTGTTTTGTTTTGTAAGAAAAAATAATTTACGACCATCGAATTAACAAAAAAACAAAAAAACCTTATAAGATCAACAGAGATGGAATTAAAAAAATTGGACGTGTGCGCGCACTAATTTATTTTTAAATTTTATATTATTAAATAGGCAGCCAGAGTATAATATAGTATACTATAGTACATCACTGACCGCGAAAAAATGTTGCAAAAATAATTAATTTAAATGATTAGAAACACATTCTTCTTTTCTTTTTTTTTTTTTACTTGTGCACAAATAAATAATAAATCAATAATCATTGGGTTTATTATTTTATTTATTTTTTGTGTGTTTATATATACAAGATAACGTAAATTAATACAGGCAACATTGTATAATATATAAAAGATGATCCTCATAAATAAGCAATTTAGAATTAAATTATATTTGAATTTGATTAGAATTTTATTAGATTTAACCTTAAAAAAAAAAAAATTATAACAACATTTACATATTTACTAAATGTGTTAAACACGATAAAATTCAATTAAAGCACAAACAGTTGTTAAATCGTCGACATTACATACAATAATCATCAAGTCGTAACCATTAACATAAAAATAATGATTAAGATGATCATCAAGATTACTATAAGTATTATTATTTAAATAATTTATATAACTGTATTCGCGCGGTTCTTAATTAAGTTTTAGGCGTCTTTATATAATGTAGGTGTTAAAAGGATTTGTATAATATATATAAAATAGAAATTAATTGACATGAACCCATAAAATACACACATTGCGATAAGACTTTATGACGCATACACATTTCTTATGTGATAAAGGTATATATAGTAATATGGTTGTACTCACATTTGATTTCTATTATTATCGCACGCATTAAAATAAAATGACGAAACAAAAGATTAAATTTTAGCTGTATAATTTGTACGTATTATATTACTTTGGAGTTACCGCCTTGACATTCACCATTTTTTTTTTTTTGGTTTGGTTTGGCTTCTTTTTATTTTACTGCTTCAATTTTGTGTTTTATTTAACTTGGCAGCCAAATTTGAGAGGTTTAATTGCGTAATGATTACTTATACGTAATTTTAGTTGTATTATTTTATGAAGGAAAGAAATTATATTATTATGATCATTATAACAATTATGGTTTGGCGCACAGATTGGAAATGAATTATTTGTTTTGTGTTGCGGAGCTGAACCAAGAATTTTTTGGTATAAGCAATTAGGAATTTTAATAGTTGTTTACAAATTATATATGGACACAGTAGGGACCCAACATTTTGATTAAATTATTTAAATCTTTATTAATTTATTTAAAATAATACAAATATTATCGAAGAATTTCAATATCTAAACAATTTTGGTTTTCATTTTAATCCAAACGATTTTTTTTTTCGGTTTATGATAATTTGTCACCCTGAACAAATTTTCTTATGCCTAACCAAATAAATTTTGTTAGTTAAATTTTTTTGTGTAACGAATGGAATTAATAAATGTAGCTGATTTTCTTAAGACCGATAAATCAAAATTGGGCGCTGTTATAAAGATATTTGTTCATGATAAATTTTAGTGCTTTTATTAATATTGTTGTTTTGTACTAAACTAATTAATTTTATTTGGGCTTCTATAACTGCATAAATTAATGTTGCAAAATAATTTTATGTGGACTCATTTTTTATACTTTCTTCGTAAAGTAAATAAGATTTCAAAGAACATTGTATTTAGAATTTTCAAAAAATTTAAATTATCACAATTTAAATTGAAAATATATTGTTTATAAATTAAAATTTCCGAGTCAGATTATTAAAATTATAAAATTAAAATAAATGATTCGATAGTTAAAGTAAAAATTTGGTTTAAACCGATCAATAATCGATGAAAAATGGCGTATGTACTTCAAATTTTAAAAGAATTACTAATAAATCAAATTTAATCATTAGAATTAAAATGTAAATTATTTTTTTTTTTTAATTTAATTCGAAATGATCGAAATTAGCAAAAACTAATAATGTTCGCAAATTGAGATGATAAAATAATTAATTCGACGAAATATTTAAAATTAAGTACGACAGTTTTAAAATTCAATATTGAATTTTAATATTTCCAAAAATTGTATTTTGTATTGTCATACCTTTTAGATCACAGACTTAAAATTTTATAAAAATGTTCTTAAGCGAAATTTAAATAATTTTCCAAGATTCAAAATGCCAAATTTACATTGTATTTCGTTTTTAGTTTCTTCATGTTCTGTGTTAAGCACCAGGGTTCTAATAGTGGTATTTTCAAAAATCTTCATCAACATTTTATAATTAAAAAAACTTCAATTTTCAAAATTGACAGATAAATTTTATAATTTAATAATTTATAATTCATTCTATATGAAGTTCATTCGAAAGAGTAAGAAATTCGAATTTCAAAAAATTTTTAAAAAGATTTCTGTACCTAGAGAATATTCCTTAACAGAATTTGAATTATTTAAAAGATATAAAATTCCGTATTTACGTCGGTTTTTCGATAAATTTTCTAAAAAAATATCATTTGAATAAACATCTAAACATGTCTTTGAAATAATTTTAGGAATTAAATCATGTTGATAAAAATTTGAAGACAACTAAAGAACTACTTTTTGAATTATTTACTTAAAATCATTTAACTCAAAATTCCAACGAAATCGAAAAAACTCAATTTTTGTTAATTAGGAATAAAATTTTAATTTAAGCAGTGTTAATTTGAACTATAATTTTTAAAAATCAAAATTCGATAAGTCAGAATTTTTAATTATCAAGAAGATTAGAAAAATTAATTATTTTTAAATTTAGAGTACTCTTGCTGATCATCGGAATTCTCGAATTTTCAATCAAAAATTAGCAAACACAAAAATAATTAATATTCAGTATAAAATTTTGATTTTAAATTTAGCTTCAAAAATTAAAATTTTTGTATTAATAATTCAAATTCTCAAAAAGTAGATTTCACATTTTGATAAAGCAAGATTTAAATTATTTATTACTTAAGACGGCATAGTAACTTAGACAACTTCTACTTAATATTATGTATTTTAAATGATTCAGTATTAATTTGGTAATACAGTTAGAACAAAAAATGGGCTGAAAAAAGATTGAAATTACTATCATACTATAAATCTTAAACTAAAAATCATAAAATACAAAAATCTACGAAACTATGTATAATTTATAAAAATTTCAATTCGGATATTTTTCAACAACTTTTAGTTTCAAGTCCAGAGGTCATTTACCTAACACTCACTTATTTGAAAGTCAAAAACTCGAAATTTCCACGCATTTAATATTTTATTGAATAATTTAAAATTCCAAAAATTTTTGTAAGTTCAATAAAATTTGAATTTGGTTTTAAAACCTAAAAAGTTACTTTTAATCAAATTTCTATTATCGCTAATCCATCATTTAGGAATCGCTTATAATATTGCATCCAAATTCTAAATTCAATACTATTAAATCAAAATTTCAAAAAACATTCAAAGTTTTTGAAATAAATACGGACAAAATATTTCAAACATTAAAATAGTTGAATTATTGTAGTTTTGTGCAAGAGTTTGATTTAAGTTACAAATTTGGATTTGTTTAAATAAAATTCGGTTTAAAGAGTTTAAACTCAAGAATTTGAATTTCAAAAACTTTTTAAAAATCTTAAGGCCTTCTAACCCTTTCAGCACCAATCAATAATTTTTTTTTGTGATCTTTGCAAACCAACCATATCAAATGTGCAGGTAAAAACCTATTGTTAAACAAAACCGAAAAAAATTATTATTTGTTGGTAAGGAACGACCACCTCACACATTTATGTGGATACAATTTTGCTGTCATTTAAAACCACCTTAATTTTAACATTATTTAACATTAAAACCCAAGCAACACAATTGTGTAAGCAAATTTTACACCAAATACAACTTGAAATTAGTGCCAATGCTGTATTTTCTTCACTTTTAATGCTAAGGACATCTCATATTTAACATTTAAACTAACTATATAAATGTCAAATATTTAAAAAAAATTGGAGGGAAAATTAATGTCAGCTAAAACAATCAACGACGTCTATGCAAAAAAATCGCGAGCAAAGTAAGTAATTATTTTTATTATTTTAAAGTTAGTATTAATTATTTTAGTGTTAAAATAGTGATATATAAATATTCCAATTTTAGTTTATGAAATAAAAGTAATAAATTAGTAATTATTTCTATTAAAATACCCGTAATCAAAAATGACATACACGATTGTGCTAGTTGGTTTTATAATGGCAACAAAATTAATGAAGTTAAATTACTAGTTTGTTACTTACATTATATTTTGCTACAAGTTGCACGTGTTAATTATAATTTTTCGTGATTTAAAATAATGTTTCAACAATAAACTTTTTCAGCTATAAGCGCAAACGACAAATGGTTGATCGACCAAGACGAAATTGAGAGGCTTTTAGAAAATTCCGATGATGTCACAGCAATTTCCACCATATAAGTGTTGTAAACTGGGTTGGCCTGATAAACCGTTGGTGCAAATAGCAAAACGAATATACACTAAATTGAGTGTCCTAACGCAATAGAGGATTATAATCAACACTTGACACTTGAGTGGTGTCGGCATTTGCGACAAACAATTGGAATATTACCGGCCGTTATTAAAACTAAAGAATGGCCCATTAAAGTGACTCATCTTTTCATCGATTTGGCAGTAGCCATTTGATAGATGGAGTACAGGCGAGATTGTGCAGATCTAAACATATCAAATTGAAAAATTCTGAACCTGTTAGAATTTAAAATGGACTTATTGGATTCCTTTCTAGCTGAAGCACCAAAAACAGCTAACGCTAATAATTATAACACTGACCATGAGGGACCTACACTAAAAAAGTCTAGAGCTGAGGCGTTACCATCGTCAGGTCATTGGCCGGTTCCGATTTTATGTTTTGAATTGATTATTTGTGAAATGTATCAATAAAAATTTTATTTTTTTAAATACTTTAATTGTTGTGTCGATTAATTTAGAAATTATGAAAAACTTATTCTAAAACCAACTCATATATTTGTGTGGGTGTTCCCACGGCAATACCAGTTCCTTTTTTCACCATAAATTAATGAATTTGATAAATCACATACCAAATTCATCAGATTTCAACAATATAAAAGTAACAATGAGGGTTTAAATTTGGCTGGTTCTGAGAACCCCTTAAAATCTACCTACACAAATGTAGTATTCGGATGGCAATTTATAAATAATATTTTTCATTTCTGGTTAGTATGGAGCGTGTAATTTTCTTACACAATTGTGTTACACAGTTGTATTTTATTCTCAAATTCTGATTTTTATTGGTTTTATGTGAAGGTTAAAATTTACCTACACAACTGCTTAAGGCGGTGCTGAAAGGGCTAAAGGTTTGAAATGCTTAAAATACAGTTTTCAGAGTTATGAGAAAAATTATGATTTGTTGAACTCTCTAACTAATATTGGTGCTAAGTTATTCTGAATATTAATAACGGTCTGCAAATATTTAAAATACGAACTAGAATTTGTAATTTCATAAATCAGGGTTATTCGAAATTTGAAGATACTTAAATAATGGAATATTCGGTCAAAAATTCGGTTAAAATAATCTTAAAATCATTTACAAGAGCTCAAAATTCAACAATATAATTTAGTATAATTCTAAAGTGGCACAGAATTAAATAAAAAATACAATAATCAAATTTAGAATTGAAATTTTAAATTTAAAATCAAAATTTTTAATTATCAAAAGCAGAAAATTTATTATTTTTTAAGATCAGTAAACAAAATTATGATTTGAAATTTTGCTTTAAAAATTTAAAATTCTTTAATGAAAATTTAAATTCTGAATAATTTATACAACTTCTAATTTACTATTTCAAATGATTCAACATTAATTTAGTCATACAGTTACAATAAAAATTCGGATGGTAATTAAGATTGAATTAATCTTGAATTATGAAGCCTTAGTAAGAAATTGTTTGAAAATCATAAAGTACACAAATCTACGAAATTTCTTATAACTTCTAAAAAATTTAATCACTTCTAGTTTCAAATTAATGTACTGTCAAAAATATTAAAATTTCCTTGCGTTTCTGTACCGAATAATTAAGAATTTGAAAAAAATTTGTAAGTTAATAATCATTTGATTTCGGGTTTAAAAAATAAAAAGTCACTTTCCATCAAATTTCCGTAATCGCTAAACTATAATTTAGGAATTGCTCGTAAAGTTAAATCAAATTTTTAAATTCAAATTGATGTTATAAGAATTTAAAATTTCCAAATAATTTAAAGATTTTAAAATAAAGACAGAAATCAATATTTCGAACATTTAAATAGATTTAAAGAGTCAAAAATTTGAAACTTTGAATTAAATTTCCTATTCAGAATTATAAAATATGAATTTAAAGTTTCTAAAGCCTAAAAATTATAAAGAATAAATAAGTATTAATTCCAAGGTCCAAAATTCGATTGAAACTACAAATTTGGAATTACAAAAGCTTTTAAAAAGTTTGAATGTCTTAATATTTCAGATTTCGAAACGTTTTAATTGCTTGAAATACCATTTTTAGAATTACAAAAAAATGTTTTTAAAAAACATTTGTGCTTAATAACTCTGAATATTAGCAAATATTCAAAATTCGAATTAAAATGTGTAATTTCATTCGACAATTTGAAGATACTTAAATAAGGAATATACGGTTCATAATTGAGGCTCTGCAAGAGCTCAAAATCCAATATTGAAATTTAGCGAAATTTTGCGTTTCTAAAAGTCGCACGATAATAAAATCAACAATCAATTTTCGTTGATTAGAATTGAGATTTTAAATTAAGCAGTACTTTAAGCTGTAATTTTTAAAAATTAAAACTATCAGAATTTTCAGTTATGAACAGTAGAATCGGAAATTTGTTAATACGTAAAAAATTGAATATTCAATATAAAATTCTGATTTAAAATTTAAAAAGTAGTAAGGTTTTCAAATTATTAATTACTTAAGACGGAATAAAATCTAAAATTCAGTAGCATATGCAACTTCTAATTTAATATTTTAAATCATTCAAAATTAATTTAGTGATGCAGTTACATAGAATGAAAATTCGGATTCAAAAGATTAACAGAACAACTATAATTCTAAACTTCAGGTTAGGCTGAATTTATCTTTAATTATGAATTTTTATTCAAATTAAGTTTAAAAATCATAAAATACAAAAATCTACTAAATTATAATTTCTGAAAGATTTTTTTAACAACTTTTAGTATCAAATCCAGTGGGTTATCCATGTATCTAATACACACTTTTCGGCATTTAAAAACTTCAAATTTCCTAGGGTTTAATATTTTATTTATTAATTAATTAAGAATTTCAAGAAACATAATCGCTTAACTTGAATTTAGGAATCGCTCACTAAATTGCATTGAAATTTTAAATTCAAACTATAAAATTAATATTATTAAATTTAAATTTTACAAAAAAAATCAAAATTTTTGAAATAAAGGCAGAAATCAATATTTCAAATATTAAAATTGGTTTAAAATACCCGAATAATTAAAATTTTGAAGTAAAATTTGCTATTCAGAATTATTAAATGTAAATTTTCTAAACTTTCTAATAATTACAAAGTATTGATATTTTCTAGGGTCGATAATGCGATTGAAATTACAAATCTTGAAGTTATTTATATAAAATTTTACTGAAGAAATTATTTTGATATTTGAATTTCAAAAGGTTTTTAAAAATCTTAAGATAACTATTTTCAGATTTCAGAAGATTCCAAATGCACGAAATTCAATTTTCAGCATTATAAAAAAACAGAACCGAAACTGAACCGAAAACCGTAAACCGTAATTAACCGCTATTTTCAATGAACCGAAAACCGGAACCGAACCGAAATAAAACAAAAAATTGAACGTGAACCGAAACTGGAATCGAAATTAATTTTCGTTCCGGTTCAAGTTTTTGCTATCCTTGATAAACTTAAATGTAAATGCCGCTGAGGACACTGAATTTCAACAAAAAATTAATAATTTGATTTCACAAATAAATTCTTCTATTCCACCTCGGGAAACAACAAACACCGATATTTTGAAATATTGGAATCATAAATAGAAATGTTTTATTAACAAACAATTCTTGAAACGGGTTTGGAGCCAAACCGGAACTGAACCGGAACCGAACCGATATTTAATGGCCGAACCGGAACTGAACCGAACCGAAATTTAAAAATTAGGAACGTAACCGAAAACCGAAACGAAAAACATTTCGGTTCCAGTCTCTATAAAAAAATAATATTTCGGATTAACTCTTTTACAAATATTGATGCTAGGTAATTCTTAATATTAGTAACCGTTCAAAATTGAAACTTTTTAAATTCAGTTGAAATAATTGAAATTTCGGTGAGCGACACTGAAAATTCAGGATTATTTATTCGTTAGAACTATTTAAACAATACATTTCCAACTAATTTTGAAATCTAAAGACAAATCAAACTTAAAATTATAATTTAGAAGTTTAATTGGTTAATACAAATTCAAATTATAAATTATGAATTTTTAATGTACACTTAATTCGGTTTGAAAATGTTAAATTCAAAACTCTTCGAAATTAGAATTTATAAAAATTTAAATAATTTCATTTTTAACCTATAATTAGACGTAACAATTATGTATCCTAAAATTCAGAATTTGTAATTTAAAAGCTGATAATTCATACAAAATCTATAATTTTAAAATTTGTGATTATAAACTTAATTTTTCGGATTTCGACAAATTTTAAAACTGCTAATTAGTAAGTTAACATTAAAATTTAAAAACCAATTAGTAAGTATTTAGATACCACTATTTTAGGTTAAATACCTAAATTTTCAAAATGTGAACTGTTCAAAAAGAATTTAGTTTGAAGAGGTCAAAACTTTAGAAATTTAAAAATTCGGAATATTTCCAAAAAAAAATCAAGAAATCTAAAATTTTCAAATTTCATGAAATTTCGGTAATTAAAATTGAAATTAAAAATTCATATATGTTTAATTTACTACTAAGTTTAATGTATTGACCATGAATAATTTCGTATGAAGCTAAGGTAATTCTAAACTCTAATTAGGTAAATTAAAATTTAAAAATTATCAAGAAATTTTTAAATATTATAAGTATTTAGAAATTTTTAATTACGAGTTGTAATATTTCAAATTTTATTTTTTATAGATTAAAAATCTAATTAAGATATTTTTTAATCATAAGCCAAACAACTAAAATCGACTAAAATGGACAATTCAGCGTCCGGGATAAATTTAATTTATGACATCGATCAATCATTATTGATTTAAACTTTATATCCGTGTCTCTTAACATTTAACTAATAGTGGACTGAAACTGAAATTATTAACGAAAACAGTTATTTTAACTTAAAACAAAAAATTTGTGATTTTACCAAAATTATAGGGAATAACATAACTTTTAATTTTTAGATTTTCAGCAAATAATTTTAAAATTTGAATTTGTTCGATAGTGTACGAAGTCCAACGAATTTTAAGCGCAATTGATTGGAAAATCATAGTTCTTATTATAACTATTGGTTCATAGATGGCATTTCAAATAAGCCATCCTTTTTATTTTAATTTTTTTTTTTGTTATTTTAATTACAGAATTTCACAAGTACGGTGCGCAGAAAAAAAATTGATGTAATTTATGTTAAATTAAATAAATAAAAAAATTAATTAAATTAAATCATGTATTTTATTAAATGAGCTGTTAAATATGAACAATCATCCAATCGGTTTAATTGTAAGTAAAATTTACCGGTAAGGTAAGTCTTATATCATTTGCACCTTTTGTCACACTGCCATCTAGCAAAAAACATTAAAACCAACATATATTGTACAATATAATCTAATTGGAAATAGTGACTAGACAAGAAATATAAATTAATATTCATCGATATTTTTATATATGCGTACAATAGCCGATTAATTACATTTTGCATAAACGAGTGTCAATTTTACTTTCAATCAATTATCTCGACGCAAAAAAAAAACAGTTTTGACAATCGTTCGATGCGGTGATGTCAAATTCAATTATAAATTAAAATTAAAATTCCAAAACAGATTTATTTCGGTTTTTATTTAAGAAAATTATAAAAAAAAATATAAAATAAAAACAAGTTCCTAAGGCTTCCAATCCTACACGATAAATTTATTAAAATAAAAAATATATTTCATAATAAATGAGACAAGTTACATAGGAAGTCGCAAGACGAGGAAATATTATGAATATTCAACAAATATGACAAAAAATTAAAAAAATTAGAATTTCTTAGATTTTTACAAACACAAAAAAAAATGATTAATTTCTGGTTTGAATGCACTCTCAATATAATATATTAATATACATACATTTTTTATATTTTATATCCACATACACACACATCGTGCCGGTTTTCATCTCATTTAAAAATTATTTTATTATATGTATACTTAAATCGCTTATTAGGATGATTCAAAATGTGTGATTTTAAAAATTGACACACAAAATTAAATTAAATTAAATTCGGAATTAAAAATTAACATAAATATTCTACTGTTCGTTGTTTTGTATTTATATATTTTGTGTTTGTTCGTTTCGCTTGGTTTTGGGTGAAGATTATAATTAAAATAAAATAAAAAAATATTTTATTTACAATAATTTGTATTTTTCATTTTTTTTTTTTTCTTTTTTTTGAGAATTGGCCACAGGATATAATCAAAATAATCAATTTATTTTGTGTCGCGCGTATTATAAAATACAATAACAAAAAAATTTATAAATATCGTGTTAAAAATTGCATTTATAATAATTCTGATCAGACATTGTCTTGCATACATAATAAATTTTAATTCTAATAAGAAAAACATTTGTAGGGTTCCAAATATACATAATAATCTGAATAAATAATTTGGATGACGACCACACAAGTCGTGATATAATGAAAATGAATAAATTAATTGTCAATATAATTAATTAATTGGCTACCGAATTTTTATTATTTGTCATATAAGTTAGTAACATATATATCCAAGACTCAAACCCAAACTTTTTTTTACGATCAATTTAAAAACCATTAAAAATCGTATTAAAAGGGATTTCGAATCAAGTTTTATGGTCTGGATTTTTTATTGTCGCACATAAAAAATAATTTTTATGATGTACACACAATTATGTATAGAGATCGGGGAGAGCAGGTTATACATACAAATTTATGTTCCGCGTTGATATGTTTGTTGATTAGAGAGAGGTTGGTAGTAATTTTTTAATTTGAATGACACTTACATGAGGATATTTTTATGCGGTTTGTGATCTTTATCAATATTTTGGTAATGCTTTGTGATACAGCAAAAAAAAAATTAATTTCGTTTTTTATGTTTTGTTATTATTACATGTTTCATTGATTTATAAATTTTGTTTTGGCGAAAAGGTGGAATACGATAACATAAATTATTGCGCGTTTTATGATTCACTACAATTATGTATACGTACAAGAATCACATTTAATTATTTGGGTATATACGTATCTACATATATAACATGTTTGCGATATTATTTTATGATCGTGTAACTAATTAAGCCGGAGGGGAATTATACTCGTAAACGTACATATAAAATATGTGTTTTAAAATTTTTTGGACATTCCGACGGCAATTTGAAATTACACGGGCGGGAAATAAAAAAATTTAAAAAAATTTACTAACCTGCGATAGCCATCCATGGATAAAATGTATGATTTGCAGATTGATGTAGACTGGTTGCTGCTGCTTGTGTACCGCCCGTTGTTATTGAACAATTAGCGTTCCATGCACCCGCTGTTACACTTGTTGAACCGCCTCGACTAGCGGGCGAACCACTTGACTCTAGATAGCCGCCGACCCTCGAGTCTGGAGTACACGCTGATGGTCTGACTGGGGCGGTAGAATTTTGTGCACTTCCTCCACTTCCACTACCACTACCGGTTCCACCACCTCCACCGCCTGCACCATTCGATGTATTATTATTCCACACATCTTTGTAACCATTTGTTTCACCATTGCCGGTTGTTGTGGTTCCTGTTTTGGCACAATCCTTATTATATGCTCCATCGTATATTTTACTACATGCTGCTGTTATACTGGCGTCATAGGGTGAATCTTGTGTTGTTCGCGATTGATGGAGGTGATGGTTGGCATACGGGGACATTCCAAGCGATAGTGGAAACCCGCGATATGCGGCTGACGGTGTCTGATCATGATGACCAGCCGTTGCCATTCCCATCCCGGCTGATTGATGGGGATGGCCATAAAAGCCAGACTGTTCGAAGTACGAATTCATATCAATTGTTAGAGTAATTTTGCTGGATTTTATATAACCAAAATTATAACCAAAAATCTGTCTTTCGAATAACGAGCGCCTTTTCTTTATATAACGTTGATATTTTTATATAAATAATTGGCTGGAAGAATTCACTTAAAATTTAATTTCTTGTCACTTCACTCAAATTTCAAAATAAATATATGATTTTATCACTTAATATCAATTAATTCTTTTTATTAGTATAAATAATATTCACAATTTATTTCACAGTGAAAATATTTTCTCGAATGCATTTTATCATATTTTAATATTTTCATATAACACTTTTAATTTTAATTGAAAAACAACAATTAAAAAATAATTTAAATCAAATACCACTCATTAAACAATTTTCTTTTTTTGTATAATTTATTTGCTTTCACTCAAATAAATTTGTGTATATATATATTCACAACAACAATTTAAACTTTTGGTTATTTTTATAAATAATAAAATTAAATTTTATTATATTTGTCTATTTGTAATTTCCAAAAAAAAAAAAAAGAAAACAAAATAATATTTTCGAAAAAAAAACTAAAATAAATAATAATAGTCGGTAATAAAAATAATCGTAAAAATAATAATCGTAATAATAATAATTATTGTAATGACACTTTTTATTTATTTAAATAAAATTTTTTTTTTTAAATTATAATAATAAAAATAAAAATTTATTTTTATTATAATAGGAAAAATAATTTTCGCGCCTGTTTCGCACCGATGTTGTTCAACGAATGAATGAAAAATATTTTTATTATAAAAATAATTTTGTTGTTTTTGTATCGGGTGAGTATAGTATGTATATAACAAAAAAAAAAAATAACAAATACGAACGAACGGAAAATGTCTAATTTTTCCAAAATACAACACAAAATATTGTGTGTTTGAGAAAATATATAAAAAAAAAATCACTCAATTTTTCGAGATTATATTGGTGTATAGCACACGACGATGACAACAATACTGAACCTTACTAGATATACATTCATTTTTATTAAAAAAAAAAAAATTATATAAATAAAACCAACACTAACCACACTACACTGTTTTTATAAAATCTACACTTTTTCGGGCGACACTTTTTACACTTTTAACAATTCTACGTATAAAATCGCTCTCTTTTGAGGCACACACCGAATCATAAAATACAAAATCTACAAAAATATTCTCTCTCTCACACACATAATAAAATTTCATTTTTATTATCTCTTTATATTGCGCAATCATTCTATCTCATTCATTCTAATGGCTATAAAAATCATAATAAAAAATACAAATATCATCCATTAAAAAAAAAAAATAAAAAAAATTGGTTTGGTATTTTACGTATATACGTTCATCTTACTTCGTCGGACGCATTGTTATCGTTTAAAAATGAAATGGGGCTATTACACTTAAACCAATCCATCTTTTTTTTTCTGTATGTATTTCAGAGAATGGGAAATAAAAAATATAAAAAAAATACTTAAAATGATGAATTATATATTATTGTCTTTGTCTGCCGCATGTAAAATTATAGCAAAATTATTTTTGTTTTTTGTTGTGTTTTAAATTTAATTTCACTTTTTATCTCTTTTTAATTTAAGATATTTTGTTTGTTTTTATTTTTTATTTATATATACATAGTTAATTACGCTTTTCTTTTGAATTAATGATTTAAGGATTGTGGAAAAGTGAGTTCCTTACTCGAAATGAGATATTTACTACAATATTTGATTAAATGGAGGAGTATTGCTAGAGAAATGGATCTTTACTATTTGTTGTCCATATATAATTTTAATGGTGTAGATTTGTAAGGCAAATATATTTTAAGAAACCATCCTTAGGTCAAGCCAAACTATATAGCACAACAAATAAATTTCAAAAGACATCAAACAATAATAAATTGTGTCATTGATTAAAAATTTTGGAATTAATGATACTAAAAAAATGTCAAAAGAAATTTACTTTTTAGGTTTCTATTGTGGTATTGTATGGTGTCCATTTCAATATTAAAATGTATTAGTTCTGTCAACTCTCTTAGTGTGATTTTATAATTATTCAAATAATAAAGTTTAGTGTTTTATTTTTTAAATTAACCAGTGCAAGTTAAGAGAAAAGATCCAAATGAATCTCATAAAGTTATGAATACATTATATGGGCTTAGGAAGTTAATTTCTACAGGTACGTACGAATAAGTATAAATAGCAATACGTAAAATTATAGTTTATATATTTCTAAACTAATCAAATGCTCTATTTTCAAGGTAACTAATAAAAATGTAAGACGCCATTGAGTCTTCTATTATGGGTTGGGTATACATATTAACAATTTACATTGGATTGACTCCATATTAAAAGAGTTAACGTCAAAAATATTAATAATTTTGATTTTAGTAGAAGGAACCGCAGTCCTGTTGTACATCTGTAGTATCATTAACTATAGTATTTTTTGGTTGATTTTTTCAAATTAGTTTTGTGCATTAAATATTAAGTTTCAGTAGATTTAAAATTTAATAAACAAATATTTAAGTTAATTAAAATCAAGACTTCGTGAAGAGTCAAGATAATCACTTGGACATGGAATCTAATTAAATTTAGTCATATTTTTCAAGTTGATATACGAAGTATGGTTCCGATTTCATTAGCTTGGCAGATATATTTTGTTAGCTTGCCTAATTTTTTAGCAAATTTAATCTCACTCCTTTCCTTTCTGTTTTTGTTTGTTTACTTTACTATTTCTTTACAGATGAAGAAACAAATGCTGCCTCATTTGTTGTATTATACTAAAAAACTGTTTATTATGGCATTATATCGATAGCGGATAGCAGATCAAAGTTGTTGAACTTTTTCAGCAAAATTTAGGAGGAAAATCCTACTGGTAAGACCGGTTTCTGCACTGACTTTGTTTGTATAAAAACCAAATGCATAAATACAATTTCTTAATCTAACTTTTTAATTTTTTCAGTTTATCTTACATATATCACATAGTAACAACATCAGAAGTCAGCAGTTCTGATGTGGTTATCACTAGTCTATACACCAGCTTTTAAATAATATAGTGCGCAATATAATTATATTTTCTTAAATCTAGAAATTAATTTTCAGTTAATTGAAAATAACAAAGGCAACAATAAGTTGAATGTGTACGGCTACACAATGAGATGGGAATGTGCTGATAGAAAGCAAAAATTTTGTAAAGCCCGTGTCATCACCGCCATAAGAAATTGCGAACTTCAAAATAAAAAAATGAGTGGTGACCGTTCACATACAGCAAACCCCCACCAAAATGTTTTAGATGAGGCTAATAAAAATCTGAAACGAAAATCAACAGAATAAACCTCAAACACCCCGGCTCAAATTGTCCATGTTACTTTGGTTTTATGTGGTTCTTCATGCTGTGTGTATTTAAATACGACGCATTAATTCTTCACCTTCAATTTTACAAGTTATACACTAATAAAACGCACATACACCGTATGTAATTAAGATTTAACTATTTTATTATTTAATCAAAAATCATGTGACTCCATGGTAATAATTTCGATGGTACACGAATGCCGCTCAACAAAATGAAAACCCACATTATATCATTATAAAAAGAATACAATAATTTACAAAATGAATACAGATCAAGAATGAAGAATACAATGCTCGTATAAAAATGTTAGAACAATTGCGTTTTGCTATAATTTTCTTTACTCTTGGTATCTGTCACAACTTAAAATAAACAACTGATGACAATTTCGACATTCCAGTGGGTTACAATATTTATGCATTAATTTATAATTTACAACTAAGTGATGACCGACCAAACGGCTCAGTGGTTTAAAGCTGTGGCGTTTGGATCGGGAGGTACCGGGTTCGAATCGCTATAGGGGCGGGTTGCAAAAGGGATTTTTCATCATCTGATTACGATCGGTGATGACGATGAACACAACTATGACCCCCTGTTCAGAGTGCAGAATCCATGGGCCCGACCCACTTTTCATGTCGGCACTATAGGCTGGCATGAAGCAAAACGGGTGTATAGCCGTACGTCCTCGATTTGGCAACTACTGCGTAAAGTAGTACGGTAAAAGTTAACTACGAAAGAGTTGGGAGTGCCGAGAGCTCCAGAAAAGATTGCATAGAATAAAACGAAAAAAAAAAAAAAACTAAGTGATAAATAATTAGTTCAAAATTGACAAGAACCTTTATCTGGTAAACTATTATCCTTTTTTTGTTTAGGTTTCTAAATACATATTTTAATAGTTAAAATGAACGACGGGATATTTCTTTTGTTTTAAGATAGAATTAAAGTAAGTGTAAAATATAGCAATAAGTGCAGATCAATTGTCTTAATCTTGGTTTTGGTTTTCATTATGACAACCTGACGACACCGAACATACTCCCCCCAAAAACCATTTAATTGGTTTTTGTAATCTAATCGTTAAGAGGCAATAGGTACAATTTTATGATTGGACGTTTAAACATTGATGATTTAGTCTTAACGGTTGCGACCCTGATTAATCCATCATTCCCGTTATGAACGTCGATGAATAAGATAAATGAATTCGTGCCACAGTATACAAAATTGGGTGATAAAACAGAGAAACAGTCGGCTCTTATCTCTTTTATGTTCAATATAATATGTTGAAGTAAAAAACTTAAAAATAATTTTATTAAATTGTAACTAGGTTTCTTATTCTCGGGTATCCGGGTATCGGGTAACTAGATACTTTTCGAATGTTTAACTACCCGAATACCCGGGTAGTTGCTTCGGGTATCGCGAAAAAAAGTATAAGCAACCTGCAAACTTTCCGTTATTATATTCAATATACAAATTAGAGCCCTCTAAATCCGCCGTTAGAAAAAGTATGTTTTCAAAGCACACAAAAACGCGCAAAAATGTACAACTTATTCTAGATTGCCAGACACGGTGAAAGTGTAACACACTTATTTCGACAGTCTATCAATTTCTAAAATTAAAATATTGTATCTCTAAAGCACTCGGTGAATTAGGTGCCGAAAAAATTATCGACCAGTATCTAGAAATATTAAAGGAAACCTTATTCTTGAACCGCTTATGCTAGCACCACAAGAACTGAGCAAAGAAAGGCGACATTAATAACAGCTGAAAACACAGTTTATTTCACCATTCAGAAAGGAAAAGGAGATAAATACACTTCTTTCACAAGTACTGTTTGTAAATTTGAAAAGCAAAGTTAATGAACGGAGTTAAAGGAAGTAATTTCATTATTACTATGTTTGCATCACAGCAGTTATAGAATATTTATATTTCGCATCAAAACTTCCAACAAAATAGTTGGCCAGTCAGCTTTTACGATGCTTAGCCTTGAGACAAAGCAACATTAGAATAGTCGAGCAAGGAGATGAGCGGATCTAAATTTTGGATAATTTACACAAAGCACTACTTACTATAAACGCTACATCAACGACTTGTGAGCGGGTGTTTTCAGTAGCAGGAAATATACTTATAAAAATTCGAAGTAACTTAGCCTTTTCAACACTTTTGGCACTTAATGGCTTATTTTTTAAAATGTTTTATTAATAAAAAATAATAGTGAATTATAACCCTTGAACTAACCTGCCTTTAAACATCAATATATTTACAGAAGTTAAATTGTTTGAATTATACTCATTTTACCTGTTTTCAATAAAAGAAGTGTTAGCACATGTTTGCCTATTTCTTTAATTTTTTTTTTCGAGTAACCCGGGTATTTGGCTAAATAACTACCCGTTACCCGGGTACTTAATTTTCGGGTCCCTAATTGTAACTCTGTGTATAATTGCACGAGACGTGTCGAGTTAGATAAATTGTTGAGAGTAAACAACCGCATAGTAATACCAATTTATGTTCCCTCTGGAACAAATTTCAATCAACTTAATAGAGACCTAGACGTAATTAATTACACGAGTGAATAATATGAATCATGCAACATTGGAGAGGATTTTAATGCCAGATTAACTGACTGGGATACTTCCGACAATATTATGGGACGGGCTCTCAGATACTGGTTAAGCAACTCGATATCACAATTGATCCACATAATATCACCTCAGCAGTCATATCCAAGATCTGGTTCATTTTTGAATCATTTTTTGATCTGAAGTAATTTGATAGTGGACTATCCTCATAATAGAAATTTGTTAATCAAGAACATAGTTAGCTTCTCAGATCATATGGCAATTTAAGTTAATATTAAACTTTCGGATTGTCTAAAGTTCTTGTCAAAACCACCCGTTAATTTTGTGGATTTTAGAAACATTGAGTGGGACTATTTATATAATGCCTCTTAGAAGTTTGATCAAGTCCATTTAGACAGGGAAAGAAATCTTAGCAATATTGAAACTGATAAGTACATTGAGTTGGTCACCATGGAAATCAATAGTGTCTGCGATCTTTGCTTTAGAAAGAGAAAAAATTGTAAAATAAATATGCAAATTTACCACCGTTGTTAGAAAACCTGTTTAGAGAGCGGAACCAATTAAGGAAAGCACTGGATAGGGAATGTACGAAAATTGTAAACTTCAACTGTCCAAAATTCCAAAGAGTAAGGTCTCAAATGAACTGTCTAACAATCTTCATTAACGAGAAAATGAGAATTCACCTTAGAAATACCTTCTTAGAGAGGGTAGAAAGCATTAAACCAGGACCTGACATGTTTAAAGTAATTAACTCTCTAACAGGAAGGAAGCGTTTCTCGCCCGCAGAACAAATCAAAATTAATCAGAGTATCTCTTTTAATCCAGAAGAAATAACTTTAGAATTCGCAAATTTCTACAGTACGCTGTATGGAAAAATAAAACCTAACAGGGAGTACTCAACTATGCAAAAAGTAATAAAATTTATAAATAATCTAAATAATAGCCACATTGCTCCTTTTTCATCTTTCACCAAGGAAAATCCAGCTAGTTCTCCGTCAGATAATAATTTCTTTCTGATCGATTTAGTAGATATTAAGGATACTATCAAGCAGGTTAATAATAAAAAATCCGCAGGACCCGACGGTATAAGTAATTACGTAATCAAGAAGCTACCATTTATTTTTGTCAAACACTTAACAGTGATAATCAGCAATTGCATTAATAATTATTATTTCCCCCTAAAATGGAGAAAAGCGATCATTCTTCCGTTACCAAAGAATACTAAGGCCGAGCTTCCTGCTGATTTTAGGCCGATCAGTAGACGAATCAGATGGGAAAAATACTCAAGTTATATTGAATAATCTGAATGACCATATTTACGGGGTAAATCAGCATATACCAGAAAATCAGTTTGGTTTCAGAGCTGGTCACTCGACTGCGTATGCGCTAGTCTACTTTAGGGATAGAGTGGCTGAGTCATTGAATAAGAGGAGAGTCTTAGTCGCCTGTTTATTGGATATAGAGAAGGCTTTCGACTCAGTTTGGCTGAATGGCCTCATTTTTAAATTGCGGGAGATCAATCTCGCCTCTTGTTTAATTAGATTAATCAATAGTTTCCTGAATGACATGCAAGCTACTATCAACATAAAGGATTCGTTTTCACCACCCATTAGGATAAATAGGGGCGTGCCGAAGGTTACAAGACTAGGGCCACCACTATACAATATATATATAGATCAGCAGGTCTGTCGGGAGGCTGATACAGAAACATTGATGTATGCTGACGACACAATGATATTCAGTAGTTCCATGTGCCCGAAGCTAGCACTAAAAAAGCTGGAAACTGAAATAGATAGGCTTAACAAATATCATGAGGAATGGCGGATTAAGATTAATGAAGCTAAATCAAAAGTTATAGTTTTTAGACTGATGCTATGCTGCAAGTCAGCTATCCAAAAGAGCAGTAACCTTGAGTTATTATAATCAACAAGCAAAGAATTAAAGTAACTAACAAAGTAAGATACCTATAGGAGTAGATATAACTTCTAGATTTGGATTTAACCATCACGTGGACTGTGTAATTTGAAAGGCTAGAAAGGCTTTTAGAATGATTCGCCTAATAATAAGACAGCTTCGATTCAGGAATAGGACTGGTATGATATAATGTACAAACGATTAATTTGGCCCATGATATGCCACGGGTTTCCGGTTTGGTTGACAGCATCATCAAACCGCTTTTCAATAATAGGTCTGCTCGAGCGGAAAATAGTTCGCTATATAACTGGAAAATTCCTCAGGAAACAATATGATGGGTATAAGTGGATCTGTAATATGGAGATTTACGATAGCGCAGGGGTTATAGAGATCAATAGGTATCTCCAAGTGGTTCTAAACAAATTTTTGATAAGATTCGGAAATCATACAAACACTCTGATAATGAAACTAGGAGGGCAGACGGCTCCGGAGCATCAACTAAGAACGCGGGATTTAACTGCATTGTCTTTAGACAGCTGTTGGAAAACCAAAGTTGGTGCGTGCCTCACACTCTTGGTGCTTTTAGTTTTAAGTTTATTTATTTATATACAAGCATAATGTATCCTTTTTATTATTATTATTATAATTATTATTATTAATTTATCTTTATAATTTTTTCAACTTTACTTACTTATAATTAATAAACGCTTTAAGCAAAAGAAAACATTTTCAAAATGAAAAAAGTAAACAAAGTATTATTATATGCTCAAAATAAGCGACAGTTAGAAAGAGGGGTTACATGAATTTTAGCATTACTACCCTAAGGTAGAAGAAGAGTAAGGTGACAGGTGAATCTAGGTACACCCTCAGATATTTAGCGCTCGTTTTCCAACATAAATTAGATCGACATAAATTTAAGGCTGTTTGTTGAACCTTATCTCAAGCTCTGCATCTGGTAAAACATATAGCTTTGCAGTAGGATGTGTAATTTTAAGTTTCTAGAAATTAAAATAAGCCAGAAGCTGATCTAAATAAGTATTCAACCGACGAATGATGGAGTCGAGCTGGTCCAGCGTATTTGTCAGAAGCAGAAATAGTCATGTGATCATCGAATAAAGCTGGTTAAAATGAATCACCTTTGAGGATATCATTAATAAAAACGTTAAACAATACCCCGTCTTGAGAAGCTCCAACAAGAACATCCTAACAAGAGGATTTTTGCTTAATGAATCTTTCTACATAAGAAACTAACAAGAAGTAAACAAATCTTAAGCTTAAATTATGGAATGAGGAAAAGGGCCGAATTTCAAAGGGCCGCATGTCGAAGGGCCGAATGTCGAAGGACCGAATGTCGAAGCGCCGAATGGGTCGAAGGGCCGAATGGGTCGAAGGGCCGAATGTCGAAGGGCCGAATAAGTCGAAGGGCCGAATGGGTCAAAGGGCCGAATGTCGAAAGGCCGAATGAGTCCAAGGGTGGCCGAATGGGTCACCGAATTTTTTGTTTATTTTTTTTTTTGTTTTTAGAAATATGTATAATTTTTTTAATTTCTTGTTTTAAGGAATATTTTGTAAATTTTTTTATCAAATATAAATTAATTTCTTATGAGTTTATAAATATTTTATTATGTTTAATCTTTGGACATTATATCGGCAAAAATATTGCATTAATTTTGTTGTTTATATTTTGTGTTCTTTTTGTAATTATCAAATGGAAAAATATTTGTACATAATAGGTATTTCACCAAAACCAAAAAAGAATTTTGTCATAAAATGTCATAAAAATCAGACCATTTTTTATTCGTTTGGGTGAAGGAAAATTCTATTTGGACGAATAAAATAATTTCTCTGTGATTTAGTGATGGGAATACTCCTAACAATTTACTACATAAATTTCCAAAATGTCTACTTAAATTAAACGAAACTGTTTATTTTAAAGTATCTTGTTGTCTCACGTGTTGTTTTGAATATTGTTTCAACCTCCAAATGTTTTACCTATTTTGATATGAGTCATTTTGATAAACAACATTTAACCTGGCATTGATATCTCGAAAATTAATATTGTTTTTGATAAATAAATAAAAATTATAGTTCTTAATATCAAATTCAGTACATTTACAAAATATTCCTTAAAACAAGAAATTTAAAAAATTATATTTATAAAAACAAAACAAAAAAATAAAGAAAAAAATTCGGCCCTTCGACCCATTCGGCCCTTCGACATTCGTCCCTTTGACATTCGGCCCTTCGACGTTCGGCCCTTTGATATCATTCCAAAATTATGACATATTTTAAGTCTTAACTAATGTTAATACTTATTGTTAGTGCCCAAAATTTAATTAATTTAGATTATAGATATACATTATGTACAATGTACATACATATGTATGTATGTATAACATAAACATTTAATAAATTTTCAGTTTCATAAGTGCGAGTGGATCTGTTCTTCTTAGTCGCCTAATTCGTTAGGATATGTTTCTAGTTTTGAGTAATATTTTGAACTGAATTCTTTAACTTTCTTTAATGGTTCGAATTTCAAGTTCATCTTGCGAATTACTATTTCGAATGTACCATGGAGCATTGGTGATACTTCACATTATTTTCATTTGAGTTTTTTGTAGAAGTTCTTTGTTTGAAGCGCTAGTGGATCCTATAACTAAATACCAAATGTCCATGTATTGTATTATTGCTTTTTAAAGTAAATCTTTAGTACTAATGACAGCTGAAATTTCCTTCCAATCAGCCAATACATTTTGGAAAATGTAATTTTTATTTGATTTTGCCTTGTTTCAAAATGATTTTCCCTCCTTAATCCTCTATCTTGCCTAGGCTTTTATCATCATTTGACCTTCATTTGTTTAGGAATATTTATATCGTTTAGTTTCACTAGTGTGCAGGTGCTTCGTTCAGCGCGAATGTGACGTAAGTTGATTTGTTTCCATTCACTTATTTTCGTTATGTAGTCAACCATAACCCTTGTTGAGATAATGTCAAGATTATTGTGTGCATACCATTGTCTTGACCCCGGGATCCCCGTATCAATTCATTTCAATTTGCTCAGCAATTTTTTCTAATTTTAATGATAAAGTTTATTATTCGCTATCGGCCCAAAAATGAAGTTATTGAAAATATGTTTAGCACCGTAGTATACACCGCAGTTCCTTTTAATACAAAACACTAAAAACTATCTGCAATGTTATTAGTTTGGACGGAACGTACTCCTTTTTTACGCGAACTCGAATTACTCGTATGTAGGTAAAGTGCATATTTCGAAATGTTCAAAACGCAGGACTGCTTAAAACTATATTACTTGTTTCCAAGAAAGGTTCAAATCGATTTGAGTTGGAGTTAGTTTTCTTGGAAGCGAGGTTGGAGGTAGGTTTTCTTTAAGTCATTTTAAACTAAACGAATCTTGTGTTAAAATTCAAAATGGCGGGGCAAATGTATATAATGATTAAGGATTTGTATTATCAGGGCCATACAAAAATATTACAGTAATTACAGATAGCCACAAAATTGATCACACCTAATAATTTGTATGTTAATTTATTATTGATATTTGTGATATTCAAAATGAATTGTTTTTTATTTTGTTAAATAAATATTTAATAAACTTGAATTTCAACAGGGAAAACTAAAAAACTTAATTTTATTTTGGTGTAATAAAATATTAGCGTCTTATGAGTCGCTGTAAATACAACACAAAAAATTTACAAACAATTAAAAATGCAATACAAAATTCCTAAGTATATTATATAAGTAGCTGTTAAAATTTTAACACATCTTAACTCATTTCCATGGAAACGATCAACGCCATTTTGAAATTGAACGATAACCTAATTTCAACTAAATGTAACTTATACTACTATCAGACTATGGATTTTTACAATTAGCTAAGCTCCATTAGCTAATATACCAGTAATATAATTGGATTGGCCGACTAAAGTTTACCTAGTGGCGCCAAGATTTTGTTGAGTTTGTATAAAGTCACCACTTGTACTTTCACTAAAATCAATAGAAAGTAAAAAACTTCAATATTCTTAGGGTGTATTTCACTAATCGCACTTAGTCACTAAACTCTTGAAAAAGCGTTTAGCTAATCTTGAACTTGACACATTACTGCTAAAATCAAAGAAATCACTAACTACGCTTAGCTAATCCCTATAGTCTGCCAGAAAGAGGTTAATACCACTGACAGATTAGGGATTAGCTAAGCGTGATTAGGGAATTTTTCGAGACTAGCTACAGTGTTTCAAGTTCAAGATTAGCTAGAGTAAATACAAGTTCCGCTATTTTAATACAGATGAAACTACCCGCATTTTAGTCATTTTTAAAAGTACAAAAAGTTATTGGGGCTAAACAAATTGAAAATTTTAATTAATGATTAAAGTATTCAAATCTGGTCAAACAAAAGGGTTGATATTTGTATTACACCGATACCACAAACTCGTCGCACCACTAACTAAACCTTAGTCTGTCAATGGAATTAGATCAGTGATAAATTAGCTAATCGAACTTAGCTAGTCCCTATAGTCTCTCAGTGGTATTAACCATGTTTATGTAAATAAGATATACATAACGAATAACAACGTTAATACTTTTCATTGAACCACTGAAAAACACCTAATTTAAAATATTGTGGTACCAAAAATTTTTGCAGCGCGACAGCGCTGGTCCTTACTAGGCTAGTCCTAATAAATCAGAGAAAACAGACACAAATTTTTTTATTATAATATATTCTCCCTTCTAACGATTATACCTTTTGTTTTACATTTTGTTTCGTTTGTCTTTAATCATTGGGTGCGTGGTCTGCCCAACAAAATGTTACTAAAAGTTACATTTTTTGACAACTTGTCGTTCACTGAGCACCAAGATGTTACAATATATTATGACAACTTGGTGTTCACTGCATATGTTGTCGTCGACACAAATCGGCATTTTTTGACTGTAGTAGCAAGCATTGTTAGTTGATGTTGAAAAGCGATTGTTATAATTTAATGTCAGAAATAGATAAACAAAAATAAAAAATAATAACATTGATGGAAAAATTATGCCAATTTGTGGTTGATGGGAATTGTTTTATTCAGGAGAAAGGTGTAGTTTGTGTGGCTAACAATGATCGTCCAATAACTCATACGAATATTTATTAATATTTGTTATATTTTTTATTGCTCTATAGCAATAGAAATAATATTTTTTTTATTTGTATCACTCATTATAAATACTCGTTATTATCTTATTAAAACACAAAATATAATAGCCAAATGTAGCTTTATTTATTTATTTATTTATTTAGCTTTTGAAGCTATTTAGTTTTCAATATTTGCTTTACATAATTATAATAAATTTAACAATTAATATTTAACTAAGAAAATTTAATCTACATTTTCTTTTATAAATTTGTTTAACAACCTCTTAAATACATTTATATTAGGGCAAACTTTAACATCACTTGGAATTTTATTAAATAAATCAATTCCCTTATAAAACAAAGAATTTTGATTTTCAGTTCTCTTAAAAAATGGTAATAAAAATTGATCTCTATTTCTTAAATTATAATCAGTTTTATCTTTCACATAAGAAATAAAATTTGTTAAATAACTAGGAACCAAATTGTTTTTAACTCTATAAATAATTATTAATCCATTGTATACTATTCTTTGATTTACACTCATAAAACATAATGTTTCCAACATATTTCGAATACTTGTTGTTTTTGGGACGTTTAGCAGGACTCGCATCGCTTTATTCTGAAGTTTTTGGAGGTTCTCCTTATCTTCTCTACTGCATGTAAATAGCACTGATGGACAATACTCAAAATGAGGAGCAATTATTGCCTTATATATACTATTTTTGCTTAAATAGCTCAAATTTCTATGGCATCTCTTCAGTACACCAATCTTCTGATTTATTTTGCTTCCTATATAAGACACATGATCACTGAATTTCAACCTCTTATCAATTATTACCCCTAAATATTTGATAGTGTCTACCTGCTCAATGTTACTCTGATTAATTCTGATGTCACAATTATGATCTGCTTTACCAATAACCATACACTTTGTATTGTTAACATTTAACTTTAATTTGTTTCCACTTAGCCATTTTTGTACTCGTTCCAAATCACCGTTAATATTATCAACAACTTCTTCAATGTTATTTCCATTATAATAAATCAAGGTGTCATCCGCAAATAAATTTATGTGGCAATTTTTAAGACTTTTTACTATATCATTGATATAAACTATAAATAGTATGGCACCCAAAACGGATCCTTGAGGAACACCAAGCTCATTAGTACATCTATCAGATGTTTCATGCACTACTTTCGTTCTTTGACTCCTATGACTCAAATATCTTTTAAACCAATTCCATTCGTTATTTGTAATTCCTATCTCTGTTAACTTTTTAAACAATATTGTTCGATCAATTGTTTCGAATGCCCTTTGGAAGTCCAAAAATACTATAATTGTATATTCACCCCTGTCTCTCGATTCCTTCCATTTACTCAATACTATAAGTTTAATGCAAATTCACATGAATATCCCTTACGATATCCCGATTGTTGCTCTATTAATATCCCTTCCACGTTTAAAAATTCGATTAGTTGTATCTTTACGACAGTTTTTAAGATTTTCTCACAGCAGTCCAGCATATTAATTGGTCTAAAATCCTCTGGATATTTTGCGTTTTTTATTTTTGGAATAGGAATAATATTCGCTTCTTTCATACATTTAGGGAATTGACCCGCCATTAAAGAAGTATTGAACATTGATAACAATTTTTCGCCAATAACATCCATAGCTTTCAAAATCATACTTGGCTTCAATCCGTGTACGTCTCGCTTATCACACATTTTTGTGATTATATCCTTTAATTCTACTAATGTAATCTGGTTCAAAGCGAATTTCCTTTTCGCTGATGCCCTTATCTCGACTAAATCATCTTGTACGCTTGGAATTTGTCCATTTAAGATCTTGATACTATCGACATAAAATTTGTTTAGAACATTTGCAATTTCCTTGTGGTTACAGTATTCATGGTTATCAACTATGATGCGATCTATGCTACTATCTCGTTTTCCTTTCATTATTTCCTTTAAAACGCTCCATACTCGTTGCGAATTATACGAAGCAGTTTCTATTTTTCTAATGAAATAGTTTCTCTTACTTTTTCTTATTGATGAAAGATACCGATTTCGTGTTGCTCTATATTCATTCCAATGTTCCTCATTTCCAGTTTGCTTTGCTAATTTATTCGCTGCAATCTTTTTTGATTTTAAAAGGCGCAGATTATAATTTTTGTGAAACCATTCATTTGACTTTGGTTTTATCTCTGCTTTCTTGTAAAATACATTTAGGGCCTTATAAATATTTTCATACATATTTTCGCATACTTCATCAATATCACCAGTCGTATCCCACTTTGAATCTTGTAACAGCTTATTGAATATATCTTGATTAAAATTAAATATCCCCTCAATATATTTTTTTGGTGTTCGGCTGCTTTTACTAATTTCCATCAAATTTACTTGAATCGTCTCATGATCACTAATTTTCTCTTGCTCTAATGTGTCGATACGTATATTTGCAGTTGTTGTATTACCAATAACCCAATCAATTAAGGTATTCGTGTCTGCTGTTATTCTGGTACATTTCTCCATTAGTTGTTTCAGATTCAATCTTGTCATTATTCTATCCAACTTCAGTTTATTCGTAGTCTGACGTAGGTAGTCAATATTAAAATCACCGCATATTAAATTTAACTCCTCTGTAGAAATATTTTCTTCACTCCATTGATCGAAATAGTTGATGAATGATATTATACTTGAACTTGGGGATCGATACAAAACCGATAATGCTACATTTTTATTCAATTGATCTGATTTTCTTATCAAGACTTTACTAATCCATAAATAATTATTCTCAATCGAGCAATTTTTTACTTCAAAATTTAAATTTTTGGATATATAAATCACTACACCCCCAGTAAACCGTGAATGTGAATCACATCGAATACATGAGTAGCCCTGACATGTAATTTCAAAATCGCTTATGTCACATGTAACACATGTTTCACTAGCACATATAACATGTGGTTGCCTCCTGTTTGCTAGATCTCTAATTTCATCTATATGGGCTAATAAACTACTGATATTCAAATAAATGATTCGAAATGGGACATCTTGAGATTTTGATTGCTATTCGTAACAAATTCTCCTCTTCATTAAATTTAATGTTCTTAGGTAACTAGGACATGCCTTATCAGTTGCTTCATGATTCACATCGATGTTCAACTTATTATTTTCCACAACTTTTTTACAATTGACACATGATTTAATTTGCTCCGCACATTCGTTTGACACATGATCACTTTTACCACATTGCCTACAAATGGCTTTAGCTTCAGTGCATTTCTTACTAGTATGGTTGTATCCTAAGCATTTGAAACATTGTACTAACATAAAATCCTCAATTACTCTACATCTATCCCACCCAATATAAATTCTTTCCATTTCCAATATACTGGTAAATCCGCTTGTATCCAACTCGAGAATGACATTTAAAGCCCCTCTTGATGTTTTATATTTGCGTATCACTTTAATTTGACAATCTTTTAATCGTTCATTCTGTTTTTTCAATGTTTCAACAAATTGAACGTCTTCATATTCTTCTGTTACTCCAATCACTTTCACTTTCGGCGAGAATGTTTTACTGGTTTTAATGTCATATTTATCACTGAGCCTTGCTTGGATACTTCTTTCAACTTCCTCTCTGTTGTCTTTGTCACCACATTCCAGCGCAATGCCTCCATTTCTGATATTTGATACTCTATTTATGTGTACTGGAACAACTTTTAGAGATTCCTTTAAATCCTCCTTAGTAATTTTACTCTCCTGCACAGTTTTTGGTATTACAACAATAGCTGGTTCGCTTTTCCTTATACCCTTAACTTTATCAGCAAAAGAAATATTCCCACTGACTACACTTTTCGACATCTTGCTACAACTCTCATTTATATTTCCAATTTTATTATCAATGTCTTTTACCAATTGATTGGAGCTCGATACATCAACTTTTAATACACTCATCTCGGTATCAACTTTCTCTAATACTTCAGCTTGTCGTCTGTATCTCTCATCGACAATATTGATCATACTCACAAGCTTCTCTAATTGGGTTTTGATCGCTTTTAGCGAATTTTTACCACACTCTTTGCACGAAAAAGTCAATTCATTGCTATCAACCCAATTTTTATACGTCGTCTTGGCGAAACCAGGTCCCGCACAAAATATATGAAATACCCGTCCGCACAAACCATCGCACTTAAAAAACTCGCTTCCCTTTGTAATTGCACTTTTGCATTTATCACAATCCATAATTCACTTTATTCAACATAAAAATCAAAACAAAAGGTTTCACTTCGCTGAATTTAATTTAAATTTAAGAATAAAATGCAAGTCTTGCAAAAAATAAATTATAAACCGCTTTACGTATTTATATTAATTTGACACTTCTAGTTCACCCGTTTTTATTTAGTATCTATTTGTCATCAATTCCTTTATTATTTATCACTTTTATATACAAGATTAGTGTTCTTTAGCACTTCACACAGATTATTCTATATTTTTGTAAATATCAAACACCATTTACTATTTTTATTTATTATTTTCATATCACACAATTTAGTTTCACGTTTCTGATATAATCAGAGTTTTAGAACTCTACTGACTGCTTACTCTACTGAAAAAAAATTACGATTGACAACAAATAATAAAATGAGTTTCCTTCAAAATTTACGATTGACAGAAAATAACAACATGTCGTTCACTGGGTTTTAAAGTTACACCGACTGACACCGATGTTTATTTGACATTTCTAACATCATACCACACCGACAACAATTTTTGCAGTGAACACAACCATTGTGTAAATCAAGCACATATAAGAATTTTGTTTGATGCCAGAAAATCTGGCAGAAGAATGTGTGACGTATTGTATTTTAATGCGTACTTCCCGTCCATATTGTTACAGATTCAATGATTTTACATACAAATTTCATTTTAGAACTCTTGCGAAATTACTTACTGTATTACAACACACTTTCTATCGAAAGTCAATAAGAAATGCATTAGTAGTTATTCGCTGATTATGTTGCGTAAACCAGCAATGAGTACATTGATGAATCGCCCTTGAATATTCATTATAAACCGCGTTTAATTGTTCTCAGATACATTCATTGCTAAATGAAAATTATATAGGTGAGTTTAGTCCAGGACCCTGAATATAGTTCATGTAGTAATTAGGAATTTCATCAAGAATTCATCAATGAAAAATTAGGGCAGACCTTTTTTTCAGTGTTGACATCACCATAAAAATTTTCAGGTTATTCGAGATTTATGAGGTTTACTCAAAAATGTTTAACGGTTGGATATCGTTAAGTTACTGGCCTCTGGTAACTTGAGGTGATAGTAAAAGAGAAAATTTATAATCGAGATTATTATTTTCCAAATTTTTAAAAATATATCAAATTTCGAGAAATAATAATTTGATTATCGCTGAAATGCGGCATTCTGCATAGGGTTATATGATATAACTTTGACTCTTAAACTCTTCTCGAAAATATTAATCTCAATCACAAAGCAAAATAACAGAACCATGCATTATTCGACATTATTTCTTGGTTTTAGAAGCAATGTTTATTTTCCTTCAAATAATCAAGTTATAAAAAGGGACTCTTTGTTTAATAGCAGGAAATATTAACCACCAATGATTATGTATACGGGCCAAATGAAGTTATTAATTTTTTAAAAGTGTTCTGGGCCCGTGTTCTTAAAATCCATTAAGTAACAATCACCGGTGACTTTAGTGAAGTGGATGCATTTCAAGAATTCAGGCACTGCACCGCAAGAATAAATTATGGCATGCGATTTAGGCCTTTAAAGTTTAAAATTCTTGCGCTTTTTCCATTTTTTTTCACTACCCCAATTAAAATTTCAACTGGATAAGGAAATAAATCCACATACAAAAAGGTGGATGTGTTTAATTAAAACCCGTTTAAATAATTAGTTTGGGTAGAAAATCAAACTGGAGTCCAGGCAAACCTAAAAAATGTTTATTCAATATTAATTACAAAAAGTGTTGACCCTGTTAAAGTTAGGCGAAAGTAAAAAGTCGGTAATGCAGATTACGTTATTTACATTCCAGCCGAAAATAAAAAATAGAGTGGTTGCTATCTGGATACATATAGAATGGATTAAAAACTAGTATTAAGTGGATAAGTTCTACCTATCGTGTAAAATATCGGAAAATCTATAGCTCCAAAAGATATTTAAAATTGGAATAAATTCATCCTTTAAAGTGTACTTCTGGAGATGCATGGTCTTTATGCGATTTGCCAAAAGCTGTCGCTGGACAAATTTCAGCCCATGTTCCTGAGGGAAAATTCGGTTTTTCAAAAATCATTAGAAACATTGCATAAAATCAGTATAGAGTGTTATAGCTACAGTTGGATTGCATTAAAAAATACAGTTCAAGTTTCTCGTGGGAAATCTGGGAAAATTAAATTTTTCAAAAATCATTACACTGGGTAAATGATACAATAATAGGCACTTATAACAAAGTTTTTAATCTTTCGTATTTAACTTAAATATGGTTAATAAAATACAACCCGTTTTCTGTTCATTGTATAAACTAATCATTTTTCTTTAATTTTTAATTATCGAAATATAATTTTAAATTAAGTTAAGTGAATTATTTAATATTTAAAAAGTGTTAATCTTTCACTAGTAATGGTCACTCAAAAATAATAATCAGCACTGTCTAAATCTACAGTAATTGGCATGACACCATAATAAAAGACACCCACCTCAATTACATTAATGGTCACAAAATTATAGTTTTAGGACATCTTAGTTTTCACAATTATCAGCACCCACAAAATAAAATAAAATAAAATACCTAGGTAGGTGCCTACATATGCCAAATTTCTTTATTTTCTGAAATTCAAATTTTTAATTTTGATTCAACAGGTACCTTAGTAATTCAATATCACATATTATTTCAATATCACATTAATAAAATAAAATAAAATTATAATAAGTAACAATAAATTAAAATTAAATTAAACGCTTAGATTTGCACGAAGGGCATACAAATTTGGGATCAGTTGCAATTTTTGACTTATTTATACAACTGATATGAAATTCAGTTATACAATTTGTACAGCGGATTCCGCAGTTATTTTTGTGGATAGTGTAAGTGCAATAATAGCACATTTTCCCGAACCTAATGTGTTGCTGTATTTTGCTGACATTGCTGTGTCCAATGTAGCATTAGAAGAAGCTATTAAATTTGTTAAAGGCGCTGCCGGCAATATTTGCTCTTCAAAATCGTTTCGCTTCGGCATTACATCGGTATCGCTTAGTTCCAACGTTTTTGTAACCGTTTCATTATTACAAAACAATGTTGAACTGCTATTTCCTTCGTTTGGGGTAGGCAATTCTACATTTGTCGCGGGAATGGCTAGTAAAGCTGTCAACGGTCCTGCCTTCTGTAGCATTTCTTCAAAATTTGTTAGTTTGGTTAGATCATCGGTTATCCTTTCTTCTGACATTATTATAACTGCTACATTTTCATGTAACGACATTGAACTTTGTTGCTTATTAGACAAATTTTCCAGAGGAATAAATTCGTTAAATGTAAGTTTTTTAATTGGTATTTTTTTTAAATTATTCGAGTTTGCTTTCCGTTTCGGTTTGTTATTTGATTTATCCTCTTTTATTTTCTCTGTCTTGAATTCGTAAGTGTTGCCATTGTTCCTTTTCAATTTCCATTTTTAATTTGTACTTTTTCTTTTCCTCCTGAATTTTTACATATCCGGACAAAGTGACGACATAATGTAATTTTTCTTTAAATTTTTGCTTATTTTAAGACTACTTTTTGCCAAGCTAATTTCAATGGCTCAAATGCTGAAACATCACATAGCTGTAATATCCGTGTGGCATTCGAATACCATGTAATTAAAATTATTTTCAATTTATTACACAAAATGCTTAGCTCGTAAGTCAGGTGTGTCACGCGCCCATCCACAAATAATATAACTGACAGTTTTAAATTATTTTTAATAATTTGCGGATGAAATACGTTAGAAATATATTCAATGAACACTTCTTTTGTCATCCAACCACTTTCGGTTCTTCACACACCCCAATATTTCGGAACTGAAATTCGTACGCCTTCTGGTATCCTTTTGCATGAATATATTATGGTGGGAGGTATCATTTCTCCTACGACTGAGAAACTAAACATTACCGTCAAGCACGACTTAGAGGTACACTGCTCAACTTCGTAGACAGTTTTGCTACCAACTTTTGCCAACACGCTTTTTGACTTGGTACATAGATTGAAGTTTGTCTCGTCCCCGTTGAGAATACGAGATGGTTCAGATAACATCGAAATTAAGTTTTTTTCCTTTAAATAGTTCTCAATTTGATCAAACCATTTGTGTAAGTTTTCAGGACATAATTTGAGCTGGCAGCCGTCACCTTCAGTATAAATAAATAAAAAAATTCAATAACTACCTACATATTTTAAAATTCTATTAGAAAATAATTACCGCTTCTGGAATCCTGGTCGTCTTTTCAAAAACAGATTGTATTATCCTTTCCCAGGTCGGTTATGTTCCCCAAAAGGATGATCTCTGGGATAATCATCTAAGAAACGCTTCACAGATTCAATAACATCATCGCGACGTTTAGGGAATCCTTTTCTGGCGCACTCTATTATCCATTCTACAATTGTTCTCTCCTTCGTTTCAGTGAGAATTGCCATTGGCCCTGGGCAATTTTTTTAAATTTTGAGGATAATCGGTACTGTATTGTTGACCGAGGAACATTGAACATTTTAGATGCTGTCTTCTTTCCAATTATTCCAGTAATGACCGCGTCGCAGGCTTTTTTTATATTTTCCTCTAAATATGTCGACTTTTTTCTGGCATCTAATTAAGGTTATTAATAATTAAATCAGGCGAAGTTATAATATAAGTAATGGACACAGGCAAATTATGCATTTGTTAAATTTATTCTGTTAAGATCAGATAAAATTTAAATAATGGTATTTTTTATTAGTTCAACAAATCACTTATTTCACTGATAATTATTATACAATATTAAAAAATTAATAAATTAACTTACCTTATTCTTAACAAATTTAGAACAAATGTCAACAACCACTACTATCTCTCACCACGTACACTTAAACACTAAATTTTCTTATAAGAGAATTTAATAAAACAAAAATGAGCAGCACCTATTAATTTAGTAGGATAAAAGAAAACAAATCTATTATATACGCACACAACTCTAAAATCGCATTTTGACGCAAAATGCTAATAAAACATGAGTGCCAACTAACTACATCAAGTTTTACTAATGTCCATTATTGTATCATTTACCTAGGGGCTAATTTTATATAAAATTTCTAATGATTTACGGAACATCGAACTTTCCAAGGTTTCCGAAGGGAAGCTTGATCTGAATTTTTTTCCAGAGATAGCTATTGACAAATCACATAAATGCAATTCATCTCCAGATATAACACCATAGAGGCTGATTTTATACAGAGTTTCTAATGTTTTTGAAAAATCAAATTTTCTCAGATTTTCCATGGAAAACTTCAACTGATTTTTTTTCCAACGACATATAAATCGCATCAATGCAGTTCATCTCCGGACAAGACACACCCTAGTGGCTAATTTTACACTAATTTTAAATATTTTTGCGTTCCGCGGACTTTCCACAGTTTCCAAAGAGAAAGTAGAGCGATAGGTTTTGTGATGTAAAATTATTGGCAAACGTTTTCAATGCTATCCATACATCTATGTTAACCCTTAGCGGCCACAAGGGGTGAATATGTACCCCAGGTCAAATCACCTTAATTTAAGTTATCAAAAACTACGAAAATCATACTTGTCGCGCATACTTGCATGGCACATAGAAGGAAGAAAAAGTATTAGTAGCGCGTATAAACGATGAATTTCGGCAGGAGTAATGATTTTTCAATAGTAATGATTTTTTTTCTGAAAAACGTCATTTTTCTTGACTTTGCGCATATATAATTTTTTTTTGTCAAATTATCTTGATATTTTCTCTTGTAAATCATATTAGAAATTCAAAAACATATTTCAGAATGTCCATGAATTATTTGGAGTCTCAATATTTAAAATTTGTCTTTCTAGACCGATTTGTTGACTGGGGTGAAAAATCACCCCAGTGTGGCCGCTATGTTACGGGAGCGAAGTGTGGCCGCTAAGGGTTAATATTAGCCTGATAATACAATTTGTATTACCAACTTTTTACTCTCAGCTGGAAACTTTATCAAATTCCTAGATTGCCCATGGGAAACTTGAGCTGAATAATCTAGCAATATATATTGACAAATCACATCAATGCAATAAATTTGATTTTATACAAAGTTTCCAATGATTTTTGGAAAACTAAATTTTCCCAATGAGACCAGATTATCTCTAGTACTCAAAATATCAAACCGCTATGACTTTGTAAGGCTACATAAATTCAGAGTATCTTCAATAAATCATGCCAGAAACAAACCAATTATTTCGTGTTCAATTCGTTCACTTGTCAAATGGGTTGGCAGCTTCTTCTTCGGAATCTTATTTTTGAGATACCAACGTCCGTTGAATAACGCCTAAAATCAATGAATACTTTTTTTGTAGCTGCTTTCTCGTATACCGCACTAAAAATCAAAACAACATAAAGTCAAGAAATTTTTCTTACAGACGAAAAATGTTAAAAATGAACTGCATTCAACAAATTTTCTAAACAAAAATCTTAAAACTTAATACCATAAACTGCAAAGAATATAAAGAGTTGTTTTCTTTACATATACTTTGTACATGCATATATATACAAAAACACCACATAACATCTCTTACATTATCAATGTATGTATTCACTTAATATCTTCATTCAATTATGGTTATGATTATTTTGTTGTTAGTCATTTGATTTTATTATATAAACAAATCGTTAGTTTTATAGTTTTTATTTCGTTTTTTATGGCACATAACAAATAAAATACCAAACAAAATGAGTAAGAAGACTCCAAGTAGATTTTTATTTTGTTTGTGTTTATTTTGCAATTTGAATACGATAATAACTTTTGTTCAAGAATGGTTCTAATTTTTAAGTCCGTTTAACATGTTTAGTGCTTCGATTTCAATCATATAAGAATTCATTTTCAACTGTAATTTATTTATTAACTTTAGAAAATGGCAGAAGTCAGTACATAAATAATTTTACCCCTTCGCTATACATAAGTTCAAAATAATCCGGTTTAACCGCAACAACAATTACTTAAATTTTACACAACATTCTAATTTTTTAAATATCCATTTTCATTTCAACACGAACATAAATAGTTTAAAATGTATCCATATCTCTATCTAAACTAAATTCTTTGACCCTTTTATGTAGATATATATTATGTACAAGCGATACATTGTAAAATATTCAAAATCTTTTAATATTCTTTGCATATTCTCCGCACAAACCCATTCAATTTTTTTCGACGCAACAAACAAGACAAAAAGGACATCATCATATTATTATATTCTTAATGCTCAGGCCGTAACAAAAATACAATAAAAATTATTATAATTGCTTTATTAGCAATTTTTTGGCACCCCTTTTCTTTATTGTGCGCACAGTTTTTTTTATTGCCATTTAAATCAATCACAGAAAACAATGGACGGACGCACACATTTAAGAAAAAAGCATGGCAAGAAAAAAAAGGATAAGACAAGAGTTATATGTTTAAGGACTATAAACAATTTTTATGACCTTTTTTCAATACACATATACCGAATTTATTATTTCTTTTATTGTTAAGATATGATTGTTTTGTTGGTGCTTCCATAGCTAAATTTCTTTTTGAAATTGAAAACGATCGTAAATAAGTATTTAAGATGGATGTAATAAAAGAGGTTGGGAAGTTAATTTTTAAAATTAAGTTTTTGCGGTTTGCAGACGGCTATTATACGAGTATTCATACCTTCGGTTGTTGTTTTCTGCTTTTTTATTTTGCCGGACACTTAAGAGTAAAATATTTTAAATGGTGGTTTGAATATTATACGTGTTTTTAAATCAGTGGTATGAAGTTGAATAAATGGATAAGCCCGCGAATCGCGATAACTCTAGAAAGAATTCCAATAATCGTTTGTATCCATATTCCAAAATTATTATACAAAATTGAACCTATTGTCATGTAAATGTGCTGAATATCATCTTTGGTACCTTTTTCTTTTGTTTCAAGTATTATTTTTAACCTCATTACAGATAACAACAAGACGTATTCTGCAACTTGAGAATTCTATTGTCGAAATTTGTGTCGGTGATTTCAGGTAGATCTATTAAGTCCCATTTGCCAAAGGGCATCTGGCTAGGGGGAAATTGTTTGACACGTATAATAATTACAGGGCACGACTTCTGGCAATAACGTTCTTTGGGTAGCAAAAATTCACAAGGATGGTTGGCCACTGAGACAAATCGTAAGTTATTTGGGATCACCACTGTACAATTCATCTAAATTTTTGTCTAATATTCTAAATTGTTTTGTTGGAAATAATTTTTCTTCGATCAAAAACGCGGAAGATTTTAGACATAAAATTCAAAATATAGTTCTACCTCAAAATTATATCTTAATATCTTTGGACGTCGACTCTTTGTTTACCAACGTAGACTCGTTATTGGTATTAAATTTGGCAAAAACATTTTGGAATGACATAAAATTAAAAAGCAACACTATTTGAATAACCTTTTGGAAGGATTAAAATTTGTTTTGAATCATACAGAATTTAGTTTTAACGGAAGATGTTTTAAACAAGTTTTTGGCTCTCCAATGGGCTCAACAGTCATTTAATAGTTATACTCGGCGAATCAAATTTACTTATGAAATTGAAAATGAAGTAAACGACCTTCATCGGCTTTTCTTGATGTTTTAGTAATACGTAATGAAGGTGGAAGTTTAAAAAGGAACTGGTATATCATAAAAAAAGGTTGGTCGAGTAGACACCTATCTAAATTATGAATCGTGGCTTCCACCTTCATACAAAAACAACACGGCTTTTTTATTGGCGGAAAAGTATTGAAATTATCGGATGGAGAATTTCATTCGGATAATTTCAAAATTTTAACGAACGTATTATTTTCAAATGGCTATCCAAAGAACGTTATTGCCAGAAACATTAGAAAGAAGGGGAAATTTTGGTTTAGGTTTATGAACAACAAAAAGCTCGTTGCTGTGGTTAAAACCGAGGTTTATGAACGCTTTAGAACTGTCATTGTTAACAATATTGTTACAATGCAGAGTTTATGAACACACTCCTGCCGCCTGATTCTCTAAAAAATAAGATAATATGTAAATAGGGGAAGTGTAAAGTTGTACACGTCTAAAGTTTACAAATAAATTTATCGTTTTTGACTAAAATCGCATTCTGTAAAAATATTATATTCAGCTGTAAACTTTATCACTGAGCAATTCAGCACAAGTGTTAATTTTATATTTATTATATCTATTTTACAAATTTCCGTATTTGTGTAATCGCTTTCATCGATTTTAAACTTGCGACAGTACCTTATTTGCAGGATACCCCTTAAAACACTCATTTTTGATTTTGAGCTATCTTTGGTTTTTGGACACGTGTAATATTTTACGAATACATTGATCAGAATGGGAAACCGTTATATATGTATGTATAAATAAAACCTAGCAGTATTTTAGAGCATTTTCGAGAGTCGCGCTCCTGAGAACTTTAGATTTTCCCGTAAGCCAATTTTAATAGTATGAATATGGTCCCGATCCTTCATCTTATCAATAGAAGGATTTTTTTCGTTATTATTTTAATTTAATTATTTTAATTAGACATATTACGCCAAGAGGAATATGGGCCTCTAACCACACGGAAAAAACTAGAGTTGTTACCACGAAGAAAACGGATTTTTAACTGAAGAAAATGTACTTTTTTCCATTTAAAAGCTAATTTTCTTATTTCTTTCGCGTTTTTCTTCATGTAAGATTTGTGTTTCTTGAAATGATAAAAAAATTCTTGAGTTAAAATTTGTTGCTTAATTCCATATAACTGCTCAACTTGATTGAACAAAAAAAAAAACAGCGAAAGGAGAAAAATACGATTGTTTTGTTTTCATTTTCTTGCAACTAGAAATTGACTGTTTTCTCAAACTATATTGTCCAATTTTCTTGGAATTGGTTATTTTAAAAATAAAAAATGTTCTTGATCGACACAAATAAAATTTCTTGATTCAAGAAACTATTGAAATGTTATTGATAAGATTGGATTTTTCTTAAATCTATAAATAGAATCTTTTCTCAAAATATAGGTATTTATTATCCAATTTTCTTGAAATCATCCATTTAAAAAATTTAATACATATTGAAATAAATAAATGAATTTCATAAAAGCATTTTTATGTTTTAATTCAAATTTAATTATTTATGGTTTGCAAACATTTGTGGAGAGTACTGTATGCAATGAGAGATTAGGGCCTTTTGTACACATTCTGCTAACTTTGTTCTTTTTTATAGCTGAAATAATTGGGTTACAATGAACAACTAAGTTGGGTGTCTAGAAATTTGACTAGCCAATATACTAGTATGGTTCAGAATATGGAATAATTTGGAAAATATAGTACAGCATTCCGAATAATTTAGATTATTATTAATTAGGTGGCACAACAAGGAAAAATTTATTCTATCTTCGAAACAACTAATTTGTCTATGTTATTCTTGAACTGAAAAGGAATCTTCAATTGAAGAAACTATTCCCTAATAAATTCTATTAACAAGAAAACTATGATTTTATGTCTCTCAAGACAAGAAAACATTTTCTTCTCTTAAACGATCTTATTTAAAAATCGCATTTTTCATTTGAACAAAAATTTCTTAATCTGAGAAAATATTTTTAATACAAGAAATTGTTTCATAATATGAAAAGCTTGTTTCTCAGAACAATAGAATAAAGTATTTCAACTAAGTAAGCCTTTCTTGAGATGAGAAAATTATCATTAAATTGTTATAATTGTATGTATATACCATTATATATATAATTCGTACCAAACAATGAAAAACGTAAATTTTTTTTGTGATTTTGAAAGTGGGATTTTTTGAAAATTTTCTTTTGTTAAAAGTGAACAATCTTATATTTCTTAAACGGTGGTGTTTCCACTTCAAAGTGGTGTAAAGTGAAAACAGAAAAAGGATTTCTGTAAACATTTAAAAATGTTTTTAATATTTTCTCCCGCCTTGCTCGATACTCAAATGTCTCAGATCTTCAAAACATATGTAGGTAAGTATTTCTGTTAGTATTTTACTTTAAAAAAAATCCTATTTCCTGTTTTACAGAAAAAAGAAAATGCTAAAAATTATTGGCATTAATTATGTTGGCACAGAAGAAGGCAAAATATGAATTTATTACATGTAAAGATAACAAATCTAACACATTTAAATCATTTGATTTACACTTCCAAATGAAATTAAAATATTTAAACCAAATTTATTATCTATTTAAAATCTACAAAAATTTTTGATATAGTGAATAGTGATACTTTTTGTAATAATGTTTGATAATTAAATTTTTAGTTAAAAAATAAAAATTGAAAGTCTGAACTTAACATTATATTACAACGATTATAAGCTTAGTTCTAAGTGAAAATTATTTATAAAATTATAATTATTTATATTTAAATATAATGAAACAAATAATAATCGAAATTATCAAATATGTATTTAAATATTTTCTATATCTGATGGTGAAATAAAAAAACACAAAAATAAATTTTCATTATTTGTATTATTTTAAACACTCATTTCACAAATTTCGGTTTTGTGGTTTCAAGAAGGTGATTGTTAAACTGCAGAATTATCGAACCATTTCACAAATTGAAGAAATATTAACTGAAACGAAGAAATATTGCGTAACCACACCTGAAGAAATATTGCATTGTCACAAGAAAAGTGTTTCTCTAGTGAAGAATATTCAAGTTCCCTGGAAGAAGAAAACTGATGCATACAAGAAAACACAAACAATAGATTTATAAATTGTTTTCTATAGTCAGGAAATAGCAAATTTCTTATAAGAAATAAACGGATGCATATACAAGAAAATCCAAACAATAGATTAGTAAATTTTTACTCTACTTAAGAAAATATGTGTTTTCCAGCAAGAAAATATCTGTTTATTTACAAAAAATGCTACCTAAATAAAGAAACGAGATTTCTCACCATAAAAATTTCTAGTTTTCAATCAAAAGAATCGGTTTCTACAAACAAACCGATTTTGTTAAACTTAAGAAATAAGAAATAACCATGAAGAAAATCATATTCTCTGTGTAATTACGTTTTCTTGTATCAAGAATTTAGTTTTCTCATATCAAACAATTAAAGATTATTTTAATATTTTAGAAGAATTTCAAATTGAGAAACGTAAAGTTTGTGGTGAGAAAAATTGCGTTTAGCTGAAAAATGATGTACAAATTTTTTTGAACTAATCCGTTTTTTCTTCATATTAGAAATTATTTTTTTCCGTGCAACAAAAGGGCGCATTGTTTACCACGAAAGCGAAAGCAAGCGCTAATCGCTAATAATCGGGAGTAAATGGATTCAACAAACTTAAGACGCTCGACGATTAAGAGGTGAGCATTTTCACCAGTATTTCTCTGTCAGTCATTAATGGCGATGTTGAGAGCCAACAAAGAGGTTTCGGGCATACACGGGTAAGTTTCCTTTGGGTTATTGGAAAGAAGTAATAATAACCGAACCATTGTAATACATTATATTACAGTCTTTGAGTTACTCTGAAGTGATCGATAAGGATCCTCCAATGCAGGTCGAATACCACATGGATGAATTATTGGTAGAATTTATCGATGTCAAGCAGGAGCTATACCTAAACTGCTTGTGATCAATTTTGTATCTCGCGCTTGAATATTCATCTCAATTTTCAGGGTACCAATGGAGACACACATCGGTTCCCCAACATCGATAACTTTGGGCTGTTTCATTTTTTTTACCAACGCACTCAAAAACGCACATACAAAATACCTTTCCCAAGATAAAAAATAGGTGCAAATTGTTGACGGAAATTTTACTTGAATATTTACAATTTAGCATTTTTAAATTTTAGAGAATCGAAAAATAGTGTGTGTAAACGGTCGCTTCACCCAATTACACATTATCTTAATTTTTAGAGAATCAGGCCCCTGGTGTTTTAAAATAATATGCTATTTTAGCTTTTCGTATTAAAGAAGTGACCTTATTCCTAGCAGAAAGATAATCTTTTAGAAAATGCACGATTAGTGACATTTTATGTTGTGAAAAACATTTTTCACGAAGATTGTTATAAATAACAACAGCTTGCCATTAGAATTATCTACAAAATGTAACATTTCAGAGTTTAATTTAGAGAAATAAGACCCCGTAAAATTGCAGCCAATATTTTTATAATTTGGAATTGAGATATATTCTAGTTTAACTTTTGGGATTTTAAACCAATACTAAATACAAATTAAGTCGTCATCAGATTTGTTTTCAATAATCGATTTTTTTTACTTTTGTTAATAAATATTTGGTCAAAAATATTTTCACTACGATACGAGTTGGTTTGAACGAAATCGAATATTTATATGTAAACTCGAAGATTGTAAGAAAATCACCGCGAATGATTACTTGATTAAATTTCCCAAATATTAAAACATAAAGCAACTCCACCACGACGAGTTATAAGTCAATCATTTCTTAAAATACCATACCCGATATTCACAGTTTGTTTTGAAATATTACGATTTAGCAACGATTCCAAAATACACAACAAGTCAAATTTATAATTATTTACCAACAATCTGATTCCATCCATATGACAGAAGGCTACGAGGGTTTAAATGACAAATTTTAATCGTCTTACTTGAAAGCGATAATTCTAAATAAAATTAGAACATATTAAAAAAAGGTAATTTGTAAATTTTTAGGTTATTACTATTGGTAGTTGAACAAACCTATTTTTTTAATGATTGTTGATAAATATCTAGTATTACTTTGAATCCAAGAGGCCAAAATTAAGGATCTGAAATCTTCGTACTAAAATCGACAAATACAAGCCTTTACATTTTATTCGAGATTTTATTTTATTGAAAATATGTTTATTTTAAGTAAATACATAATATTCGTGGGCTGAGTCTCAATTCAAGAGCATATTATGAGATATAATTTTATCAGAATTACCTGCAGGCAATTAAAGTCAATAAACAAATGTTCAAAAATAGAAGACAGCTCCTATATGTTCGAAAGATAATTTTTTACAATCTAAGAAAAAGTGAAGAAAATTAAATCATACACCAGAGAGCAGTATTTGTCTTAACAACTGAGAAAAACACTTAACACTAAAAAGTATGAGAATTATCGCCTTAAAAAATATTCTATCAATAATCCAAGTTGTAGGCAACCGGTAAATAAAGTCGGTCATAGCAACTTAAGAAATAGGGGCACAATAATCGCCAACACTCACACAGAGTTTAATAACCAATCAATGCCCTCATATTTGCACTTAGAAGATTTTATCCCAAGCGAGTAAATTCGCGCGCATTTCAGAAACAGCAGGACAATTTTGGAAAAATCATAATAATAATAAAACCGATTTCTCGTAGATTTCAGGTCTACAGAAACTCAAAATAGTTTTGCTGTAAAGCGAGCGCGTTTGGGAAAAGTAGAACCGATAAAAAGAAAATAACTCAAATACCCAATTAAAATGATCGCAAATATTTAGGAATAGGAAAAATTTCAGGCTTTTGCTATTCGTAATAATTTTCCTAAAACGGTCCTAATTTTTTTTATGAGTATTTTAGCAAATAGTTCACGTCAACTAAAAGTCCCGCTCTCGTTGTTTTGAAAACAGTGCGGTTCAATGATCCGTTCCGAGCAAATTACAAACCAGACAGTCCCTTTTCCGCTGAATTGAAGTTTCTCGTAGATAATTCAAAATTTTCGGTTTCACAATAATAAATTGTTGTATGGGTCTATTGGCTATGTTACTGTGGCATGATCCTGTTGAAAGTAAAGGCCACTTACATCAAGTTCAGCTTCTTCTTGTACCAAAAAATTATACAGCATAGCGCTATAGCGACTATCATTGACAGTAGGAGCCATATCTTCGTTGTCTTTAATCCTCACAATTGACGATAAAAAAAATCCGCAATGTTGAATACGACTAAGCCGGTAAAGAAAAATGTGTTTTGTATATTGAATATATTTTCGTACCTGAAAACTGTTTTCCTGAATTTTTAGTTTTGTTTTAGATATACATATAATACTCGTAGTTGTCTGCTCCGTCTACGACAATAATCGAACACACGGTAAATAGTTAGTGTTCGAGTTCTAATCAGAACGTGCACTTAAACAATATGGAAAACAAAGAATTCAAATATTTATCTAATCTACAAATGAGCAGATAACACAACATATCTAGATTTAATTTTAGTTCACTGTCATTATCCATTATAGGCTCTCGAATGAAGAAAAGGAAATATATTTTCAAAGTGGAGTATTTAAACACGAATACATAAGATGATGAGCGTAACTCATTTGCCGACGATGATATATACCCTAATAATGTGCCTACAAATGATCCTGAGGAATCAGATGTGGAATTAGAAAGCATTATACCCGAAATAAATAAGAGCACTGACTCAGAAGCCGATGACAAAGACCTTTGCGTTGATGATGCTTATACGAATCCGGATTTAATCAACGATTACTACATCGGTAAAGATGGGACAAAGTGGAGTACTAATAGTCCCAATTTGCATCGTTTGTGCGCGCATCACGTTTTTCGTGAGCCGTCGATTATTTGAATTATTATATTCCGAAAGGCCAACTAGGAATTCACCAGGAGAAAGGGAACCGGGAACCTTTACAGGAGGAAAAACTACTAGGCTATATGGGACTTCTGATTGTCATTGGAACCCACTGACCGATCAAATTATGAACCTGTGACACAGTTCTGAAAGAAAAATCCATATCCCATCATATATCGGGTCACAATGTCTGTTCGGCGTTTCTTCAATATACTACGGTTTATTCGATTTGATTCTAATGCTACTTGACAAATGCAAATGGAAACAGGTAAGGCGGCACTCATTATGGAAATCAGCTTTATACCACATAAATCGATTACTGTAGATGAACTTCTTTTTCCGTTAAGAGGGCGAACGAAGTTAATCCTGTATATCTATTCAAAACTCGCAAAGTACGAAATTAAAAAATGATGGGCTTTTGATTCAGACACAGCATATCCGTTGAATGAGCAAATTTATACGGGTAAAATTGTTAATTTACGGGACAAAAATCAAGATGGGCGAGTTTTCAAAGAGCTTAGTGCTCCCTATAAAAATAGCGGATGCACCGTGACGACGAACAATTGTTTCACCTTCCTGAAACTGGCGCAAGATTCACTTCAGTGGAATCTTTTAATCGTCGGTAAACTAACAAAACAAAAGCTATTTTCCTTTGGAATTTAAAGCTTCGAAAACCAGAAAAGTTCTCGATCACATTTGGGTATGGAGATAAAACTGTGATTTGGTCGTATGTCCCAAAAAGCTGCAAATCGGGGCATTACTATCCACCCAGCATTCGATAATGGCGTTTCCGGACCAAAACTAAAGCCGAATATAATCTTGTATTTTAATGCAATAAAATGGACAGTATGGACAAAATATTGTCACAACATACAACAAAACGAAAAACCAAGCGATAGGTACTTGCAATGTTTTTCATCATAATCGACGTAGCATTCTTGCAGCCTTTATAATTTATTTCACCAGAAACCCATCAAGCTAACAAACAGTTCAAAATAACCGGCTGAGATAGTATCTGGAAGATTTGGGAGAAAGGATATACTTTCCTTTAATAAAAAACAGGCACTAAATCCAACGATTATGCAACACTATTCTACCAAAAGCGCAATTAGGTGTTCGAATTAAAGAATTACTTGAACCTGATAGTCCTTTCATTCCAGATGAGCTAATGGATCGAGATCCAGCTGGTCGAATAACTAAGGAAAATTGGTGTCCACTGGTTAAAACCTATCTATCAAAGACATAGCCTTACCCAAACTGAGTGCCAAGATTACTATATGAATAGTTCAGTTAATATTTTGTTTATATTCTGTAATGTTTTTTTCTTTTTTATGTATATTACAATATTTTTAATTCTGAACGTGATAGACAATGAAAAATGAAATTTGACAACTTTCATATGACATAAAATAAACTAAAAATAAAATAATAAATTTGAGTTTTTTCTCATAAATAGCTATATGGGGGGGGGGGGGGGGGAATGTCCTTACCCAGGTAAATATTGTCAAGGTGAGGTCGAAACATTGTGAAAATTGCAAAATCAAGTAATGTATTAACACTGTTTTCATAAAGTTATCAAATTTCAGAAAAAAAAGGAAAATTTAGCACTGAGCCGAAGCAGTTTTAAATTCGGGTTAAAATTCACGAAGCATCTTAAAAAGTAAAACATACTATCTTTACCTATGCGTAAATATTGACAATGTGAAAAGTACGGTTCCGAGATTCGTTCTGTGCAAATCCCACATCACAGTCAGTGACTTTTTTTGGCTAAATTGGATTTTCTCGTGAATAGTTCGAGAATATTCAGTCCCCCCCAGTAACGAAGTTTTACTTATTGACACGGTCGTTGAGGCAAGAGTGCGCTTCATCGCTTCTGATATTTTCCTGCCAAAAGCCCGTTTCGATTTGAACGCTGTTTGAAATGGTAAGACCGCGATTTAAATTTGCGGTTGTAATGGGAATTCACTATCATCTTCATGCACACTGTCAATGTTCTCACTTGAGCATCACATACACTGACTGCTACTTTTCTGTGCATTTATAATGAAATGACCCTCGGTGCTTTTGCACAATGATATTTTGATGGAAATGCACTTTGAGCGCAAACAACCGAAAGATAATTTTCATAAAACAGTTTCAGCATTTCTGCTCGCTATATCGGTGCAGAAATACTTAAACTATTTTAAATCAAATTGCAAGCGCCTGCCTGCACTTCAAAAAATTCAAACAAGACTAGAAATGTCAAGAAATACGAAAATGGATCCACCTTTTGATTGTTCACTTAAGTATGGTCCACCTGATAATTGTGACAAATCATTTTGTGAAGGGCTGTGAAACAGCGAATTTATTAAACTTTTTTCCTATACAGTTATAAACCCTCATATATATTAATTTTTGTATCCACCACCCTAATTGAATTCAACATTGTATAGTTCATTTTCAAAAGACAAACACTACACACAAACATACTCATTTTTATTTCTAATTTACTTGCTATACAAACATTTTGTGTTCGGTTAATAAAACCAACAATGAAATACGTAATTGAAGAGACGTAAAGAATTTTGAACAAAAAGAAGAACTTCATAAGATACTTACTTACCATTGGAGAAATACACGAACAAATAATATTCTTTTTATTTCTATCACAAAGGAAATCATATGATTTTTAATGTACATATATCTAAGTATGTATGAGAATATACATTCTAAAACGAATATCTAAAAAAAAATGTCTTGACAAAAACTCTTGATATAAATAATTTAAATAAACGCGTATTCATACGAGTATGTAATTGTTGATCACCCGTTTGAAAAAAATATCCAAAAATTCTCTCGTACTTATTACAAGCATGACTATGCACTGTATAGTACCAAAAAAAAAAGAGAACAAAAAAATTTGAAATGAAAGACGCCAGAATTATGTTTTAAGAATAAATTTAATTTAACTTATTTTCATTTTATTATTTTTCTTACTTCATGTCTTTTAATTTTAATTTATGTTTTCTTTTTCTTATTTTTATTTTTTTTTTTATTTCTGTAAGACGCAAAATAAATTTAAAATGATATGAATTATTTTATATAGACTTTTCTGGGTACATATTATAATTTTTTTTTGTTAGAAAATGGGGTTTGCGGGGGGACATTGATAATATTTTTCCTTATTTTTCATACGTACATATTTATTTCACTTTTTTATTTTGTTACTTGCTCTTACTTGTTTGTACATATAGTACATCACATATAAATTAAACAAACTAAAAATGGAGATTTTATATTTTATTACATGGATGGAATTTTAAAATATATAAAATGTCGCCTTAATTGAGATGGTTAATGGTATTTTGTTTAGTTATTTACGTATCAGTTGCAATTTTAGAGGTAGTTAAACCCCATAATGCTGCTATATCGAATATCTGTTCTACTGACCCACATTTTGAAAATATATAAACAAGTTTCGAATACCAATTTTTACATAGATATAATCTATAATCACATATTACGATGATACGAGAAAATATCAAAAATTCAAAGAAACCAATTTTTTTTTTAAACAAAAAGTCGATGAAAAATAATGATGAATACCATAAAACTGACCACACCAAACAAAATTCATATTCGTTTTATTATCAACAATGTATCGCATGGAATCAATGTTTCTTAATAAAAAAAATACAAAATAACAGATTTAAAATTCCCGCCTCCTTCATCAATGCCGTATTTCTTCTTGAGGTAAATATACAGACGCATACAGCACACATCTTATGGGAACAAAGAAGAGCACCATTTCCATGTTCAACGAACTCATTAATCACCCAAATTAACGAAAATATAGCATGCATACATACTCGTCGATACATATACTCAAAATGGAAATAACTAAGAAGGATACATGAAAAGAAATTTGAAACCGAAAATATTCGTATATAACATAACCAAAAAAATCTATTTTTGTAAAAAAATAAAAAAAAAACGAAAATCTTGATGATGATCATCATCCACATTATAATGATTATCTTTAATCTCAAATATCCTCATTTTATATGAGCTCATGTACACAACATACTTTTTTTTTATATGTATTTGTATGTATAACAATATCCTTAAGGCAATGATATCTGATCTTTATTACACAATTTTCGTTACTTTTATTTTCAATGTTGTTTTTCATGCGGTTCTAATAATTTTTGTTTTCGTCTTCGTCTTAATTTTTTTGGATGTGATATTCATTTAAAGATGATATGGTTTTTTTATATTTTAAATAGTAAAGATATGTTACATAGCACACTGATTGGGAAACTGTTTTATTTGATATATTATGTACAATACTATTTATTGGTTGTACACCGAGTTTATTTTTTTACATGTACCACGCATCCGGTGTGGTTAGGTGAATTATTTATGTATTCCAGAGAAACTCAAATTTATCTAATTAGAAACGTTAAAATATTGCTGCTCATCAGGCATGATAATATCTGAAAATTTGACAGCCCCGATAGTTAAATTATTGTTGGTATGTATAAGAAAAATTTCACATCATATGGTTGTTGATAAAAAAATGGTACTTAAAAAATCGACTTAACTTTTTAGTAGTGATGTATGATCTGCTTTAGAATAAGCTTGCGATAATGTTCTCCCTAGTAATTCAAATACAGCTTTTTCCAGGAAAATATTCAAAAGAATCGTTTATCTCGAGGTTCTATGATGTGATGTATCACTAGCGCTATTTGGATCTTCATTTTATTGTCATTTTTTGTAAAATGAATAAATTCTATACCTATATGTTGTAACACTGGATATGTTCCATTCTTTATGTGTTGCTGCTCACTTATGTATATGATAATAATATTTTAAACTAAAAATGGTACGTGTGATAATGTTTGCTAAATTAATTTATTCCATTATTTGAAGAGCATTTTCTGTTTATTCAAGGTACACAAATGTCCCACTTTTCTTTGTAATTTCATAATAATGCCTTACTTATAGGGAAACAGACAAAAAACAGTTTGGTACCTTATTGAAGAAAATTAGAATTCCGTTTAACCCTTTACACTTTCGTGGATAAAAAAAAATATTGGTGGTTTTACACTATGAAACTTTAAAGGCGACTGTTCGATTGTGCGATTTTTGATCCTCACTCAAAATATTTTTTGTCTATACTTTATTGACATTTTGTTTGACTTGTCAAATTCATTGATTGTGGTTAAACCAAAATATTTTTTGAATAATTGTTTTTGGCGGTTTTTGGGCGAACTATTAGTTTTGACGCGCTTTATTTGTATTTATTAACAATCAATAATGGCTTTAACCAAGGAAGGCGCGATTGCGATTTTAAATCGGGATATGGACATTCTAAATGGCGTGTTTACTTTATATTTAGAATACGAAAATCGACATATTCGTAATATTCAACGATTTAACATAAACCAGGTAAGCCACAACAAACGACAACAAGGATTATATCGAAACCTTGTCAGTGAAATGAGGTTAACCGATATATTGAAACTTTTAAAAAAATTGCATCGTACTAGCTATTGTTGGCCCTTCAATTCAACGGCTTGATGTGGGAGAAAGGTCAATCAGTGCTGGCGAACGATTGTCATTAACCATTCGGTACACGGAAAAAAATAAATTGGTCCTCAGATAAGAAAACGGACTTTTAATTCAAGAAAATATACTTTTTCTTCATTGAAAAGCTAATATTCTTATTTCTTTCGAGTTTTTCTTCATGTAAGAATTGTGTTTCTTGAAATGAAGAAATACTCGAAAGAAATAAGAAAATTGAATGATGAAAACCCATGGAAATCTCGCGGAGTATGTAAAAAAAAAAAATAAGCAAGGTTTAGTCTTAGGTAATTTTCAACAAGAAATTTATTGGTGAGCTTGGTTGTGACCTTGACCTTCATCTTCAAGGTCATATTGAGGTCAAGGTAATTTTTTTATAGGGAAACCCCTATTTTTGACATCGCATTCGAAAACAGCGATCAATTGTACGTTAGAATATGTATTTTCAATGACCTCCCAAGATCACCTGAAGGAATATAATGCTTATATGAGTTGCTACGAATATTAAAACAATAAAAATTAAAAAAATGAATTCTTAATTTTTAAAATTTTTATTTTTTTTTAGTTTTCAAAGCAAATTATAAGCTTTACAATTAAAACATATTCCTTCTTACAATTGATCGCTCTTTTCGAATCCGATGTTAAAAACTGGGGTTTCCCTATAAAAAAATAACCTTGACTTTAAAATGACCTTGAAGATAAAGGTCTAGGTCACAACCGAGCTCATCAATAAATTCCTTGTTGAAAATTACCTAAGACTAAACCATACATATTTTTTTTTACATACTCCGCGAGATTTCTAGGGGTTTTCATACTTTCCCCTCGCAATGTAAATTCCTTCAGATGATCTTGCGAGGTCATTGAAAATACATACTCGGACATAAAATTGATCGCTCTTTTCGATTCTGTCATCAAAATTAGAGGTTCTAATTTAAAAAAATGACTTTGACCTCCAAATGACTTTGAAAATGAAGGTCAAGGTCACAACCAACCTCACCATTAAATTCCTTGTTGAAAATTATCTAAGAATAAATCTTGCGAATTTTTTTTTGGACTGAACTCCGCGAGCTTTTAGTGGTTTCCCCAAGTAAATTCGAAATTCGCATCGAATTTTAAACATGATTTTAAAATGATTTTCGAAAATCGTTGCTATAGCAATAGCAATAGTTACGACTATAAATTCGGGCCTAGGTGTCATAAAATGCTTACGTGTCTCGTAAGTGGCTGATCCGAATGGTATGGTTGGATTACTGGATACTGGATTACTGGATTAGCTACTTCCCGAGATATTTAAGACTCTTTAAGACAAACTTGTAAAGTGTTACAAGTAAAATCACCAACGCTGAAAATACTATTTAAATTAAATAATTTTCTTTTAGAAAGTTTTCTCTTGCTTCATATACTTATATGTATATGACTAATATCATTAACTAATTTGGTCTGCCACTTACGGAAATTTGCGCTCACCGACTGCGCAAAAGTTATTAATAGGCATGTATCCCTTTGGTAAATATGGTTTATTAAATGTCGGTTTTCTTTCATATTACGCATTACCTCTTTAATCAATGGCTCGGTTGGGTTTGCGGGATTTTTGTTTCGTACCACTCCTGGACATGAATTTTGGTCGCAAAATTCCTCACTGTCTCATGAGAATTTTGTATACGTACAAGGTGTATAATATACATATTGTAATTATGTGCAATCATATACATTCTTTGTATTAGTGTATCGTTTTCAATATCGTTGTCGATTTTGGATTCTTGAATTCTGAAATTAGCTGCGAGATTTGTTCTATCAGATGGATTAGTTGAGGTCGAAGTTTGGTTTCTTGTTGTATGCTGTTGCTTGTTGGTGTTAATCGGTCAATCAATTCCTCGTAATTGTATAAATTATTCCCCTTGATATTTCGTCCGGTCCCTTGTTTTATAGTTACTATCGAGTCATCGTATTCATTGATATTCAAAGTTGATGTCAGACCCCATAGCCATGCTCTAAAAGTAGACATAATTATTGTATTAGATTTTTGATCTGATTCTTATGGATTCGCTTTCCCGATGTTGTCGTGGTTGTAACGTTATTATCCTCGGCTACTATTTCTTTTTGAAATTTTGGTTTGTTTTTTGACTGAATTTGTTTAATTGCTGTAAAGATCGTTTCCTGAGCTTTCCTGATTCTTTCAATTAAATCCTCATTTATTTTGGTTTTGAAATCGGTTAAATTCTGGTAGTTTACCTGTGGCGTTCTCCCAAAAGAGATATCGCTGGGTTTCTGCTGGATGACTGAGGGTATAGAATTATTGTAGCGATCTACCGCTATATGTTGATCAATTCTTTTACTGTCAATTCTTTGAGTTCGTCTTGTAAGCATCTGAAGATTTCAATTACAGTGGACTCTCTCGACAGACCCATTTACCTCACTTCTCTGTGACGGTGCTAGGTAAATTTCGACTCCTAAGGTTTTCAGGTAATCATTAGTAATAGGGCTTACAAAGCTTCTCTCATTGTCCATTACAAGCATCTTGGATACGGTAAAGTAGTGCAGCGCCTTAATTATTTTATCCCTAACACGTGGGATCGATTTAGATTTGATAAGAAAAAATTTCGCAAATTTTGAGAATTTATCCACACGCTGGATAAGAATTTTTCGTTCTTGATTTCCATTATGTCAACATGGAGTATTTCCGCTGGATACGTCGCGTCGGGATGGGTGTTTCCTGGATTTGTACTAGATTTGGACGTCTATCATACTTATTGACGTTGCAGGTATCGGAGGCTAGCGTATATTTATTATTAGGCTAGCCATTTGCGGAAAATAGTACTTTTCCAAGATTTGTTTGTTGTTTTCTATATGATTCTGGTGTGCCCTTCTGTGTTCCTTCTTTATAATTGAGTATTTGTTTTCTTCATTGCAGATAGTTAGTCAAATTTTATAATTCAAGTAGTGTTCCTTAAAGACTTCTTGTAAGATTTGTATAAATTCTATTTGTATAAACATATATTTTTATCCCATTGATCACATTCGGGTTTAATTTCTCTCGTAGTATTCTACCTAGTGCTTCTTTATTTATTTCTGGTAGGCTGATGTGGCGTCTATGGTAGGATGGATGAGGTTCTTCATAAGCGTAGATTTCTTTGCCTCTTTTGAGTATAATCTGATATTTGAATGCATTAATTGGTGCTTCACAGTATTTTATTAGGCTTGTAGAATCTTCTTCGGCGCTGTGAATTGTTCCCTCTATGGAAAGTGTGTTTGCTTAGCGGAGCCAGGCTTGTAAACAAGTTCGTAGTTATACTCGTCCAGACGCGCCTTCCATCTTTTCAACTTGGCGTTACTGTTTTTGTTGCTAAGTGCAAACGTCATGGGTTGGTGGTCTGTAAGGATTTTAATTTTCTTCGCTCCATATAAGTAATTCCTCAGACTTTCCAAAGCCCAAATTATTGCCAACATCTCCTTTCCGTTGACTGCATAATTCTCTTCTGTCTTGTTTAAAGATCTGGAAATAAACGTAACTGGTCTATCTTTTCCGATATCTCCTTGCGATAATACGGCTCCTATTGCTTTGTCTGAGGCATCGGTGGTCAGGTTGAATGGTTTGTTGAAGTTAGGAAGTACTAATATCTCCGGTGATGATAGTAGCTTCTTAATATGACGAAAAGCTTGAATCTTGGTTCGCCTTAATCTGGGCGTGTTCACCTCTTCAAATTAATAATAAAACGCCTATAATATGATGCTAATCCGAGAAATGATTTTAGTTCTATCAGATTCTCAGGGTTTTTTAGGTTCTGGATAGCAGCTACTATTTTTTGGATCGGCCCTAATTCCTTGGTTTGTGATGATATAACCTAGGAATTCAGTTTCTGCTTTTAAAAATTCCGCTTTGTCCAAATTTATCCGTAGATTGACCTTTTCAAGTTTAGAAAATATTTGTTCGATGTTCTTCCTTGGTTTCCCCTTCGAAAATAATTATGTCATCAATGTAGACATAATAGGTTTTGCCAATAAATTGTTTCAACACGTCATCTATCATCCTCTGGAAGATAGCAGGTGCGTTTTTAAGTCCGAAGGGAAGTCTCAAAAGTTCGTATTTCCCTTTCATGGTTGAGAAGGAGGTTTTCGGTACGTCGGACTCTTTCATTTTAATTTGGTGGAATCCTGAATCCTGATGTAAGATCGATTGTGGTGAAGAACTTAGGATTCCCAAGGTTGGTGATCGTGTTGAAAATGTCTGGAATCGGGTAAGTATCTGAGATGGTGACGGCATTTCACCGCTTGAAATCAATAACCATCCTGTATTTTTGTGTACCAGAAGCATCCATCTTATTTATTTATTTATTCGGTGAATTATATGGGTTCCTCGAAGGCCGTAAAATCCCATCCTTTAGAAGTTTGTCAATTTGATGTTCCGCTTCGTTCCTCATATTGACTGGATAGGGATAGGATTTCGTATAGATTGCTTCTTCCGTAGTTGTTTTCATTTCAGCCCTCACAGTAGTATCGATTGGTGTTATGTTATTTACTGGACCAAACAATGTTTTATATTTTGATAGTTATATCTGAATTTTCTGTTTTGATTCAGAAGAGAGGTGGCTATCTCGGATTTTCAAACTATATACCTGAGAAGCTTGTTTTGCATGAAGTGGTATCTTAATCTTTGAGACAAGTTTTAGGATGTTATTTTTTCGATCAATAACTGCATCGAGTTGTTTCAGTGTGTCATTGCCAATTATGCCGTCGAATGTTGTTAATTCCGGCAGAACAAAAAATGTTATTTCTTTGTCGATCCCGATGCTTTTAAAAAATTGTCCACCAATTTTCAAGCTGATTTCGATTTCTCCTCCTGCAGATCTTATTTTGAATTTCGCATTGGTGGGAATTATGTTCTCAATTATGTGTTATCTGTTCTCTAACGATGGATCAATATCCATTGGTTCTAGTGGTTTAGGATGTGTTGGCCTTGGCGGTACCTTGATATTTTGGTGCTGAATGTTATATGATATCGTTAATGTTTTGGCAACCTTGTAGTATTGGCTCATAAATACATCCTTATGAAAAACCTTTTCATATCGGAATATAAGTACTAAAACAAAGCTTGCTTCTAATAGGCGATTTAATTCGAAATATATCTGCATCTAAATTCTCTTATCTTTACAACAAATCTAAGGTTATCGCTTTAGCTGTTACCTGCTTGTGAAACATTTTTTTCAGGGTAGTTCCAAAGAATATCTAATAGCGTTTCAGGAAAATGAACATGCTTCTTGCTTTAAATATTAAAGATTTCCGGGAAATATTTCCCGGGACAAATAAATAACAGCGGATATACATAAAATGTAACGATGTTTGTTTTAGGAAAACCAAAGTACCATATATCCTAGGGGCTAATCTTATAGGATCCCAGAACCCACTTACTAGGATCGATCCGACGGCCTTTACAACATATCTAAGGTTATTGCTTCAGCTGCTTAATTGCTTATGAAATATTTTTTTTAGTAAATTAGCTTTTCAGGAAAGCGAACACCCTTATTGCGACTTCATACTTTAAACTAACAGGCAATTCCAAATGAGAATCAATTTTGATATTTCTCATTTATTCAGTTGTAACTAGTGTGTAGGTTACGAAGTTTCAAAAATAATTTTCCCCAAAATTTTCAATGTTTCAGATGAGATCTTCTTTGACAGTAATTCCAAAACCTAGAAGAGAAGTATTCATATTAGATTTTATCTCACACACAACTTCTTTGGTGTTGTCGGTAGGATTTTTTTACTTTCTTGCACAGCTTGTTCAGTTATTATCTCGGCTTCTAATGTTTGGTCTTGATGTGACTGGAATATTTTTTCGAGGTGTTTAGCAAATTCTCGAGCTTTGTCTTCATTATTCCTAGCCCATTTCTCACCTGCTACTCTTATTGGAGGATTCTGCATTATTGGTCTTTTAAATGTTTTGGTTGCTTTTCAAAGAGAATAATCAGTTCTGCTATCATTAGTTAATTTTCTTAAATTAAATTCTCCTTTTCGAGTAAAAATAGTTTTCTTCTTTACGCTTTTTTTGATAAACATTTATTTCCACGCGTCCCGAATGAAGAGGAGTACGCCACGCAACTTTTTTAATGTGGTTTCCCCAATAGTTCCAATCCACAAATCACATTAACACAAACCATACCATTTACCCATATAGTCATTATCGCACCCATTATCACAGAAAATTATTTTTATTCGGAATAATCATTATTCCGAACGATTTCTAGAAAGACATTACATAACTATGTCTTCATTTTTAGGCAAACATAATTTGATGAACAAGAATTCTGCCAGATAATATGTGAAGGCACTTTGCGTATTAAATGAAGGCATTGTGGCTTTCACACGTCTTCACAAACTTTCGTCACAAGGATATGCCCACTTAAGGGTGGTGGACCCTTAAGTGGGCATATCCCTCTTTGCCCAAATGATAGTACGCCCTCAAACATTCAGAAATTATTATTATTCTCGGCAGTATAAAGGTTTTAATGAGATCGGTTATGGTTGTTCGGTCACGCGTATCGACTTTTTGCACGAAACACCTTCCTGAAAGTCGAACGTTCCCCCCGTAATCATTGTCACTTCGCATGCTGGTGACCATGTTATTTTTGTTTACCGAATTAACGCACATACTGATGTCAATCCGCAGTCGTCGCAGATAACAGATTATACTCTTGCATCGAGTAGGTTGAACTGAACTGAACTGAACTTTCAGCTTGCTTCGGCTAAACTCGAACGCTGCACCATACCCCCATGCTTATTCCAACATTACACCATCGCCTCAAATTTCCATTGCCGGATGTAATTAATTTTGTAATTACATCATAATTGTAATATTTGAAATTATTTTGCTTCATTCATTCGAATAACCACTCGACCACTAGCTATCTAGCATTCGCGTGTCGTGTCTATCGTTTTCAAAAATTGCATTCACTATAATGATCAGGAACATTTTGGAAGCTGACAATATCATGCGTATTAAGCAATATTCTATAGGGTCATTGAAAAAATCAGAAATACCCCGGTCCGGTTTCGAAGGTGGGTCGCACTTGGTAATACTAATGCCCAGTTGCACAAATAAAGAGCCAACAGCCAGTTAAGTAATACTTCATCTTTTTCTTCATATATGAAATTACGATTTGTTTCATAATACAAAATCAATGCAAGCTGATTATTTTTCTTTTTACTTGAACATTGTAACGGGAGAATTAAATATTTGACTACCCGATTTCGTGTTACTAAATATTTAACTGAATGACAAATATTTCTACGTAAAAATAAAACAAAATTAACTGTCGTTGAATTCATATTATGAAACAAATCGTAATTTCATATATGAAGAGAAAGATGAAGTATTACTTAACTGGCTGTTGGCTCTTTACTTGTGCAACTGGGCATCAAAGTAGTTGATATAAAAAGGAGCCAATGCGATGGAGCAATATACAACACAGAAACGTTCTTCAAGGATTTCTAATTCCCGATAACGAAACGTTTGGGCTTCGATCAGATACTGTCATAAAAGAGAAAATCCGAAATTGCCGAATAGCATGGAAATAACGCCACAGATTAAATTTTAAAATGTCCCATCCGCTACCATAATTTAAATACTTGATTTTGATTAACCAACAGATAGAAGTTATACCACGTAACAATTACAAACCTGTCGCATAAGTGATTAATTTGAAACAATTCAATGCATTTATTTGGCTCTGCTTGAGTTTAAAACTAAGCTGCAAATTTAAATATTTCCCTTTGTGTTTCCGGATAATTACCAAACTTAACAATAATGGAGCTAGATTTTAGTTGAATATATTTCTACTAATACAAAAATTGGCGCTGCACTCACATGGTTAGCGCAACTAAATCATAGCCTAAATAAAATCTGTGCGAGTATTTTTGCGCATAACGCATTTTGGAAGATTAGTATATGTTTAATTTCCTTGCGAATGTAAAGGGCTGCACCACCCCTTTTCTATCAGCGCGATATTTGTGAACTATGTCAAAAAAAAGATAGCGAAACTGAATTATATGTATGTACATATCTCTACCAATAACTTGTAATAGACATCTTTAACAATAAGTTTAAGTTTTTAGAAATGAGTTAAAAAGGTACCTGGATTAAGGTGTACAAAATTCATGTTTTTATTATTGTTTTATGTGACTCAACGTCAAGGTGTATTATTACTGAACGAATTCCCAGGAAGCGAAAATCATGACTCAAAGTCTTCGTCTTCCATGTTTAACAGTCTTAAAAGCGATAAAACGATAACAAAAGTTAGGTTGTTCTTCGGACCAATCATGACAAGACTGCACCTTCAACACTCCACAATACCCCAAGTTTATCAAATATCGGATTCTGGGATAAAGCTATACCGCTCAAATTCATCAATTATCGAAGTTATACAATGGTCACCATATTCTCCGGATTAAATTTAAATCATTTCGACTATTTTGGCAACCTGGTATCATTGGCTCATAAATACATCCATATGGAAAACGGTTTCAGATCGGACAAACAATTGATCGTGAACAAATGATCGTACAACAATTGGCCGAGGAAACAAACAACTGATCGTATGAACAATTGATCGTGAACAATTGGTCGTACAACAATTGATCGTATGAACAATTGATCGTGGATCAGTTGGTCGTATGGACAATTGATCGTGGTTAAGTTGATCGTTGGAACTTCGCTGTTTCTTGATCCATTACGATGAAATTTGACATGGGCTATATAAATGGGATTCTTAAATGATTTTTGGATAAAGTTCTTGAATATAGGCAATTAAGCTGGAACTTTGCTGTCTTGCAATTCAAAATCTTGCAAGTACAAAATCTTGCATTTTTTTAAAATCATGCAAATCACGGTCTTGCCAATACAAAATCTTGCAGTTTCAAAATCTTGAAAGTACAAAATAATGCATTCGAAAATTTTGCAGTTTTAGTATCTGTACCTGTATTCATAAAATTTCATTTCTGGACTGAAAATTCAAATAAGTCAGTTTTGAGATTAGATTAAAATTATCGCAATTTTATTCACAAAAAAAAAACATAAGAAAAGTTTTTGGTTAATGGAGATTTAATATTAGAATTAGAATGGGAATCTCCCTTTTCCAGAATATTTCAACAAAATATTCTGGATTAGGGTTACCATATCCAGATCGATCAAAAAGAGTATTTTGTCAAAAAATGCTGTTTAAATAAGAGTACAAAAGAGTACATTTAAAAAACAACCAATTTTACAAAACATTGCCCAAATCATAAATAAAAGTAAACTATTCAACAAAATCATATTTTGCTTTACTACGCACTGCAGATAAGAGCTTCTGGTTATTCTTGCAATAGTCGTAAAACTGAGGACAAGTAAACTCCTTAAAGTTAAACTGAACCATCAGTAAACTTTTGACTGGATCTATCGATAGTCTATTCCGCTCATCTGTCCGCTGCGCGTTCATAAACTAAAAATTCTTTCTGTTGTTGCATTCTGTGATGGTATCACAAAAAAAAAGCTGCAAATTTTGAGGAACTCTGATGAGGTACATACTATGATTACGGTTTTTGAAATATTCAGTTCACTTAGTACAGTACAGTTTATTTGGAGTCCCCGTTTCCGTCAACTTCATCCAAAAAATTGTTCATATTGACGCTTTGGTTAAACAGCAATGAATCTTTTATATGTACTCCCTTATCAGCGAAATAAATAAGTGTTGTTTCAATATTATTCCAGTTCGGCTTGGCGTTCATTGTCATCCACTGAAAATTCTTCAGTTAATTCATAGAATAAGTCCACATTTCCAAATAGTCTATGTCACGCTGGTAAACGTGAATTATTTCATCTTTTAACACATTCCCGCACAGGACAATTTTTGGTGATGTTATAGACAAATGACCTACGGCAAAAGACAAATGACAAAAGGCTATAACCGACATAACTCTTTTATTAAAAAACCAACTAACTGTAGTTATAGCAAATTACGATTATCTCCGTCGAGAGTTTTCCTAGAAAAACTTTGGATATGTGTAATAATTTTCAATTTAAAACTTGTAACTTATGCTTAATTTCCTATGGCAGATTAAATAATAATATAAAAAAAAAGTGTGTTTCTGTGCGCGATCTTGTAAAAAAAAGTGTGCGGCAACCTGTTAAGCAGGAACACTTCGTTCACTTTCATTGGAATAAACTCACTTACTACTCTTTCCTTTAAAATGTGCTCCACTGTTGCCAAAATATCAATAATCTCCATAACCGAATTCCGTTCCCTTTCTATTGCTTCAATTTTTGAGTGGAATACATACATTAATGAATGTGTAAACCAAAGATAGGCCTCATTTATAGGGTTTTCAAAAAACATCTTAATTATTATGGGCGTCTGTTTTTGTGATAAGAAAAACGACTTCAACGCTGGATAAATTTGTAAAATTAGGTTTACGGCTGGAAAAATAAATTTATACATTTTTGTTTAAATTTGAAAAAGAGTACATTTGATGTAATTACGGAAAAAGAGAGAGTACAGATATTTTCGGCTCCAAAAGAGTACATGTACTCTTAAAAGAGTACGGTTGGTAACCCTAGGATAAGGGAGATTTAATCTTCAATTTCCAGAATTTAAATTTTCGTTTCTGGTTAATGCAGATTTAATATTAAAATTAAAATGGAAATCTCCCTTATCCAGAATAATTTGTTGAAATATTCTGGAAAAAGGAGATTTCCATTCTAACTTTAATATTAAATCTCCATTAACAAAAACCTTCAATTATGTTTTTTTGTGAATAAAATTGCGAAAATTTAATCTAAACTCAAAACGGTCTTATTTGAATTATCAATTTAGAAACGAAACTTTATGAATAAGCAATATTATGTTAGATACTAAATCAGGTACTGATATTCAAACTGCAAAATTTTCGAAAACAAGATTTTGGACTTGCAAAATTTCGTAATGCAAGACAGCGAAGTTCCACCTTAATTGGAAATATTGCAGAACTTTATCCAAAAATCATTTTAGAATCCCATTACTATCGCCCATATCAAATTTCATCTTAATCGATCAAGAAACAGCGAAGTTCTAACTTAATTGGCCATATTCCAGAACTTGAATTGTCCACACGATCAATTGTGGCTACGATCAATTGTTCACGTTCAATTATAATACGATAAATTGTTTACGATCAACTGACCGGAACCCTAGAAATTTAATTAAAATTAAATTGGTTTATTGCAATACTTCAGAAAAATTCTCATAAATTACCATGGGAGCCAATACTCAACAGTAAATGACAGCGGATATACATAAAATGTAACGATGTTTGTTTTAGGTAAACTAAAGACTATACAATCCTAAGGACTAAACTTATAGGTTCCCCAGAACCCACTTAATAGAATCGAACCGACGGTCTTTACAACAAATCTAAGGTTATCGCTTCAGCTGTTACCTGCTGCTTGTGAAAAAAATTTTTTTTAGAGTAGTTCCAAAGAATATCTAAATAGCATTTCAGGAAAATTAACATCCTTCTTGCTGTAAATATATATTAAAGATTTCCGGGAAATATTTCCCGAGGCCTCATACTTTAAACTAACAGGCAATTCTAAAGTGCATAAGCCAGTTTCAATCTGTCGATTGAATAAAAACAAACTGGTTGGATTATCTTGGATGAGAATCAATTTTGATATTTCTCATTTATTCAGTTGTACCTATTGCGTAGGTTAAGAAGTTTCAAAAATAATTTTCCCGAAATTTTCAATGTTTCAGATGAGATCTTATTTGACAGTAATTCCAAAACCTAGAAGTACCTACAGTGTTTCCCCGTGCTACGAGTGAAAGTTTAATTAAAGTACAGAAAATCGCCCAATCATCAAATTTGAAGCTTCGTAAGTTCCGAGGAGCGTTAGGGTTTAAATACTAGCGTCGATCATAGTAATGCCATACACTAACGTACTTATAAATCTCTGAAATGTTTGAGGTTTGAATAACATTTCTTAATCCAAACGGCAATTGACTAAAATCCAACAGGTCATATAAATAGATGTTAGAGCTGTTTTTCCGTATCTCGTCGAGCTATTAGAATATGGTGGTTTGCCTTGACTAAATAAATTTTAGGACACTATATCATCGGCGAGAAACACAGAATGTGTAAATTCTAAAATAGTTTTTCTCAGGAGACAGCCGTATATAAAATTGATTCTGACAGCGATCTTGGTTTGTTGTTGAACGTTGAACCAATTATATTTAAAACAATTTGTGAGCTGATCAAATTTCGAAAGTACAAATAGCACACACTAGTAAATCCATTAATGCAATCCAGCCGGGTCCTATGAGTAATATATCAAATAATAACTCTAGTTCTAAGGAATACGATTATTTAATCAATAAAATTAAAAGTTTGGAAACCTAGTAGAATTTACTATTACCATCATTTTTTTCGCAGATTGGGCTCATAAATGATTTTCAAGGATTCGATGAACAATGAAGATCAACCGAAAAACCTGAAAGATTCCCGCGTGCATCGATGGACACACGGGAGAAATAGATCCAGTTCGTCTGTCAATTTATGATCACTAATCCAAACAACATTTTTTAATTGATTCAGGTGCCAGTGTTTGGACCACCAAATGTGGTGGTGGCAACATTATAATGTTATATTTGTTGGTTCTCTCTTCGTTTTTTTTTTTATGTGAGAATCAGAGTAATCATAGATCAGTTAAACAGAAGGAGTTGAAGTATAAACATATGTACATAATTGTAAAATAAAAATGAAATAAAAGTTTAATTATTTTTTTAATAACTCAGAATTTTGTTTAGAACAATAATTAAATCGGCAGTAATGAAGGATTTATTAAGGGTTTTTGTTTCGTTTTCATTGGCGACATACTAATTGCATTTAAATCAGAAGACAAACATTTACAAACATCTAAAAATGATATTTTAACGATTAAAAGAGGCTGAGCTTGTGATGAATGCTAGTAAATTAGTGTTTGTTGTGCAACCCATAATGTTCTTAGGTCATGACATTTAATCATTAGGCATTAAATCATGAAAAACTAAAGTTGAGACCATCATACAATTTCCTAAACCAAACATTTTATAAGAATTGGAACTTTAACTGAAAATTCCTTCCACACGCAACCCAAGAACAGGCCGTTCTCAATAACCAACCGATCGGTTCAAAAAGAAATGATTATTGTTTAATGGAGTAGTCAGTCGAATAAATTTGAGGATGCTTTAGAGATCTCCGCAAAGAACGATTAGTAAACGTTACTCTTCTATACCATCCGTCTGCTAATGCCAAGGTTGCGGTAATGGTAGATGATTCGGATAAATCAATTGGCACTATCGTCAGCCGTTGTGTTTCTTTTCAGTTAAACTTAATGAAACTCAAAAACGATATAGTACATATGACCGTAAACTTTTAGCAGCTTGCTCTTGATTAAAACATTTCAGGCATTATTTAGAAGGTCGCGAATTTACTGTGTATGTACATATATCATAAACCAAGCATCACTCAGGTTTCTCTGACATCTAGATCTCATATTGCAGTACACTCATATTTAATTTATATCCGGACACCGTCGTGGCTGATACGCTTTCGCACGAATAATTGAAATTACTATTGATAATAACATCGACTATGGACAAATTGTAAAGAAACAACAAAACGATGACAAGTTGCGGATGCTTACGAAATCCGACAACTATGTCAAATTAGAGAAGTATCCAGTTTTCGGTACGAAGGAAAATATATTTTGTGAAATTTCCACCGGGGGAACTGCATTCGACTATGTGCACAACCTTTCACACCCAGGCATTAAAGAAAAGAGGGTCAGTAATCGATTTGATGAAATCCACCTCGATATTGTTTGAGCCCTACCTATAATCGATCGACATAATCGCAGGTACAATCGCGAAAGCAGCGTTCAGAAATTGGATTTGTCCTTGGGTATTCCATCATCTATAGTAACGGTTAGTGGTTCTCAGTTCGAATCTCATCTATTTAACGAACTTGCAGGAAGCACAACTTTCCAAGAGTATTTTGGTACTACATCAGCAATTTTAGTTTACAGGAAAAATTTACGATAGTCTGGCGAATTTCTTCAACCGGCTGAGACGTCATATGCTCAATCAGACGTGGTTAAACGTTTAGTTAATACATCCAGAGAAATAGTTTAAGTACCACCCTTAAGGCATAGAGCAGACAATGAGCGAGCGCCATTTCAATATAGCCTTATTTAGGTCCTTTGACAGTTATCAATCGAAACGAGAAATAGTTTACAGTTCAAATTAAGGGTAAAAATTCGAATATACATATCAATCAACCGATTGAAACCTTGTTTTCTCGAGTCCGAGGATGTTGTGTCGAACTGAAATACTAATCGAAACAAGCCAACATCAATACGATCTTTTTCCAGCATGTCCCATGCGAATATAGTAAAACAGAAATCTACTAATAAATCCACAATTTCGTTTAATAATGCGCCAGTACTTAATATCAAATCACAAGGTGTGGGTGCTTAATTAAACCACCGCAACGTTACGGTCGATCGAACTCAGTAAATGTTGCAATGCGTTTCACGATGATCGAAAACGACTAACTTCACATTTGATCATTTTATTTTATTAAAAAGGATATTTATTGGTTTTCTTCTGTTGTGTATTATTATTTATATTGTCCGCCGATAAAACAAGGACAGTTTCCATATTTTAAAAAATTTTACTTTGAGGAGTATGTTGAATGTCTTCACGAATAGTTCTTCCGTGGTGGAATCATTAATTCTTTAATTCGGAAAGTAATATTTATTCGCAAAGGGTCTAAATTTATTTACCTGATCACTTTAATAAGACAATTAGCAATGAAATAAATTAGAATAATCGTTGTTAGACGCTTAATGACCGTATGCCAGACTTTCAAGCTGTTCCGCCCGAAATATAGCACGTTGTTTGCCGCATTATGGATTGCAGTAACACATAATTAGATTTTTCTAATTCGAAAATTTTCTAAATTACGGATAAAACCAATTTCATAGTTCATCTAGAAGGACATCTTACAAAATCGATGTAGAAGAATTTTTTTAAAGGAATTATTTTTGTACAATTTTGACGATTTTGACGACTGCTACCTTAGTTTTTTTTCTGTTTCTTGCAGCTTTATTTGACTTGCACAGACATTTAAATTATAGTACGGCGATTTAAACAAGAAAAGAAAATGCATAAAACAGTAAAGAAAATTTAAATTGATAAATCGTGCGGTATGCTTGAATTCGTATACACATACATTTATAAAACCACAAATAAATTGTTACTACTGACTAATAATAAACATTAAATTAACCATGATCTCACCACAAAACCTTCAAGCCATTTAAATAGACAGATTATCGTAATACTTAACAATAATTTTTATGATTATCTATTTACTTTCTATAGTAAGTAAACCAAAGAAAATCTTCGCCTATTAATTACAACAAAATACAGAATTTGTATTACATATTTTTATGCTACCATTTATGCCGCAATTACGTGATAATTTGTAAATTTTGCTTTCACTTGGAAATAGCTAAGTATTATATAAATTATAATTTAGTTCTAATTTTAGAATTTTTATTCATTTTCTTGCGCTTCAATTATTTTAGAGCCATTAAGTGTCTAAATGCTTTCTGCCATACTTAAGTTTTTTTTTTTAAATAAAATAAACATCCATAGTTATCCAGTTCCATACTATGTACATATTTATAAATTATGATTTTAAAATGTCACGAAATGCAAAAATATTTTTGGTTCTTGTAGTTAGTGGAGTTATTTGTTTAAAAACTTGCCAGTCCCGATTAGTCTGTTTTAATTATATCGCACACATTTGTGTACAATGTACTTAGTGCAAAATACTTGATAAAATATTTTCGCTTTTCATACATATTTTAATTTTTGGTAACAGTTTAAATTAGACAACACCGAAAATGTATGCATATATTGTTTGTTTTGTTTATCTAATTGCTTTACTATTTTTTATTATTTGCAAATTGTAAATTCACCTACCTTGACTAAAACGTAACGCACATGTACCATTAAACCATATAATTAATTTATTTTTTATTTAAATTAAGACATAAACAAAAATTATTTAGCGTCGACAATATAAAATTTTTTCTTTGCCGCTTTTAGCAACACACTCGTAACTATTGTATTAATTAAATAAAATATTTCGAATAAAAGGAGTTACTGGCCAAATTCCATTAACATTTTGTATGCAATAAAGTGCGTTCAAGGTTTTTTTTTTGGAAGTAGCCACATAAACGGTTAGTCAAATTTTATTATAGATTGTTTACGCATATGCAAGATTTGCACGTTTTTCCGCACACGATAGGAATATTTAGTAATATCATACATACATAATGTAGAATTACGCGAACATCTTATAATCAGATTAAAGTGAGAATTAATCAAGTTCTAGCTTAAAATAAGAATTCTTTCATTCAACCATTTTTATTGCAGATACTCATTATCGAATTAATTGTTTTAAGTTATTTCTAAAAATAAGCATTTTTCAAAAAAGGTTAGTTGTCATTTGTTGTACATAAATAATAAAAATCGAATCTGGATGTAAAATTATATCAAAATTTGTAAATGAAATGTTCACTAAACCAATTCTAAGTAAAAAACGAAAATTGCTCAAAACGACCCCATTAAAACTCAAGTCCAATCACTAATTTTTTCGAGATTTGACTCATTATTCATTGGGAGTTGACTATCGTCAAGTGCTCAAAAACTGGTCAAAAAAATTTGTTATTGATAAAACATAAAATAAACTGGTTCATCTGACAAAAGCGTTTTGTTTAAAAATATTTTACAATTTTTGTTTGATTAAGAACACATTCAATTTCTGATTGTAATGGAAAAACATGCTAATACTGTCATATTTAGCTGGTATGGCAAACAACACAAGCGCATGCCGGAATTTAGGATTAAGGCCACAAGTGGTCAACATTTGATTGCAATTTGGGAATTGTGACTAAAAGATTTAAGCATACTAAACAAATATCTCAAATTGGCAATACATATTATGGGATGTAGCGCCAGCGGAAGAAGAAGAAGAATACATATTCAGTTTTATTCCGAGATTGTTTATTAAATAAGAAGGCTTCCAAAAGCAGATTTCATTCTTACCAAGCAAAAAAAAAAATAAAAAATTGGTCCCGATTCATTAATGCACGATTTGCATCAATTTGCATAACATAATTAAATACTGTTGACCCCAGGGCGAGGTAAAAGTGGTCGAGAGCAAACGTGCCAAGTTGTTGACCGAGGCAATTTACATGAGTCAAGAAGATGGGAGCATCACGTTGGAAAAATGGAGTTTGGTTTACAGCGCCCTAAACCTCGTCTGCCTGAAGGCTGTAGGAGAAAATCCGGGACCCCCCTTAACCTGCAGAGATGAGGGATGGTATAAGGGGCGTGTGAATTTTACTGCATGCTCAGACCAGAGATCGGTGGACCGATGATTGCTAAGGTGGGTGAGGAGTGGCTAGACGCAAGACTTGCGGAGTTAGCACGACAAAGATCTCCAGCATAGGTAAAGGGATTGTACTTGGCGGCCATTTGAAGCGGCTTGCCCTGATGAGGCGATCATGAAAACCATTCAGACCAGTAATCCGGATCTCCCAACCGGTAATTGGAAGGTCGTTAAACGGAAGGAAGCAAAAGGGGCTCAAGGTTATGGATAATGATAATAAATAGAGAGTCCTTCTGGAAAAAACGAAGGTAGTCCAGAACTGTAGCAACTCCTAGCAGTGTAGTGGGATAGGCTGGGCGTAGCGAGGCAAGTGAGTCCAGCGAGTTCGGCTTAATGCCGATTGACTTGGAGGGATAGGAGGTGGACATGAGCTAAGGAGGTGGCCAACTTAGGATGAGGATGTTGGCAGCCTGTCCGCACACCATTGGGACAAGATGTAAAATCATCCATCAGTTTTTCAATTTTATGAAAAGTAATCAATGATCAAAGTAAATGGATACCATAACAATAAGTTGTTCCGTTTTCGAGTTCCCCATCGTTCTATGGCAGAAATGACAGTATTTTTTTACGAGTGTATTGATTGGATTGTTGAAAACTTCTAAAGATAGCAGATTAAAAATGGAAAATTTGAACAACAAAATTCTTGTTGTTACTTAAAATGCTGTTAACATCACTATTCGTTAAAATCTGGTTAAGTTTCTTATAATTGACTTTACGAAAATTGAAACGAGGCCAATTAATCAGCGAGGCATCATTCTATCTATTATTGAGGCATCTTTCGATCATAGTGACAAAATCTACCTAGTGACAAAATCTAAGATTTACCTAAATCAGCTCTACAATGATGTTGCTTGTTATTGAGTCAGTAATCAGATAAACAGTTATCTTGATTTATGAAAAATAGGAGACTTAGTCTCATTAGTTTGGACCTTAGTGCTTTGAGATATTAGTACAATCTAAAGATCCGAATATTGACACGACCAACCAAATAACTTAAAATGTCACAAACTCACAAGCCCCGCCTATTAGTTTAATACTCTAGTTGAAAATTTCTTACTTTTGATCAAAGTAGACTAGTAGGCGGGGCTAGTGATATTTTAAATAATTTGGTTGGTCATGTCAATCGTCCTATCTTCCTATGGCATAAACACAGCTCAAAAGCAAAGCTTTGCAAAGTTGGAACAGATGGTCTCTAATAAGAGGAAACTTTAGGCCATATAAAATCTAAATTACACCATATTCCGTATTTGAATGAAACTGTTTGATAGAAATTAGAAAAAGGTATCTTATCCCTATGAAATGAAAATGAGGCGCTCAGAGTATCTTTGTACTATATGGCCTATGTGGCCACATAAGTCAATTTCTTAGCTTTATCTCTAGTATTGGTCTCTTATAAGTTAAGGATTCATCATTAAATATGGAATTATCTTACAGGAATTTTAAAATAAAATTACAGATGTTAAGCTACAAAAAAAAAAAAAAATAACAAACTACTTAGGTCGATAGCCCATTTCCCGTAGAACAACTTTACTGTATTGATATATTGCCCCAAATTGCAAAATAACAAATTTATTTGCGTACTTTGATAATTCGACCGACACCGAGACTCAACGAATTCAATCAACATGAAAATATTCATTGATTAAAAAAAGCTTCTGACCAATTTTTTTATTTTATATACGTGTGTTATTCGGGTGTTTTACGGGTGCAAATTTGCGAGAACATATCACTGTATTTGATGATACAATATGTACGTTAACGATTTTTGTGCTCTCTATTCTAAGTCTTTGGAATATCTGGGTGTACAGTAAGTTATTTGACTATAATACGGTTTTTATCAATCGAGATCAAATTTCTGCTAAATGCAAAATTGAGTGGAGTAGCAAAGAAGATACGTTGTCCTGTCTGTTGCAGTATTTGCTAAAGCTTCTATATATCATTGAGATTATGGATGATTTAACATCGATGCTAATCAAATTTTGTGAACCGTTCGTAAAATTCTCTGACCTGATTAAAACATTTTTAACGCCTCAAAATACTCATGAGTTATGTAACACTGAAGTAAATCGTGGAAGAGTTATGGCTACGGAACGTTTAAATCACATTGAATTTGGAAATGGTGAGCAAAACAAAAATCTTTAGAAATTTTTTGTATATATGCGAATTACAAGTTTGTACCACTCAGAAAGCAATTATTTCTCATATAACTGCAAAAGTTGGCATTGAGAATAATTCATCTAACATTTCCTGCAACACTTTAATTCCAAAATATTTAAAAATTACGGATTTATCATTCATTTCATTTAAAATAGGAATAAATTCGGATATGTTTGAGATGGTTACTAATCACATCGCTTGGTCAGTAGGTGTCCTTATTTGAAATTTTTAATATCGCCCTCGACCCATTGCTGCGTCAGATGTATAACTTCCTCAACTATAAAACGACTAGATCTTCTTGCCACCTGCCAAAATTACCAACTGTTTCCGGATCATCGGCTACACCAACATGAGCATCAGACAATTTAAATTTCGCTGACAGTTTCGCTGATTTAAATTATTCAAGTACTCGACATGAAACCGCTTCCAAAACAAAGTTACTCTTCGACGAATCTCATCATAAATTTTCACCTTACGTTTGTTGATGTCATCATTCAGAGATATGCATTCAGGAAGTGTAGTCATTGGTTGGCCAATCAAAAATGGCCAGGAGTTAATGCTTCATAGGTTTCATCATCGGTTGATAGTACACAAATTGGTCTTAATATTGCTTCAATGGAACATAAAAGTGTTGTCAAAGTTAAATTAATATTTATTGTGGCCTTGCTAGGTGACTTTTTACACTTTTAACTGCAGCTTCCCAAATTCCACCAAAACTAGGAGCTGAAGGAGGGATGAATTGCCAATCGATATTATTCTGCGCATAAAATGATCTAATAATCTCGTTGTATTCCTTTGGTTGGGTTAGTTGGCTGATATTATTATGATTTAATAATGAATTAAGTTGTCTTTGTTTTATTCTCTATGGGCCCCTATGAAGTTACTACCATTGTCGCTGAATATTACGCTGGGTAATCCTCGTCTTGCATTGAATCTTTTGAAGGTATTTAGAAAGGCCGTCGTTGATAATTTACTTACTACTTCGACTTGAACTGCTTTGGTAACTAGACACACGAAAACCGCAATGCAGCCTTTGATAGTAGATGAAAAATTAATGAACAGCCGCTGTGCAAATATGTTTGATGAGTGTGTTGAATGATCATTTTGCTAAGCAGATGACCAGCAGGTAAAATATCTGGATGTTTACTATTATAACTACATGTTGCATTCTGCAGTCTTCCGCCAACTCGTAAAACACCATTACTATCGATAAAGGGTGCTAATGACGCCAACCTATTGCCTTTGCTGACATGGGATAATTTGGTAAGTAGCTTAAATTCTTCTGAAAATTGGTCATGTTGTACGGCTTTGACTAGCATTTCGGTAGCGCTATTTAATTCTGTCATTGTAAGATATGGTGTAGATGGGTTTTTATCCAGTTTCTTTATGTTATTTACGAATCTCAGGACGTAACTAAAAGTTCTAATAAATTTTAAAAAATTTGACGTTTTAGTAAATACATCTGCCACGAAATCACTATGTAATGCTGCCTGATATACTGCAACCTTTCGTTTCTTTCTTTCTTTAAACGCCACTTTGGTATCCCAATCGCTTGTATGTTGCTTTGGCCATTCATTTTGCATCATCAGCGAGCTTGGACCATGCCACCATTGATCACAGGTTAGCAAAGTAGATGGTAAAATACCTCGTGAAGCCACATCCGCAGGGTTAGATTGTGATGGAACGTAATGCCAAGATTCCCGTGGAATTTTTTCTTTTATATAGGCGACTCTATTTCCAACAAACGTTTTCCACTTGGACGGATGATCTAACAGCCAGGCAAGCACAATGGTTGAGTCCGCCCAAGCATGCATTCTTGGCTGAAAACTTCCAAATACTTCTGTTGATAACATTGCCAGTTCTTTGACAGAAGTTGTGAGCCGCATAATTCCAAACACAGTATCCGGTATCCTTACTCTTTTGATTGGTGCGACCTTTGTTTTCGCTGTCACTAAATGCACAGATGAAATTCCATTGTTACCTGTGTATTTGCAATACACAGCTGCTGCGTATGCTAGTTCATTAGCATCGCAAAAACCCTGTAACTCCACTTGATGAGCCTGTGTTACTCTTCTCGGTATCTTTAATTTGTCAAAGTATGAAAATTCACTTCTTACTTTTTTCCAGGATTTAGCTATTTAATCTGGTACGTTGTCATCCCAGTCTAAATTTTGGAGCCACATACTTTGGAATAACGTTTTTATAATTATCGTGGAAGGAGCTAAACATCCCAGTGGATCGAAGATTTTTGAAGATTCAGACAGTATAATTCGTTTGCTTATAATCGCATGATCTGAATAAAGCACAACTTTAAATGAAAATATATCTTCTGCGGGCGTCCAATTCAATCCTAGAACTTAGAATCGTCTCTATCAAAACTTAAGTTTTCTTCCGTGAAGTCCGTTGAATATTGTCCGCTCACATTTGATCTGCATTTTCGTAAATTGAAGCCGGCTGAGTTTAGAATAGTTTTTATATTTAAGGGTTAAGCTGTTTGTCTTCAGGTGAAACAAATTTCATGTGACCAAGTTGTAGGTACTCCCTCATGAACTTAAGAATATATTCTTCCTTTAATTCCTTTAACTAGGTATTCTTGGATAGTTTCTTCTCTATTAACATTAGTCTACATAAAGCTGATGGACGGAAAAGGCCAAGCTCCATATTTGGTTCATCGTTGAAAGGAATCTTCACTATACATTTTCCATCTGGGCCTCGTGAAACAGTTTTCTTCAAGTGTTTCTCGCATTTTACTTCTTCTGGGGTGTTGAGTATCTTCTCCGGAATATCCTCGATTTCCCAAAAAGCTCGAAGGCCCTGATCAATGTTGACTGATAGATACATATTCAACGTATTATTGTTGCTTATTTCATGATGATCTGTATTAAACTCAGATTTTATTCTACCTGCCAAAACCCATCCAAATACTGTGTTGATTGATGTGAGATATTCTAATACAAATTTGTGGCCGTATAACTAAGGTCGAAAATGTGACATAGACCAAATTGCAGCTAGAAGTTCCTTTTCGGTAGATCCATAATTTTGTTCAGCTGAATTCAGAACACGACTTGCATAAGCAATAGGAAGGTCACAACCATCAAATTCCTGTGAGAGTACTGACCCAATAGCAAAATTACTGGCGTCGCAAGTCAACTTAAACGAAAGAAATAATTTTATTTCAGTTGAATTTTGTGGTACTGGAAATTATTGTACTGCTAGAATTTTTGATTCATCTGGCATGATTCCATTTGGTATAACCACATGACCTAAATATTTTATTTCCTGCCTTAAAAACTGGTATTTCGAAAGGTTTAATTTTAAATTATATTGACGAAATTGTTTTAATACATTTTTTAAACGGTGATTGTGTTCTATTCACGCGAAGGAGAAATTTTTATTTGATGGTATCCGCTTTGTAGGTCAAGCGTAGAAAAATATTGAGCTTTCCTGAGTCTATCTAAGATATCTGATATATTAGGAAGTGGAAATGTATCATCGATTGTAATTTGATTAAGTCGACGGTAATCGACTACTACTCTCCATTTTTTTCCATCGTTGTCGACTTTTTCTGCAATATTAAAAGAGCAATATTTCGGATTTTGTTGAATGAGCTTGGCGAAAAGGTCGAATATAAATCGGAAGTGAATTTGCCAAAGTGGGTATTTCATGTTTCAAAACATCTGTAGTGCTAAGTATATCTCCCTCTAAATAAAATACTTCATTGTATTCGGATAAAATAGGCATCATTGAATTAAATTCCTCATTATTTAAATGTTTAATGTTAATTGAAGGCTTCAGCTTTTAATTCTAAGATACTTTGATTTTAGTTTTTAGATTTTATTAAATTCCATAAAAGAATGTTAACTTTATTATTTTTAATACAATATTTTATATTGTAATCGAACGACTGCCACAACAGTATTGACCATTTAATATTTTATTATTGATTTTCAGTCATCATTGTTATGTACAAAATTATATATCTATTAGCATAATACAATAAGCACATACTTATATAATTTCAATTTATTGAATACATTAGTGTGTAACATTTATATAACACAACTTAACTTAAAAGTATCACAACACTAGCTATTGACTCTAGAAATTATCTCCAACATCAAAATTAAAATAAATAATTACTTATGCCTAATTACTTTAAGTTGTCCATACTAAATAAAATTAAATAATTTGAGTATCCACATTAGTATACACTTATTAGTACCATCTATGAAAAACAATTAGCACAAATATATGATTTGGCTCATAAACTTAATTTTAATTTGAAACGAAAAATCGGCTGAACAAAATTCCCTCTAGAAGAAGATATATAAATTTAAATTCAGAAACATTTTGATTTAGAAATCTGAAAATTTATTAACCTTGCCCCAACCAAGAATGTTATATGAACAAACTATTTGAATCACAAAGCTCTTCATCTTGGACGATTAAAAAAATACATTCCAAATTTTAAATCTAAAATTCCAAGTTTCAAGTTTCAAATTTCAAATTGCAAATTTTTAATTTCAAATTCCAAATTCCTAATCTTAAATTCCAAATACCAAACTCCAAATGTTAAATTACAAATTTCAAATTTTAAATTTTAAATTTTAAATTTTAAATTTTAAATTTTAAATTTTAAATTTTAAATTTTAAATTTTAAATTTTAAATTTTAAATTTTAAATTTTAAATTTTAAATTTTAAATTTTAAATTTTAAATTTTAAATTTTAAATTTTAAATTTTAAATTTTAAATTTTAAATTTTAAATTTTAAATTTTAAATTTTAAATTTTAAATTTTAAATTTTAAATTTTAAATTTTAAATTTTAAATTTTAAATTTTAAATTTTAAATTTTAAATTTTAAATTTTAAATTTTAAATTTTAAATTTTAAATTTTAAATTTTAAATTTTAAATTTTAAATTTTAAATTTTAAATTTTAAATTTTAAATTTTAAATTTTAAATTTTAAATTTTAAATTTTAATATTAAAAAAAAAAAAAAAAAATTTATGTCAAATTTTATATTCTGTCAACGCATTTCATCAAAATTGTTTAAAATGCATATTCAAACATATACTTTAGCAAGTGAGTATTTCGTGTGCATACTCGTCTTATTCTACTACATAGCACTTACAAATATTTGGATAGAGGAGAAACAATAACAACATGATCGTGCTCGATGCCCTTGTACAGCAAAAAAAAACTAACAAACTACAAAATACGACGCCTAAATGCTACACAAAACCAACGAAAATTCTTCCTATTATGAACGTGCAATACATCCAAAATACTAACAACTGAAACAATATGATGTATGCAAATATTAACACACACACACGTATCTATCGAAAAATACATCCAACCCAAAATATATTCAAAACAACATGTATATACCTAGAAATTATAGTTGCTTTGATACAATAACACTCTGCGTACTCACAAATACACTTGTGACAAAGAAACAATTTCCAGTTGTATACCACACATCCAAATAACTATTAAGTAGAGTAGAAAATTAGAACAGAACAATTTGTTCTACAAATGTCTATGTATAGTATAGACTAGAAATATTTATTAACATATCAAACGACCCTTACCAAAACAAAATCATATCCATATAACAAAATAAAAGAAACAACAAACAAACTGTTTTTATACAATTCATATCACATATATATTGACCAATACCTGTGGTATAAAAATACCTGTCGAACGGTACCTTTGCAGTACCGTTATTATTTTTTTGAACACATTTCTCCTTATTCAATTTATTTCGCATCCACTTTCCGTTAATTTCACTTTCCACTACACTCTGTACAATATATTCACTGCACATGAAATTAATTAAACAAAATCACACGCGGTATTATTTAATTTAAGCGAAACTACTTATTACGAGTGCAAAAAAATCACGATAACACACACTCAAACCAAAAAATCATTCACGGAACTATTTAATATTATATGGGGCATTCTCTGTCAAATCGGCCACTCCCTCTGCACATTTTATTTTTTTGAGATAAATACACTTTTTTAGGCTTAAAATTTTGCTTAGTATGTTTACTTTTTAATGCCGTATGGCGTTTTTATGGCCTGCTTGAATTTTCAAAATGACGTACTATATCTGCCAAGGAAGTCTTTAATTTTTAATAAAATTGATATAAAAACATAATTTTAGCTTTGTTAATTTACTCAAAAGTGTTTTTGGTGTCATAGATTACACATTTTTTATTACTTTTTTACAACTCTAAGATGGCGGACACAAGATGGTGGTCGAATATGGCCGAAAGAAGGCTAATTTTTCGACGGTTATAGAAATCAATAAAAAACTCGGTGTAAGGGGTTTTCGCAGAGCCGTATTGTAACTTTTAGTGGTCCGGTGCAGAATAAAATTTGGGGCCCCATAAACTAATAATACAATAAATAAAATATTGCTTTGGTAAAAAACAAGTATGTTGTGAATTTAGCAAATTAAAATTTTTACTAAAAACAAATCGTTGGAAACAATCGCTTCCAAGTGGAAGTTACTTTAACTAAAAATTAAATTTAATTTACGTACATTTAAAAAATATTTAAATTTAGCTGAATTTTTTTTCAATTATTACAATGCAATTCCTTTTGTAAATTATAAAAATTTACCAAAGCATACACTTATGATTTATTTCTTCTTGTTTGTGTGCGAAACGAAAAAAATACCCCATAAAAAGTTAAATGTTTGACCTGATATTCACTGATTGTGTAAATCACATAAGAAAAACCTTCGTATGCATTTTTAGAACGGGGATTTCGGGGCCCCAAAAATTTGGCTTTGGGTTTTCGGGGACGATGATCATTAATTAGGGTCAGAATGCGAAAATTCAAGACGGCGGACCCAAGATGGCCGCCATAAATGTCAATTTTTCAACGTCTATGAAAATCGATAAAAATATGATATAGGGGGTCTTCGGGGTCGCTGATCACGAATCTGAGGTCACCATTTAAAAATTCTCTCAAAAAAGCACCAGATTCTCGATAAAAAGTGTTATTTTTAACATTTTTTTGAAAAAATAAATTATTTTATTATCTGGTACTATTTGGAGAGAATTTTCAAATTTTGACCTCAGATTCGTGATCAGCGGTCCCCGAAAACCCCCTAGATCATGTTTTTATCTATTTTCATATAGACGTTGAAAAATTGACATTTGTGGCGGCTATCTTGGGTCCACCCCCAAAATTTCAAATTCTGACCCTAAATTAATGATCACCGACCCCGAAAACCTCCTACACCGAGTTGATGAATGTCGAAATATTAGCGTTTTTTCGGCCATATTCGATCACCATCTTGTGTCCGCCATCTTGAATATTAAAATTCTGACCTCAAATTCGTGATCAGCGACCCCGAAAATCTTCTAGGACATGTTTCTAACGATCTTTATGAACGTCGAAAAATTTGGAAATTTTGGCGACCATCTTGGATCCGCCATCTTGGAATTGTAAAAAATAATAAAAATTGTGTAATCTATGACACCAAAAACATTTTCGAGTAAATTAGCAGAGCTAAAATTACGTTTTTATATCAATTTTATTAACAATTAAAGACTTCCTTAGCAGATATGGCCGGACGTTTTGAAAATTTTAAGCCCAAAAAAGTTTATTTATCTCAGAAAATGAAACGTGCAGAGGGGGCGGCCGATTTGACAGAGAATGCCCCATTTAAATTTTATACAAACATTAATCATCAAATTAAATAAATAAACATTTGTTCATCAAATTAAATAAATAAATTAAATTAAATTCTCGAAGTAAATGATAAAAACACGTCTTTCCTCTTCGACTTTCCTCAACGACTGACCACGAGTAATCCTTGCTCTGAACTTGGATAGACCACAGCGTGTAATAATGAAAACTGTAAAAGCCAAACCAAATTAATTAATCATGGATTTGCACAGGGGTCCACCCTGGGGCTTTTGCTGGTTTTAGTTTATTTAAATTCTAATTTTATACTAATTTTAATTCCGTGGTAATTATTTTTGCTGATAACCTTGTTTTTATGTACAATAAAATATAGAAACAGTAACATTGAATTATTACAATGCGATTTAACTGAACGGTTTAGTATTGCTGAACCGAACAAAATGAAAGAAAGAAATTGTCACCAATCTATTTGTAAGAAAGATTGTTTCCAAATTGATTGTGTTCAAAGTTTTTATATCTTGTACTCACTATAGATTGCTCCATGGCATAGAAGTGTCATATAGAACTTTTCGTAATTATATGATATCGGTAATTCGTAAATTTTATATTCTGAGGCGTGTCTGTCCTATTGGTGTTTTGAAAAATGTTTATTTTGAGCTTGTGGAGTCAAGGTTGTCTTATGGTTTGGTTTGTTGGGAAGGCACTTATTTCGCTAGAATTTTAGTATTGGTAATTGCTCAGAAGCATATCATACGAATAATGAGTAATAAACCGAAAATGAAAAAAATCATGGTCGCTATTTCAGTCATTGTAAATTCTTCCACTTAAACATTTATTTGTTTTAAAAGTTATGAAGGCATTCGATAAAGGTTAATGAACTGCAGTTAATGTCGGAGACAATTAACATAAGAAAGAAGAATCTTATGTACATTAAAAAATGTACAACCACTAACTTTAAAAATTTTAATTTAATTCTGGCTAATTTAAGGCATGTATGCACTATAACAAATTCAGCTCATGTCTGATAGAATTTTTTCTTAATTATTCGTGTATAAATGATCTGTTGCACTTTCAAGCGTAATTTAATTTCTAAATTTTTTAATTTCATTTTATTGTTTAAATTTATGATTATCAAAAGTTTACTTTTAATTATAATATTAGATTTAAGTTTTTTATGTTAAGTTATATTGGTAAGGTAATCACAATCGACACTGGATGTTATGGTCCTCAGATTGCCTAATAAGTTAATAAAAATAATTAGGGAAACAATGTAAGATCTTTGAGTATCGATATTAAAAGAAATTCACCTATGATCAGAGGTCATGAACTCGTCGATTTAGTTCAATATGTATATCTAACAGACATCACTTTCTAAGCAACCATACCAAAGGAACATAACAATCATAACTGTCACTGATATTGTACTCATGTACATATAAGTGAAACATAACGACCACTTAAATTTATATGTTGCCACACTGATTGTAGAGTAATTTAATACCAAATTAACGACCAGCTCAAGTACGAGATATAACTCAGATTTATATTTTAACAATATAATGTTTAAAGAAACGGACACCGAAATAATTATATATTGTGTCTAATGTACGAACGTTAGAATAAGACAGACATACTATTATTATTATATACAACCAGATTTTCAAAAAAAAAAAAATTTTTTTATGTATATTTTACTACTTTTTTACGAGCAATTTTATGAGCTTTAAAACGTTTTTATGAGTATTTTTTTTTTGGTGTTGCCGTTTAAGTTGTTGAATTGAATTGGTTGAAATATTTGATTTGACTACATTTTATTTATGTAAACAAACAATTTATTTATATTTAATTTATTGTTATTATTTTTTTCGAAATTGTTTGTATATGAATGAATGAATGAATGAAAGATGAAGCGTTGATATGAGTAATACACGTATATAGTATAGGGTTGGGGTTTATTAGTTACGACCTTAACCTTTTTATTTTGGTGTTTCCTTTCCAAAAGTGAGACACTTTGTAACAATTTTAATGTTATTTTAATGCCATAATCTGTATTTTCCTAATATACAAACCATAAAAAGGCCATAAAAAAAATGTTTGTTTATAAAAAAATTTATTCATTTCAAACACTAATCGAGAGTGTGTAGTAGTATTCAACTCTTGGTGTAACAACTTTTAGTGTAATTTTTGTTGAAAGCCTTATATTTTTATTATTTATTTATTGAGTGTTTTCACAGTATGTTTTATGAGTTTTTTTTATTATATCTTTTATAGAGTATGTTTATAGGATATTATGTTTTATGTTGTGTTGTTTTTTTTACCATTAATTTTATTACTTATTACTACACATAAAATATAATGATCAATTTGTTGATCGTAAAATGTGTACTTTTATTTGATTTAAATTTGATCGTAAACTTAATTTTATGTTTTACTGTGGGAATTAATGAAATGGGTGTATATTAAAGCATGTACATAATTGAGGATGATCTGTGTACAATAGTTTTTCCGCCTATCTTATTCTATGCTGCTTCTATATAATTGGCGTATAAAATTGTTTAATAGTAGAGAGATCGTGATTTTGGCTTATGCTTTACGCGATAAATTTATGTACATAATAATGCCGCATATTATTATATTTATTTAACCGTCATTCATGGAGAATGCAAAATGAATAAAATGCATTTACAAATGAATGCTACAAGCTAATCAACATCATGTTAAGTAACGTGCAGAGGTTAATTGGTATTAAACAGGTTAAGTGTGATTAATGGTTTTGTTAATGGTTGAGAAATATTGCTCTACAGTAGACGTTGACCGACAGTATATGAAATAAATACCTGTCGAGCAAGCAAGGCGTAACTTGACCAGTTTTGCGATTTTAATGGAATCTAATAGGAAATATATGTTTCTTTGAAGAAACCAAAACACTCTGGAAATTAACTCGAAACTACACTTGAATGATTTTAAATTCGTATTTACAAATACTTCCTGTGACACTTTAAAACGTAAATGCCATTAGTATATTTGTAAGCTCGTTATGATTTTTGGTATCACCAAATGACTTATTAACATTTATTTGCAGATTGAAACATATTTCAACTATTTAAAAAAAATGTATGTTGTTAATTCAACTGATAAATTTGAACAAATAAGTGATAATCTAATTAAAATTATAAAAACTAAAATTAAAGATTCCAATATTAAGAAATTCTTGGCTAATTATTGTGACAGAAAACACTGTTGAGGAGGTCGAATGTACCATCACATGTTTGAAAAGGAATTTTCCCGTACAACCTATATAATTATAGGGTCAATAATACAACCAAAAGAATTTTTCGTTTTTTATAAGGAATTAAAAATAAGCTTTTTCAATTTCTCGGGCGTTAGAATGCGGCTTTAAAACCTACATGTTATTTAATTTAAAATACTCCAAACGATGCATTTTGGTTTGAACAATCATGCATTTTAGTTTGATTAAACAAGTCACTGAGTCGAGTTGAACTTTTTGAAATCTTTCAACTATAGATTTTTATAACTGAATTACTTAAGTACAAAAGTTTATTATTTAAAAAGTTATGTTTTAATTTATAAAACTAATTGCAATGCATTTACTGTTTTCTTATTTTATGTTAATATGTATTTCTTAAATTGGTGCTTTTCAAATTTTGGGTTTCTAGAATCCAATATTGAAAGATATTTATAAATAATTGAAACCATTACGAATAAGTATTATATCAATACTTTCAATGTATCAGCGTTCAATAAAAACTGGGCCTTGGTCATCGTATTCAAACGAGGATAGTTTGATTTGAAACCCCTTATTATAAGCTACCCATAACTACCCATAAGGCCTCATTTCTGAGGCATCTCTGTATTTTGGCCAATCCTTAATAAAGTGAATGTCAAATACGGTTAATACGTTGTCTCTGATTAACTCTTCAGTTATAAATTATTTAATCAATTAACAGAATTGTTGTATTAACGAAATTTTGAAAGATGCCTTACATTACTTTTGCCAACTGTGTTACCAATTAATACACAATTTTTTGTTATTTTTATAATTTTATCGAAAACTTCATAGGTTTTCAAATGAACATATCTATGTTGTATTCCTACTGAAAAATGAATACCTTCAGGGTCAGAATTGTGTTTGTTTCCGTAGCCCAGTATACGGCAATAAAACCAATTGTCTATTAGATTAATTCTAACGATTTCAGCGTTTTCTTTAACATTGATGTCTATTTTTGTGATATTGATTTTTTTTCTCAGTGTGCCGGTACTAAATTGTGTAACGTTTTCAGGAGTAGAAAGCGTTTAAATAATTTCAAGGAACTGTTACAATTTAACACCAAATCAATCATTCAGTCAACGTTATAACGCTAGTTTTCCAAGTATTTAGGTGTAAGCGATTATTTAAATCCTCCAATAATTGGATCATGTTGCATTCAATTTTGATTGTTGGTAGTTTGCCGTGCTGAAGTCGATTTATATTGGTATTAGCAATTCTGTGATTCTGATACTGTAAATATTTGGTTGCAGATTCCAATCGTACTTTGTTACGGAAATGCTGTGAAAAATGCAAAATTGGATATCGTCTCGTTGCATTGACTCTGTAATGAACACTTGGTTTAAATTATTTAAAGATTTCCCTTATGCAAAATTTGTTTGCTTAGAATGCCAAACGACATAAATGCAAGTCTTGGGTGGAACTCTCTAATTTAAAGAGCAAGGTTATTCAAGTGTCGGGTAAATATGTACATATAAATAAATTAAATATTTTGAATTTTTTTGAAACCTTTCAATTAAATTATTTTATAACTGAATTAGTTCAGTTATCAAAATCACCGAATTTATTATTTAAAATGTTAAGTTTTAATTTACAAAAAAAAAAATTGCACTACAGTTACTGTTACTTATTTTATATTATGAATTAAAATATGTATTTTTTACATATTTTATTTCATTTAATAACATGGTGTATTTTTAATTTTTGTTTTTGTTGAATCTAATATTCAAAGATAATTAAAAATTGAAACCTATCAGAGTAGGTATTATCAGTTCTATCCAATCACCAACGTATTTTCGTATCAAACATAATTTTTTGTTTCAACACAATAAACGCATTTAGAAAACGTTTAAAACCTAGAGGAAAAATAACATTCCATTTTAAAAATATTTGTTTAACAAATTTATTGAAATGAACTATAATCTAACTAAAAATGAATACCTTACCTTCATTATGAGAAATGAGTCTGTTCCCGGCGATAAATAATTTTAGCTCAATTTATGGCTAATTACAAATCATCTGTCTAATAGATACCGATTGATGAGAACCATTATATCATTGAAAATGTTTTTCCTGCACTGTAACGTCACTAAATTCGGTTACGTTTTCGCTACTGGAGAGTTTAGAAGAGTTACGAGCGATTATTTGAACATTTCAATAATAGGACAAGAAGAGGCCATGTTGCAGTCATTCAATTTTTATTTGTAGTTTCCGAGCGGGATTCAGTAAACTTATTGGAAAAGGGGCTCGTATCAAATACATTATATCAAAGATGAATTATTTTCATTTGAAATTCATTGCATCAATAATTTTTTCCGACCACCAATGCATTTAATTGATTACATGTTTATGATATTTTGGGTTACAAATTAAATACTGCTAAGGTTATAGCCCAAAAGTTTCCATCCGAAAGAAAAAAGGCGATAATGCAGAAGCTCATGTTAATGCCAGAAGAAAGTAAAAAAAAAAACCGGAATGCAGATTGTGTTGGCCCAGCCGAACATTAAAAATATGGTCGTTATCAGCCGATAGTGTTCAGCCAAAAGTTACCAAGGTTACAAGGACTTTTATCATATCAGCAAAACATCGTTCAATTTTCCCGTATAGAAAATTGTGCAAAATCTGCGGATTCCAAAAAATATTCAGAATTGATATAAAATCAGGACTTTTCAGTATCAAGTATAGAGATGGATTTGATTGAGATTGATCTGATTTGCTTATAGCTATCTCTGGAAAAAATATTCCGTTCAAGTTTAATATGTAAAATCTATAGGATAATTCGGTTTTTCAAATATCATTCGGAGCTAATCAGCGTCTATAGAATGGTATGCCTCTTGGGAAACTTACACTGAATTTTTTTTCGAATCCATCTCCAATCTTAAGACTTTATAGGATATACAGCTGTCACTCTATAGGATGATTTTTTGCTAATTTGAGATATTTTTTGGATTCCTCTTGATTTTCCAACATTTTTCATGAGCAGATAAAACAAAGTTTTCATGACTGATGCGAAAAGTGTTGCTAACTATCGGTTGAAAATTACTGCATTTTACATATCCGGAATGTAAATAACGTAATCTACATTATCGACGTTCTACTTTCGGCTAACTTCAACAGGGTAAAAACGAATGTATTTTTTTAAGAATAAAACATTTGAATTAGTTAGTTTTGCATTTCAAAAAATTTATATTAATATTAAAGTATAAACCTTTTATAAATTATAAACTTTTCCAAAAAATTAAATCAGGCAATACTAATAAAATTTTACTACGTATACGTATGCGTGAAGTTATCACAGTCCAGAATTTTATTATATTTAATTAAAATAAGATTTTGGGCCAAAATAAGCCAAAATCAGACTCTGGGTTAAGAAACCAAAATTCTATCGGATTGGGGAGTTTAAGTCTTAAGATAATCGGTTTGTTGCAAGTTACCGAAATATGAACACTTAGAAGTCCATTGCATTTAATAAGTTTTAATCATTTTTTATTGTCCTGTGATAAAACTAAAAATTTCTGGTGGGGTTTATGGTTTTTAAACTGGCTTATTAGGTATTTGTACTAGGTTAATGCCATTCGCTTAAATAAGCCCTTAATATGCCCTTTTTGAAATAATATAACCCTAATTTGAGAGATTTTTGGTTTGGCCCACAATAAAATATGATTAAAACTAGGTAAATGCTATGGACTTCCAAGACCAAGGCCATATTTCGGTAACTTGCAACAAAAAGGATTATAGAAAAACTTTCACTTTAATAAGTCGCTGGTGCTGATATGCCTGTATTAAAACCATTAGCCCCAATGTGAGAGATTTTTATTTTCATTAATCCAGACCAACAATTCAATTTAACTTCAAATAAAAATTGCGAATTATGTTCAATACTCGTAATATTATGAATTTTGCGTTTCGAACCAATTTGTACGTTATAAATAACTGAAATATTTTATCTTCGAATTTTTTTTTAGTTTTTTTGTAAAATTTTATTAGCATTGAATGAAAATATATGGGATTAACAACTTTGATCAATATGTGAGGGGAATAATGAGCAAAAGCAATGGACACTAATGCAACAATTATTTAATTACTCATTTAATTAAAAGTAAACTAATATGGTGACACATGTAAGCCAATCGAAGAATATTGCTCATCAATTACAAGTCAATAAAAATTCGAAAGCTAATAAAATGTTAACGTCAAAATAATATCAACGATGCCTGAATATTTCAAATATTTTATAAGTGCATGGGAATCAACCACGCCAGTCGACTCCTTAACATCGACAACGTAATAGAAACTTCGAAGAAAATCCAGTATTGCTCAAAACACAAAAATGAAAACGGAATCTGTACGACCCTGTTAAAGTTAGCCGAAAGTTTCCAGCCGAAAGTGAAATGTCGATAATGCAGATTACGTTAATAATATCCCAGCCGAAAATAAACAGGATATCTGGATTGCAATAAAAACTTTTGTAAATAGTCTTACGTGAAAAATTGTATTCCACCTATTCTATCCTTATTCGTGGAAAATATGGGAATATCAGGAGAATCCACAAAATTTGGATAAAATCAGCCTATAGAATGTTATGTTTGGAGATGGATTGCATTAATGAGACTTGTCAATAGCTATCACAGGAAAAAAATTCAGTTCAATTTCCCCATGGGAAATCTCGGATAATTCGATTTTCCATTTAATTTGCAATTTACGTCAATGCAATCCATCTCGAGACATAACACTTTAGAGGATGTTTTTATACTTCCATTTTTAATTTTCGGCTGGCAACTTTATCAAATTTATCTCAAGAACCAGTATAAAAGAAAAAAGAATGATTTATCATAAATTAGATCATTACATCATTAAAAATATGAAAATATTAGTTAATAAATAATATATTAGAAGGAATGAGTTTAAACAAATTTGATTTTAAAAATGTGTGTGAAATTAGTGAGACCAGTGTTTAAAAGCAAAACAAACAAGACACCCGTTCATGAAGGAAAGATCTAACCTCATAACAGAACATAATTAACGATGTTTGAGGAGAGATACAAGGTACGTGTGATATAAAAAAAATACTTCGTAACAATGCTTGATGACTACACACACTTTGAAATGGTGTATCCAACCCTTAATAAATTTTAGGTGCGGTTGACTCAATAAAGGAATATATTTGTGAAGTAGCAGGAATACAAAATTGCTAATTTTAAAAACAGGTTTACAGCAAACGAAAAAGTGTTGGACTGTAATATTCCATGTAATATTCTCCTGTGTTAAATGAAAAAGCAGAAAGTCTAAACCGAACATTAATGAGAAAAGCAAGAGCTTTGATTATGGATTCATTGTTGGAAAAATAAATGGGGGATGAAGCGATTTGCGTTGCTGTTTATTTAACAAATAGAAGTCCTACAGCTTACCTAGAAGTTACGCCAACAGAACTATGTTCTGGTATAGAACACCTGTTTCACGATTGCATATTTTTGAGTGTAACATATTCGTTGTGCGACGATGTCAACCAAAGTGCGGATGTGACTTTAAGGAAACCTACAGTTCTGTTGCGAGAAGTAACCCTATCAAATGTATTTTTGCAATTATAGCAAACCGAGACGATAATTACATGAAAATCGATTCAACCTAACTAAAATTAACCTTAATTATGAAAAATTCGGGAAGAACTGTATCGTCTACACGGCCGTAGGTATTTTGCATAATAACATCAATCTCTAGCTAGAGAATAACTCTCGGGTTCCAGTGAAATTACGGTAAACCATGTAAAGTGACATCTACTGTGGTCGTATTATAATTAAGCCACAATTAGTAGAACACTTATTTTGACCTTTAAAATTTCAAGTAAGGCTTTTATTTAAGTTTCGTTTGTTTATTTTTAATAATTCATATAGGTATAAAAATAAATGAAGTTGGCATAGGTTGACAATCACAGTTTCTGTAATAAGAAAAATAAGAAAAAATATTAGGAGTAATTTTGTCTGACATTTTAATTAAGCCAGTTACTTATACAAATAAATGATTTAGAAAATTTAATATTTGGTTGGGAAACCGTTTTGCTTCAAGACTACACTTTATCTCTTGCATATACTATATTTGTAATTTTTAGGATGGCGTTATATTCTTCCACACCTCATGAATTTGAGCCCATAGATTTGCTCTATCCGTCAGTTTTCTTAGTGGGTCTTCGCATTTATCAGTTCCACAAAGATTTTTGGATCTTTTTTGCTGTTTTAAATACACGGTTCTCACTTTTAGATTACATTTAGGTTGCTGATAAAACCACGGTGAAGAAAGGCCGTATACACTCCAATTACGTATCCGGTGTCACACCAAATAACAGACAAATTTTAATATTATTTTTATAAATCGTAGACGACTATACTATTAAAATCATCATATTGCACTGATTGTTTACGATAATAGTAATTTCAAATGACTACTAGCACAGCTACTGCTCAGAAAATATATCTCGGCAAGAAAAGTAATTTGGAATGACTTAAGTCGTAAACAATCAGTGCAATATGATTTTGACGTGATAACGTTTTACACCGCATGTTCAGAAAACTGACCCGAAATTTAGCCCTTGGTCGGGGGCAATTACTCATCAACTATAAGCACTACCTTTAATTTAAAGATATGATTGCTTAGATTGGTCCTTCGGATTTATGTGTCACGCATAATATTATCGCAATGACGTCATCAGGCCGCAAAAGAACCCGCACCACAACCCTCTGATTTCGACCGATTTAAATACTTGAGCCAGTGTAGTGAGAGAATGGCTCATCCGATCGGAGATCCGATGGTGTCAATTTTTGCGTAAAATACCAGTGGTAGCTAATTAATTTTAAATTAAATTAATTAATCTCCACATAAATTTTAATTAAAAATTCAAACTACAAAATGGGGATTTATAGAGATTGGGTGCACTATAGCAAGAGAATGCCTCTTTAGATCGGAGCAATTCGGTTATTAATTTGTGCTTAATAATACTGTGGCAGATAATTTATTTAAAATTAAAATAATTAATCTCCATTAATTTTAATCAAAATTACAAAGTACAAACAGCGATTTACAACCAACCATGAGAATTACTTATCTGACCGGAGTAATTCTGGTGCCAATTTGTGCGTAAAGAAACTGTGGCAGTGAACTTATTATTGTTAATTAAAATAATTAATTTCCACATAAATTTTAATTAAAATTAAGATATACAAAGTGGCGATTTACAATATTAGAGAGCACTATAAATGGGAAATGCCTGATCTGATAGATCATATGTCAGTGTGGACTCTGATATAAATTTGACCTAGACTGCGTCTGCACCACACTAGCCTCGGCGACTTTGGGAGGTACTTGTCTGGATCTCACATTCATCAGGCACATCATCGCTGAGACCCTGCGCTTCATATCGTGCTTCTCATACCATCGCCCAGTACTTAATCGTTTTCAAACAATCGCTGTACTATCATTTCATGATGCTAATAACAAATAAATTTATTTTAACAAACCCATACATCGTGCCATTTCTCGCACCTCTAATAAACGTTATCACGGAAAACACCTACGGCCGTGTAGGAGACACAGCCTACCTCGAATTATTTTTTTCATAGTAGTTGCCTAGGATTAATAAAAGGAACATTAAAAGTTGCCTGTTACTAGGCGTGACATAGGATACGACCATGGTATAATAAATATACAAGGTATGTTCCAACCAATCGAAATATCGCAATTTTTCATCTTAGTGACGTCACTTTCAGTAATATATTTCGTAACGTTGACTCCGTTTGGTTGAGATTTGTGGTTTTTCTATCGTATACAATCGTTGAAACTTATTTCCCTTTCCAAAACCTAAAAATATTTTTATAAACCTAAACCAATTCGCAAAAAAATATCCAAACTGACTCTGAGTGACGTCACGCTCCACGTGCTTTTAGCTGTCAAGCATACCTTGTAATATTATTGTATCATGGGATACGACTACGATAATTGGGTGCACCTAAATTCTGATCAAGTATTCGATGTATCTAAAAATCATAAAAGCCAAAAAACAAGAAAATTAAATACCCGACGCTCGAGAAGCGCTATAGTAAAGTAGGGTGATATGGCATTGCGGGTGATGGCCGGTCTACACTTGTGTATTTTTCTTTTGACAAAAAATAAATGACATTCGGCTCATGACATTTTATGTACAACTACTAACATAAAGAATATAACAAATTTCTCTCTTTGAGAATAAGAAAAAAATTTGAATTTGGTTCCTTTTTCGATTTAATATAATTTTTGGAATATTATATTTATATTCCACAATCTATTATTTATGTTTTAAATTAATAACACAGTTTTTATTTTGTTTTCAAATATTCCCAAATATTTTGTTTTCAAATAATATTATTTTAATAATTTTATAAAACAGGAAAAAAACAATTTTTTTGTTCTTCAATTTTTTTTTTGTTGTTGTTTTGTGATTTGTGTAAATCGGTAAGTAAACGTCGCAGGAATATGAAACGTATTTTAAAATACAAAGCGGTGATTGTTTTCGGGTATCGTGGTTAGTTTTTAGGTTATGTTTTTATTTGTGTGGGTAATTATTATGTGAATGTATAATTGTCAATCGGGGGAAATGACAGTTTAAAATTTGAGGTAAAATGGTATACTGTGCCATTTCACCCTAAAACAATTACATTTACGTGGTTTACATTTTTTTAATTATTAAAATATTTTGCATACGTTTTTATTAATTTTATTCGTTTTTGATTATTATCTATAATTCTTTAGAAATGCCTACAATATATACAAGCGTAAAAATCCTATAGCAGATCCAATTGTACGGAAGAGCACCTGTGCCATCCAAAACATAAAAAGACGTGTATGTTCAATTAATGAAGCAGCCAAACAGTATAAAATTCCAAGCACTACTTTGCGAAGACATTTAAAATTACAAACAAAAAACAAGCCCGCTCTTGGGTCTCCTTCTTGTTTGGGCGCATTATACGAATCAAAGTTGGTTGCACACATTAAAAAGCTTCAAGCCCATGTATTTGCTCCTACAAGAGACGAAGTATGTTGTTTGGCTTTTGAGTTAGCCGAGAAAAGTAAAATTAAACATAACTTTAATCTACGAATTAAAAAAGCAGGAACTGGTTGGTTTACTCTTTTCATGAAACGCCACCAAGATTTATCCGTAAGAAAATCGGCAGGACTTTCAAAACCACGCGCTGATGGCATGAACAAAACTGAGATAAATGATTACTTCAAAATACTGGGTAAAATTTTAAACGAAAATGGATTAATGGACAAACCTGGTCATATTTATAATGTTGATGAGACAGGTTGTCAATTAAATAATAAACCTGGGTACGTTATTGCGGAGAAAGGCTCTAAGAATATAACGAGCATTACATCGGCTGAGAAAGGCGAAACAATTACTGTAATTGCTTGTTGCAATGTAGAAGGTAATTTTCTTCCACCGGCCTGCGTTTTTAAAGGAATAAATAAAAAAGCGGAATTTGAAGACGGAATACCTCCTGGGTCGGTTGTATATATGTGTGCAAAATCAGCTTATGTCAATAGCGATATATTTTTTATTTGGTTAAAAGTACATTTCTCCGTTAGAAAACCGCAGGGAAAGGTAGTTTTAATGATGGACATTCATCCCACTGCAACAATATTGAAATGCTAGAATTCGCAGCAGATAATGAAATAATCCTTCCTTGCTTATCACCGCACACCACACAATTTTTACAGCCTTTAGATCGGGCATTTTTCAAATCATTTAAATTGCATTTTTACGAAGCATGCAATTCAATATTAAATCAAACCCTACACGGAAAATTAATCGCCTTTAATTTGGCAATTTACTATCTAAAGCTTGGGGCAAAGCAGCTAATACAAGTAACGGTGTATCAGCATTTTCATCTACAGGTATTCACCCGTTCAATCCTGAAATACTACCAGATTATGCTTTTATTAGCGTCCAACAACATGCAGAATCAACGGTAAATGAAAGACTGATATAATTTCAAATAGAGAATTCAGAGGATCAATTACTCCACCACAACAGCTAGTAGAAAGGATAACCATAACTCCGCAATGTAGCAATATTACCCCAGGAAAGTTGCTAGATATAATTTCACCAGTGCCTTCGACATCAAGTCTATCGGAAAATGTTAACTTGCGAAAGCAACACGCACGAGTTTTAACTTCGGTAGAAAATGTAAATAAAATAAAACAAAAAAAATTAAAAAAACAACCTGATCAAAAGAAAAAAAAAAACCTAAGCAAAATCCAGGGAAAAAGAAAAGAACACAACCATCAACGTCAAATGTGTCCTCAGAAGAAGAAGACCAAGGGATGCTTCAATTAAACGACGATTCTAGTAGCGCTGAGGACTTTGAGGAAAATAATTGCGTGGGATGTGGTGAAAATTATTTTGCGACGAAGAAAGCTGATGAATGGATTCAATGCATAACATGTGAAAGATGGTCTCATGACTGTTGCTCATCATTCATTAACACATGTAACCCATGTGGGAATAAAACTATCAAACAATCATGTATTCCAATTCCCCTTACGCAATGCACCACATCCCCCGGGGGTTAGGGTGATATGGTAATTTGGATTGTTTCACTTTTTTTTAGTTTATAAGTAAATAATGAAATATTTGTTTTTGATTTCTTTTTATAAGCTTTATATAATAAATGAAGAATGTATTTGTTTTTGTTGCATGAAAAACGCTTTCGTATTTTTTTTCTTATAACAAAAATAAAAAAAGTATACCATAGCTCCCCAATTTACCATATATACAGAAAGGATAACAAGATCTCGTACAAAAAAAAATAGTCGGCTAAACCGACGAAAGGCCGAAAAGAGCATTATTTATTTATTTATTTATTTATTATCATGTATAGCCTACAGTGATTACAATCGGCTATACAAACATGTTAAAAAAAATTATAAAAATAATTTGTAAAAATGAAATACAACACAAAAGGAATAAAATATAGATAGAAAACGCCGACTATTTAGTTATTATTACATAAAAATTTAAATAAAGCTTTCTTAAACGACTCTCTGGACAAGTTGAAACCAAAAACATCATAAACTGAATTAAACTCTCGCGATGCTCTCAAAAGTGGTTCCGAAAGACCGTAATTAGTTGATACCTGGTTAATGAGTAACAGTCCATCGCGTGGACGCATTTGACGTACCGAAGCGTAAAAATTTAAGCGTGAAAGTAGCTTAGTAAATCGATTCTAGAACTGAAAATATCGCAAATGAACAATGCCGATGCTACTACCCGTCGACAATCTAATCGATGCAGATTCAATAGGTTACAGCGATCTTGGTAGGGAGGAAGAACATATTCCACAGACCGTGTAGACGGTAGACAACGAAGTGCATACAAAACAAACTGCTTCTGAACACTTTCTATTCCATCCGAATGACAATGGTAAGATGGTGACCACACCGGCGATGCATATTCTAAAATAGAACGAACAAAAGAACCGTACAGTGATGTTAGAGTTATCGGGTCGATGAAGTCCTTACAGTTCCACTTAATAAAACCCAACATAATGTATGCCTTATGTATAATGGTGTTAATATGTCTAGTAAAGGTGGCATCAGCTGAAAAAATTATACCCAAATCAATATAAACTCCACTCTAACTACATCCTCACCATACAGACGATAACGATGGGACAGAGGTGACCGGGTACGATAAAATGAAAGACTCTTACACTTACTCACGTTGAGTCCCAATCTATTGCGAATAGACCAACTGCAAAATTTGTCCAAATCATCTTGCAGCTTTACGCAATCGGACACGCTGTTGACCCGGGCGAAAATTTTCATATCATCGGCAAACAGGAGGCAGCTGGCAAACTCAAAGCAGTCAACAATATCGTTGATAAATAATATAAATAATAAATGGCCAATATGACTTCCTTGAGGTACGCCAGATGTGACGCGAAATAGCTGTGAACTAGAATCCAAAATCCTAACGGATTGCCAACGGTCGGAAAGGTAAGACTGCAACCATTCAATTGGAATGCACTGACAATTTAAGTTCTTTAATTTAGAGATCAGGAGCGAGTGGTCAATCTTATCGAAAGCTTTCGCAAAATCAGTATAAATAACATCCAGTTGCTGCCTGGAGTTTAAACTGCTAAATAATTTGCCACAAAAAGAAACCAGATTAGTCACTGTGTATCTGCCTGGATAAAACCACATGCTGAGCAGAAGAAATTAATGATTTGGTATGGAAAACCAAGACCTTGTGAACCATAGATTCAAATAGATTGGGTATAACGGAAAGAATGGAAATCCCCCGATAATTACTTACTTCGTTTCTTCTAGCCGCCTTGAAAATGGGATGGAGGCATGCAATTTTCCAAGGCTCAGGAAAAAATCCAATTCGTAAACTTTCATTAAACATGAAGGTAATTGGGCGGGACAAACTCTCGGCACAATGCTTAATAAGGATCGGCGGAATACCATCGTGACCAGCGCCCTTTTTAATATCTAGATTAAGCAAGCAATCGCAAACTTCCTGCTCAATAAATTTAAAATAATTAAATTCCACGAAACTGTTAGCGCATGAAGGAATGGTAGGGGACATCGTGGCTGGTTCATATACTGAGGCAAAGTAGCTAGCAAGTAAATTACAGATCTCCGTTGGTTGACTAGCGACGGAGTTCTGGTAAGACATAAGAGTAGGGAAATAAACCACTTTTCTCTTACTATTCATAAAACTCCAGAACTCCTTTGGATTTGATGTCAATTCCTCCTCGATTCGCACAACGTATTGGTTATATGAAAACCAATTTAAACTTTTAAACCCTTTGCGAGCATTATCAAATTTGGGATAAAATTGAACCCTGTACCGCCTGTTTAATGAATGGAACTTATTGCGGCGATTCTCCAGATTTAACAATCTATTGTTATACCAGGGCTCCCGAAAGCCGGTTTTTTTTTAACCAACGGAACGTGTCATTCAATACCACTTTTGAGAATGTCGTTAAACATCAAAACGATGTCATTTAAATTACCGCCGCGTTGCAAAAAGTCCCAATCAGAATTGCTGAGGAACTCGTTTAAGGAAGCGTAGTCGGCATTTCTGAAATTAAAATAAAACTTATTAGAAAAGGAATCAATTGAACAGTTTATATGAAAAAAGATTTATCGTAATTGGTGTATGGTAGATGCTCTGATCGTTGGCAAATAACAGGTCCCGGAGTTTCCCTTGACTGTTGCTAGTACGATTCAGCTGCTTGGTTGAGATGCTAGCAAAGTAGTCTATAATGTATAATGCCCTTTGGTCAGTGGAAAGCGATGTAAAGACACCATCAACATCAAGCCAAGCTATGTCAGGCAGATTAAAGTCGCCCACAATTACAAGTTGATCATTAGGACGCACTGAAGGCATCACAACTGAGTCGATGAAATTGATTATCCTTTCAAAATATTCCAAATTCGGACCATTGAGAGCATACACTGCGATGATGACGATAGATGAACTGGCCACCTTAACACGAACAGCAATGACGTCAAGACTAGGATGACAGACAACCAACTCATTAGGAATGGAAACTTTAACCGCAATCAATACCCCACCCCCTCTAAGCCTGGTCTCAAAATCATATCTGTCCTTCCTGTGAACGACATAGTCCGGAGGGAAATATTCACCAGAATACATATTGACAGTAAGCCAGGTCTCACAGATTATTATGATATCATAATCATTGTCCAGAATGCCTAAGCGAAAATTCTTGGCTTTACCTCAGATGCTAGAGGCGTTGTGGTAATAAATTGAGGTAAAGCTGGAACGATCGGAGCTTACTGGCCGGATTGGGGCACAGTTTGTTGCGTAATGACCGCTGGAGGATTCAAGGTCGATATTTGCTGGTTCTGAAATGCACCTTTCCCAATTGCTTGCATACGATGTGATTGGCGCTGCCGAAAATTTGTATTATGGAAGGGTCTAATACACACATCATTAGGCCAATTCCCCGTGGACATGATTTTGGCTGTTAAATCGGCATCAACTCCCACTTTGAAACAGACATACTCCATGTCGGTAAGTTTACGCCCATTTGGTATTAGCTTACTAACCACAGCATTAGAAATACCAAAGTTATTATTTACAAAATCGGCAATAGCAGCGTCTTCAACAGCGGTATCGAACTGCGACATATGAAACCAAAACTTCGGTTTAATCATCCGGACACTGTTAGGCAGAGAACATGGTTTAGTTCCACTTATTGAGGCGTACGATGGACGACGCATGGCAGCTGCTGCAGATGAAATGCCCGGGAGAGTTGGAGTCGACGTCTCGGAAGAAGTTATGCCAGTATGAGCGGCTTGGGCTGACACCTGGGCGAAGCAATCGCGGATTTGTTCAGCGATCTGGTCACCAATTTTGCTGCAGACAGATGACAGGCTGGAAGCACACGAATTAGCCAAAGACTCAGCGGCCTGACTAATTATCGTGTTAACGGTGGGCATAGTGGTGTCAGCAATAATTGATATCTTGGATTCCATATTGTCCAACGAGGATTTAATCGTATCCAACGACATACAATTACCCTCTTTAAATGTACGCTGGCACTCAAGACACATAAAAACTGAATACGGACAGTCGTTAACAGGTTTGATCCAACTGTCGTTCGAAGGAGACTTCCAGTCCAGGCAGTCTACGTGGTAGAATTTGCTGCACGGCCCAAAACATAGTAAAAGCACACTGCCCCGTTTGGTGTTATTACACTTCACGCAAATCTTTGTCATAATTACAATATAATTAAAAACTTATCGTCACACAATTTACAGCGTTTGTCACAACAAAAATTAATATTTCAATTTAATACGCCAATGGTTTGCTTTAAAGCATACGCCAAAAATTCAGAAATATTGTAACGTGAAAGTGAACAAACGCAAAATAAAGGCGGAGAACGTCAAATCGCCAAAAGGCAAATTTTCGTTTCGCGATTTTCGAACATGAGGCTCTCAGGTGTAAAACGTTATCACGTCAAAACATATGTAGATGGAAAATCACTTACAGCAAACTAACAAAATGAACAAGAGTTAATTCTTTTTAAAGCTTTTATAGAAAATATTTAAATAAAAATTTGTTAAAACATAAAACTTCGTTTCCTTTAATAACCAAATTACACCCTGCGCCATTGAAATGTTCGGTTTGAATTTTTAAAGTAAATTTTGGAAATACCGCCCGCCGTTTGCTTCAAAAGTAGATAGTAAAAATTATAGATTCTGATTATCAAAACAATTTTTACACTATTCCGAATATATTCAAATAAAAAGAACGGTAATCCGACATTTTAGACCTACATAATGTCGGATAAGGAATATTACCGCCCTACCTCGTAACAATTTGGTAGGTCTTTACAGTGTTTTTAACAAAGTTTTTTCAATTGAAAAATAGTTTTTTGTTGACAATGGTTATTTTTATTTAAAATAAGAATTACCAGAAATAAAATAATTCATCTCAACCAAAGTATTTTGAGAGAAATTGAACTTTTTAAAATCAATGATTAATAACCCAGCCCTTGACTTTTATGTTGGCCTTAATCCTGATCAGCATTGAATTCTAAAGTTTGATTAAATAATATACATATTGTTATTTCTTCAAACCAGACCTTTTCTATAAGTTTTTTCCGCTCTTTGGCACTTTTCAGCTTGTAATTTGTAATCTTCTTTCCCATGAAGGACCAAATATTTTCAACAATATTGAGGTCAGGACTATTTCCTGTCCAGGGTAATGACTCAATCACCAAGCTATTTTTAAATTCGGCTGTCTAAACAAAATAGACATTAAAATCAAGCATTCTTACTTCACTAATAACGTCAATAACTCACGGAGAGTAATCGTCCTGGAAGAGTGGAATACCGATGTATTGAGTCGGGTCATCAATAGTCACGATGCAGGTTTCGATAACTTTTTTATATTTTCCTCCGTTTACTGAACTATCCAGAAGGTATAGTGATCAAACTCCAAAGCCTGTTATGGCTCTCCAGGCCATAACATATGGTGAATGTTTCACTGTCGGCGAAATACATTCTGTTAAATACCGTTTGCCTTTTTGTCGCCGAACCCTTGTCCTTACATCGGGTCCAAAGATATTGAATTCCTTAGGCATTCAGTTTTTTCATTCTATTGCGAATTTGAGGCTTGCAGCTGCCATTTTTGCTTTCAGTAATGATTTTCTTGCAGGTCGACAAGCATATAAACCAAGTTCCTTTTAATAGTATGAACTGAAATAGTGTCGGTTGTTGCTATTAGAAGCTAACTTCTCAGCTCCAAAGTCATAGCAAGCCTTTACTTAAGAGCTAAATATCTGAAATTCGATTTGTTGAAACAGAAGTTGTCCTCTTTGCATTAGAGTCAACTCATCGTTTAATATTCGGAATAGTGCGTTAAAAGCTTTCTAATTGCTGTTTGGTTACACTAAATTACTCTTGCAATTTGTGAATGAGTGTACTTTTTGCCTTTGCTTGCAAAATTTTAGCTTTTTCGTTAGCATTTAATTTAGAGCGACACTTTGTAAAATTAACTCTTTGACTACTTAATTGAAACTGAACGAATATTTCATCCTTAGTTTGGTTTTAAATACCTAATAAGGCGTGAAATATGCTGAAAAATAAAAACAAAATAGAGAATGAGGTAAAATCTATGAGAGAATTGCATGAAATAGTAAATAATCGAAATCGAACATTTCAATGGCGCAGGGTGTATAACATTTATGCTGCTTGTTTAGTTTTAATAAGCTACTAATAGTAATAACGCTAGTTAAATATTACAAAATGTTTTGTTAAATCTCATTGTAGTTATAGATAATTAAGGTGGTTTGGCGTCTATTGTTGGAAGGGGCTCCGTAACCTTCCAGTAGGCGCAAGTGTATGTACTGCCTCCTCGTGGCAACCACCGGTAACTGTAACCATTAGGCTGAATATAGACTTTTGTGACAGGCTAAAGTACGGCGCTAAAGGAGAAAACCTTGACAAAAAATCCCTAATCTAAGGTGGAACAGCATATGCCGATAGATGAATGGCTGATAGGTTAATCAGTCTATATATGCGGACTCTGGATACCAGGCACCCTCCAGTTTTATTTAGCCTTCCTGTAGTAAACCTGGGTGACCTACAGGCGACTTTTTTATTCCCAGCAACTCGCAAGAGTCAAATCAAAACGGTAGACGAGGCACGGGAAGGAATACACGGGAGTGGGTGTGCCCTCTCAAAGTCCTTGAGTCCCAATGCTACCGTTTTCTAGCAGAAGTAAATGTTATTACATCTAGGAGGGAGAGCAATGAGCCCAGATAGTATGTAACGCGTATAGAAGTATTTCCTACAGTAGACATCTAGGAGGGGGAGATAGTATGTATCACGTGTAGAAGTACTTCCAACAGTAAACATCTAGGAGGGAGAGCAATGAGCCCAGATAGTATGTCCCAGCAACTCGGAAGAGTAAAATCAAAACGGTAGACGAGGCACGGATAGGAATATACGGGAGTGGGTCTGCCCTCTCGAAGTCCTTGAGTCCCAATGCTACCGCTCTTCTAGCAGAAGTAAATGTTATTACATCTAGGAGGGAGAGCAATGAGCCCAGATAGTATGTAACGCGTGTAGAAGTATTTTCTACAGTAGACATCTAGGAGGGAGAGCAATGAGCCCAGATAGTATGTATCACGTACCGGTCGGCAGTATTATCAGGTTCATTAAGAGCCTGAATAATGGCTGGACGGATAATTAAAACATCTAGGAGGGAGAGCAATGAGCCCAGATAGTATGTATCACGTACCGTTAGGCAGTATTATCAGGTTCATTAAGAGCCTGAATATTGACTGGACGGATAATTAAGTAGGGCTTATGCACAAAAGATCTTTTAGGTCGCAGTGCGGGGTGGCTTGAGCCCCCACATGGCCCTCAAGTAATAATAATAATAATAATAATATAGATAATTAATTAGCATTATTATTGGATATTTAAGTAGGTATACATACATATGACTTTATTTACTTTATCTATTGTACTTCATATAATTAGAGCTGTTATACATTTTTATTTTTTTGTCCCATCTCCTTAATCGGCAAAGAACAAAATGTGAATGAAAAATGTTTATTAGCAAAATGACAACTCAGTGAAGAAACAAATCTCATAACAACTTCAGTAGAGCTGGATCACGGTGAAAACATCAAATTTGCCTACGTATAGTTGCCACCAAACAGTTTTGCTATCTAAACACCTAAATACCTAATATTAAAAATTTTTTTTAATCGTGCACTAATCAAATTTTGTAGATGAAGAGTTCTAGAAAAATGATAGAAACAACCTAAACATCATTAGATTGGATTCAAGATCGAGAAGAAATAAAACGGAGAAATATTACATGTACCGAAATTAAAAACTAATTACACAATTGGTTTTATTATCCTGCAAACTAAAGCCCTAGACAGACTATGGTTTAATAAATCCGATTAAGTGGATTTTTGAGATTAGCCGTAATTTACGGTATTTATGCTTTATTTTGAGTTTACTTTAGTGTATTAGTTTGACAAATATTATGAAAACAACAACAGTTTAAGTGTATTAACCATAATTTAAAACGATTTTAGCTAAGTCGGATTTAATAAATCGCTGTCTGTCAAAGGTATACCGTTTCACAAAGCTCATTTAAAAAAATAAATAATGTAAGCGTCGCTGTTGAATATTATTTTGAATGTACCATGGAATGTGATGTGTGGTATTGAATGTGAATAACTTTATATGAAATGAAATTTAATGAAATTAGCTTCAATTAAACGTAGGTATGTATGTATGTCAAACAATTCATTTTTATCGTTACATTTAATTGCAATCAAATGTATTAGCCACACAAATACATGTTAACTGAATTATAATAAGTCTGGAATACAATTTACTGATATAGCTTCGCATCATTGGTTTAAAATCGAAGCTAAATGCGCAATTTCCAGTTGCAAATATTCTTATGAAATACAAAAGATGTAAACACAGTTCACCAAATCAACATCTGTGTTTGTTTAAATCATATAAGTATAAATCAAAATTATATGATTATGACATCCACTTCAAATGATTAAAATGTCTTTTAATGGCCCGCTCGTAAAACTAAACTGAAATCATAAAATTGAATTAAACTCTTCCGCACACTAACAGCTATATAACAATATAATTCATTGCAAATTATTACCTCATTTAATTTTGGGCCATAAAAAAACTTTACGATTATTTCTTATTACGTTTTATATTATTTTGATTGACAGACATGTCTAGAAGTGTCATGTGTCTCTACTTTTGTACCGTTTATTTATTTATTTAGAAATTTTAATGATACCAAAATCTCAAAAACATGATTGAGGGAATCCCTCATAAAAAATACATAAAATTGTTTATCTTGTACTATTTGGGTGTGTGTGTGCACTCGTATAATAATTTTATTTTATTTTATGATTATTTGATCGTAAAATAAGAGTAGAGAGAAAAACAAAACTGTTCATGATTGAAACCGTAAAATAGAACAAGGTCATGATAATCATTTTCCTTTTTTTTACGAGCGATTTTATTTTTTATGAGATTTTTTTTAACATTTTCAGTGTCTCGAGAGTCGAGAGTCTTCTCGACTATATAGAATACTATAGGATTTGAAAACAAAATCTACGGATGATATTGTGAATCGAATATGGTGTGTACACTTAAGAAAAATGAAATGCTTACATGCATGATTATTTGTGTTTTAAGTGAAAGTGTTTTTTTTTGTTGGTTTTCGTTAGTTATACTGTTTGGTATTTTGAGAGGATTTTTGGTATTTTTTTTTTTTATACTGCTGTGGATATAAAAATGAATTTTTATTTTTATGACTTTTTAAGTGGTTGATTATGTAGTTTTTATGGATCTTGTTAAATTTTTTTTTTTTATCCTCATGTATGTATATATGCATGGCTGTTTAGTGTGTACTTCTGGCGAATTGAATTTTTGTTATCTGCGCGCGCTTCTGTTTATATATTTTATTGTTTGTTAATAAATTTCGACTGTTCTCTCTTAAGAATATAAATTAATAATTTTATTGGCTTACTTATATACTTGCGAGTTTATTATGTCGGCTTTAATTTGTGGTTAAATATTTTATAATGAAATATTTTATTTTTTTTGCAGGTGCTGTGAACATTTCGTGGGTTTTTGTTTGGCTTGAAATTTTTATTAGTTGGCAAGTTATAGCCTTTGGACATGGGTTTTAAATAACAAATAAAGAAGTAGATTTATTTTAAGACCTCCTTCGATTGGTGTTACGTAATTATACTCTTGATGTCATTATTTTAACAATAATTATTTGGTGTTTAAATCTAAAAAGAGTAAGATTTTTAATGTTGATTAAAGGGCCAAAGAAGTTTGGATTTTACTAAAAATCAATTGAAACCAAAAAAGAAAGAACAACTCAAATGTCATAAACACAATGTTTTATAAAGTTAATAGCTATTCAAATTTTTTCTGTTATTATATTGTAGTTTCTGAATATTCTTGGTTCGTAACACTAACTAAGTAAAAAGATATTAGATGTTTTCCAGTCAACCACCTCAAGTATTTATAAGTACAGGTTTGTGTTTTTGATTAAATTTAACTACTAATAGCTAATGTAGGCAAAGACCCAAACCTAAGTACTTAAGGTGGTCGACTGAAAAGCAACTATTGTAAACTCGTTTAATAAAAAATAACTTTGCTAATGTAAAAAAACTAAACACTATTGACTAAAGTGTTTCGTCAAAACAACACAAAATAGTTAATACAATACATAATAATTAAAAAAATCCAAAATTTCAGATACAAATAATTATTCTGACTCAAATACTAATTTTTGAATTGTACCTACAATACACTTCTTGCAATTCTTCTCGATGGCCTATAAAGTTAGGTATATCGTATTTTTTATAGGCCGTAGATCTAATTAAAAACTTTTATCAAGCAATTAGCAACTCTTCAAAATTACTTTTTTGGGCATATTTCTGTGCTCAAAAAGTAAAACAGCTTAAGTCGACTTAATTGCATTAAACAAAAAACAAAACAAAAATATTTAGGGAAAACCATTTTTCTATAGCTCAACTTCATTTTCAGTTTTGTTGAATGATTTCAATTTCGCTAACATACGTTTTTTCATAATTTCGTGTCTCGCCGTTTCTCTGATCGTATCCTTTTCGAGCATCACATCTTTGATCATTTCTTCTTCCACCACATCAGCTCTCCTTTGATCTTCGACGTTTCGTATCCTCATCTCAAATAATAATTCAAACGGTGTCGCACTGATGCTTCCTTGTCAAGTTGAGTTTAAGTACCACTGCAGTCTGTCTGTGTATTTAAACCATACTTCTAGTGAATCAAGTGCCATTTTTGTTAAGGCTGGAATTATGAGTCGATTTATTCTTTCAATTTAACCGTTCACTCTAGGTACACCTGATGTAATAACGGTCAAATCAATTTGGTTTTTCGTGCAATAATCGAAAAATTCATTTGATCTGAATGACGGCCCTTGATCTGCTATAATTCGCTTTGGGTTTCCAAAATTAGCTTTCTGAATTTCTCGCTTTTTTATTTCTTCATCGGCTGTTGTTGTTTTTACCGGGAATATCAAGACAAACTTGGCAAACGCATCTACAATAGAAAAAATATATTTGTATTGTTTGGAAGTAGGTGGCCCTAAGTGGTCGATATGATATGTGACTAAAGGATCATGATCACAGGATGCTCTGGCTTCCCCGCCTTGCGTTCGACTAAAATACAGGCAATACAATTTCCCCGACAACTGTCAGACTTTTGTTTTAGATTTGGGATAAAATAGTCTTTGGCAATAAGATCCATCATCTTCTTTGTTCTAAAATGTCCAGTTTCGTGCGTGTTTCCAATAAGTTCGCCTTGAATTTTCTTCGGAACACAATGATTTTCAATCGTCATCGTCTTCTTTATACAGTACACCTCTCTCCATTATAAAGCTTCCGTATAGGGTTCGTATTATAGAATCTTTATGATTAAAGTGAAATACTCATCTTCTCGCTAAGCTTTCTTTATTCTTTCTATGAACTCATTCTGTACCAACAACGTACTTCATCTTGTTGCCAGGTCTATGCTCTAACACATTGTGAAAATCTTCTAGATGTAACGCCTAACCAGCAATTCGCGCTGTAATATCTTTCTTCATCATTGTTGATTTAAACGCGATTTTGAATTTAAGTTCCAGCAAGTTCAAGTAGAGTCGCAATAACTTATTTCAACTTAACTCAAACGAACAGTACCTCTGGTCAACAGGGTGAAATTGTTCATCATGTTTACCTTTTTGCAATAAAACTGCTCCGAACCCAAATTTTGATGAGTCTGTGTGGAGCTCAGTCTCGGCTTCGGGTCTGGAAATACATAGCGACGGTTTTAAAATTTGTTTTAATTCTCCAAATGCTAATTTTTGTGGTGGCCTGAACTGAAACTTTACATTCTTCTTTAGCATATCTGATAACGGTTTTGCCACAACCGAGTAATTTGCCACAAATCTTCTGAAGTATCCTGTCAATCCGAGAGAATTTTGTATTTGTTTGATCGTGGTTGGTTATGGAAACTTTTCCACAGCTTTGGGTTTGGTCAGGCGCGGATACAAAGGGGGGGGGGGCGATAGGGGCGATAACCGTAATAACGTCAGATCATTTCCTGTATCTACAATCGAGTCCAAAACTAAATAATTATTTAAATAAATTGTCTTCCGATTCATTCTAGGTAATAAATCATCTTCAATCAATTTGGTTTTTGTATTTGATTCGCATTCTTTGGATTTTGTGGCGATATGTCCAAAGTCATTACATCCGAAATCATTTAACACCTTTTCTTCATTTCGGGTATTTTTGTGACGAATATCCTTTATCACCACAATTGCAACACAATATTCCGGGTCTTATATGGTTTGTCTTTTTTCTTGATTCGAACTGCCATTTGTTGGTGTATCGCAGCGCTGCTTATTTTCACTGAAAGTAAAGTAAAGTTAGATTGCAACTTTAGACTTCGTTTAGCTAAACCAGATAGCGCTTTCTTAGCATATACCATGGTTTGCATGGACTTCAATCAGTTCCTTTCATCTGCCATGTGTGTAATCTCTTCTATCCAACGTTGAATTCTATAATTCGATTCAACATCAAAAACTGAAATAGAATCTTGAATATCCTGATATTTTATTCGTTGCTCGTGTTGGATATCATCGTCTACAGCCTGACTATTTGCAGTATTTCCGTTTGGTTCAGCCGTAATTTGAATGACACCATTTGTGAGATGTACTTTTGCACAGATTCATTCGAGATTTTGGCCAAACTCGATCGAAACAGTCAAAGAAACGATTCTTCATTAAAAGTTTCATCACAATTTTTGCTGGATTTATTTCCTTTTTTCTTATTATTTTTCGGCATTGTCATTCACGCACATAAAAAATCGGTACCAAACAAAAGATGAAAATATGTACAGTTATCCTGATGCGTTACAGATGCCGGGTGCTTCATTGCGGAATTTTAACGCGTAACAATATTGGCATTCTTTGTCCATAATTGCACTGATGGTAATTTTAGAATGCGCTTTGTTTGTTTGAATACGCGGTTTGTTTGCTTTCTTTATCGATCTCGTTCTCTGAATGCGTCTATATCGTTTTGATGCACTGCTCTCGCTCTTGATACATTTTTCCGTAAACATTCGTTGCGATGTGCTTGAGATTCTTGCGTAAGCCTCTGCTGAGCTGATTCTGTGTTGCTAATTTATTTGCGCATTTTGTGCGTGCGTTCTATCGCATTTCGTTGGCTTCACGCTCCTATGCTGCTTGCATTATTAAGGTTTGATCTTCTTCGCAGCATTTTACTAAAAATAATAATAATACACAAAATGATATAAAGCGCAACAATAAGCAAATGAATCCAAATAAAGATAAACTCACTAAATAAATCAAAACAAAGGAAAATTTACACAAATAAAGCTAAACTCACACGTTGTTTTTATTCGTTTATCCGTGAAACCTTCTGAAAAATTGTAGCAACAAGGAAACGTTTAAATCAGGACTTAAAAAGAAAACGATGTTTGAATGTTTTCAAAATCGAATTAAAACATATTTATGGGGGAGGGAGGGAGGGGGTGTAGGAAAGTTAAAATTTGTGATTGATATATTTTTAAATCAGAAATCTCAAAAAAATTAAAAAACGTTTTTTTGTATAAAATAATTTTTTTAAATCTCGACAACAGCGCCACCTATCGGATCCAAAACTATCCTATCTTTTAAGGTTGAATTAACCATATACTCGTGCATTTACAAAATTTCATTAAAATCGGTTGAGCGTTTTCGGAGATTAGCGTGTACGAACATCGTGACAAGTGATTTTTATATATTAAGATATACAAGCCATTTCCAATTAAAAACCAGCCTAAACAGTATTGTTTGTTCAATTATAGAAGTTCAAGAGGTAGAATTATAGTTGTTGATAATGTGGAGGGATCCGTTAAAACTGAAATAATTAGATGTAGTATCGCTTAGAATCGTAAAGAAAAAGGTTTGAAATGATAGATAAACTTAATCGTTTTTTACTTTTTTATATGTAAAATAAAGCTTAGTATAATCATGAACATTTTCGACCTTGAGATTTTGGGGAATTTATCGATTTTGGGATCCCCTGAGCCTGCAAATGTGGTTTTAAAACGGGTCTGTCTGTGACCTCTCTGCAGCCTAGATGGTTTAACCAATCGAACTGAAACTTCATATTTAAGCTTTTTTATAAATTGAGAGGACCAAATGAATTTTAGTTAAAATCAGCCAACCGAAAATATCATCCGTGGATCAGAAACTTTAAGTGAAATAACGAAACACTTAAGAGTGAAATAACGAAAACCAAAAAATTAACCAATTTTTGAATTGTTGAAATTTCACACGCACTATAGTAAATGCGCTCGCTGATGTATGTATTTCGCGTATGCTCTTTATCTACTCACAAACAAGCCATTAAATCCGTAAATAAAAAAATTAAAAAAAATTCCGATGCAAAACAAAGAGTTGAAAACAAAACCTCGTAAATAGAAGAAACATAAACTGTTTAATTGCGAGCCAAACGTTGTAGAAATTATTGCACCGAAATGAATCCAGAGAAAAAGGAACGGCAAATAAAATGTCTAAAATTGCCGCGCAATATTTACTTCGACAAGCCAAACGAAATTGTTGTTGTTAATTTTCCAATTTAGGCTTGTGATTTTGGATAATTAAAATTCTTGAAGTGTTAACAATATATTATATTTATTAAATAAATTTATGTGTTGTCGCTTCCACAGTTGAAGAATAAGAGAATGATTATAATTTATTTTAGCTTTAAGAAGTAGTTTACAATATTTTTGATTCATTTAATTTCTAATAGAGGGTTTAAGCTTCTTAATAAGCTTTTAATCTATAAACGTAAAATGTACTCATTTATTCTAATTGAGCTACACAAATACAAACAAACCTCATAAAAGTTAATTAAATGTCAAATGGTACATATTTGTTTACAATAATTCAAAATGGTAAGAAATTTTATAATTTAAATTTAGTTGAATTTAGTTAAATTAATAAATTGATTATTATAATTTTTAGGCTACCCAAATTTAATGGAATAGGTGTAATATTAGCTGCATTTCTTGACGCATAATGATCCGGATCAGATCACAATTTATATGTGAAGCAACAACAACACAAGATCCAACATTCATTTTGGATCACAAATGGTGATCTAAAAATTAGTTCAGCTATTAAAATGTAGTTGAGCAGTATTTAGTAAAGCGACAAAGAATAATATGAATACAGTACGAGTATGAAGAGGAAGATTCAAAACAAAACGAGACAGAAAATTGAAATTTGATGTTTGTTTGTTTTACGCAATTTGGTGTTGTTTCATGAGACATGATCTGATCCGGGTCAGATCAAACGTCAAGAAATGCAGCTAATAATTAACAATTTAATGAGTTAAGTGATTAAACATAATATAATTACAAAAGAGTTTAAAATAATTGATTTTACTGTTTGATTTCAGATGAACATAACAACAAATGAAAATAATGAAGTTCAAGTTCAAGGATAAGTTTATAAATTGTGTTTGTTGTGATTGATTTTAATTTTACTGATGTTTTGTTTTTATATTTCAGGTGCAATTTTGGATCATCAAGTGTTCCTCTGCAATTCGATGAGAGATGTCATTAAGATGCTGTGTTGGATTGCAACATAAACAAATTAGATTATCCTTGCCTTTCCAATTTAAAGAACAGAAACTAAAAAAAAGTAAGAAATTATATTTGTTTACTCTCAAGGAAAAGTGACTTATTTCAAATTTGCTAATTTTTTAGGAGATTAGTTTAATATTCTTTTAACGATGGTATAAAAGTTTAAAGAGATATCTTGTAATAATTTCATCTAGCTTGCACATTTTTTATTAAAGATTGACACATCGGAGTCGGGGTAATATTTAAATAATTGAAATATGTATAGTGTCAATTGTGGACTAAAATCTCTTTTGACTTAAATCGATTTAAGTCACTTTAATTCGAGGGTAAAGATTTTGTTCTTTCACCTGTAGAAAACAAAGCATATGCAATGCAATTAAAAATAAAAAGACGCATCTAGAAATAAATTAGTAAAAACAATTGACATCCTTCTCATACCAATAGAAAACTACAATTTATACGCTCTGCGAACCTCGCGTGGCTGTTTATTATTTGCGTTCAACCTTTGTGTTAACACGATTATAAAACGAGTTTTCATCTGTATAAACTCTTGTATGTATCAATTTTATCAGGGATTTTGAATGTACTGTAAATTAGGATACAATTTTTACTTACATAGATAATGATGTCGTATTTAAAATGAGATTTTAGTTTATAATAATAAAATGTTTATTCAAACATGAAAAGGTCTTGCAGTTCTGTAGTTGTTTGTGAATAAAATTAGGAACATTTAAATTTTGTTTTCCTGATTATTGGTATATTTCATGTTTGGTTTTCACATTGTATCACATGTGAGTAATTTTTATAATTTTGTATAGAGATCTCGCTTTCTGGTTTGTGCTAATAATATTAAAATTATACATTTTATTATCGAATTATTATTATTTAAAAAAAAACATTATCTTAATAATATATCTGCGACTTTAATGCTGTATAATCAATAATATACATATGTATAACAAGTAAAGTAGAACTCTTATCTAATAAAATTTTACTACGTAATATATTTACTTCATGTTTGAAGCTCTTAAAATACGGCTTAGGCCACTTTCAAAATAATTTTTTTGTCATTTTATTAATCAGCAAATTTTCTCATTACAAAATCTTAGTGATTTTATCTCAACTAGCTGTAATTTGTTTAATAACGAAAAGATTACGTAGAATTGAAAATATTATGACATCTAACTTGATTTTTTTGGAAAATGGACTTAGGTCACTTTCAAAATAAACGGCTCAATTAATCTTCAGCTTGGTCAAAAGATTTGGCCAGTCTATAAATACGATTATTATCATTTATCAATATAGTTGGTATTGGTAATATAATATGGTACTCAGGAGGTGAACGTGCCACATTTTCATAAAATGTTTTGCCAATATAACATAGGTAAATTCCGTTTTAATGCTTTTTATATTTTGAAAGAGGTTTAAAATTTTGTTTACGATTTTATGCTTCCTTAATGTGCATGCAGAACCAGTAGGTTTGTTTTAACAGGACAGTAGGATTTGTTTTATGATTTTATAATTCTCTGAATATGAACTGCATATAAAAAGGGCTCCAGACCACCAATATTCGAGTTGGGATCTTAAGTGCGCAAAATATGTGGATATGTCGCTTAAATTGCTTATCTAGCGATAGCCAAATTATTTCATTAATTATACTTTAGTGTTTCAAGCATCGGTTGACAATAAAATTAGTGTTTTACTTAAACTTTGTGATAAACACGTTAGTAAGAGTCGTAGTATACAATGGCCTGATGATTGTGCTAAATCTGTTCACCTAAAATGTACTTCAGTTACATACTAAAGTACTGTTCAATGACAAAGCCAACGGAGAAATTGTTTGATCCTTGTTGCATATGCGAATGTCGCCAGTAGTCTGATACGAATATCTCATCTTTTGCGATGTAACAAAGTGAACGGAAATAATGCCAATTCGCCCATTTCCATTTTTGGTGGGAATAAAATCAACGCAGGTTTGGAAATAAAGCAACTGATTTTATTTCCAATTTATAGTAAATCGTACAGTATTATTCATAAATTTTGAATTGGTACCGTTATATCTAAAATAATTGGAAGTAAATTTAATTGAATTTATTTCCAATTTGAAGAGAATCGTTCTGTTTTTAAAATTCAAATTTATTGCTGGAAAATATATTCTGAATTTATTTAAGCCTTTTTGTCTAAATTGCAATTATGAATTTAGAAAATAAATAGATCAGGAACTTCCAATAATTGAAGTAAAATTAAACCTAAACCACTCAAAATGTTTTGGTTTAATTTTTGAAAAGTTTGAACGTTTTAAACAGCTTGAACTGAACTTCTTACACGGAAACTTATATAGGTATAGGCATAACGGACAATTCACAATATGTAATCGGTTTTGATTTTGCTTTCCTGTAGTTCCACGAAACGGATTTTCACGGAGCCAAACTACCGTGTGTTGCGTATTTATTTTTCGATTAGCATCAGACTATATAAATACATTTTATGAACAAATTTTTTATTGGTTTTGAGCTCTTTATTTAAAAATATTTTATAGCTTTAGCTTTCGAATCCAATTCGGATTCATTCTCAAAAGCAAAATGAATTATTTTTTGCAAAAATTGTTTCCTTCAACAAAAAACTATGGGAATCACAAATTCTTTTTGAAAACCGACTTTTCATGGAAACGCACCGCTATAGAATTTTTCGAAAAAAATTTTCACGAGTTTTCACGTAAAAAAGGTTGTACATTTTGATAAATTTGATGAGACAAAACCAAATTAGATGAACAAATCATCTGAGTTTCCGATATATGCGTAATCTTCTACAATGTTTATTGAATTTGCACTTGATTTAATGTGTAGCATTTCCAAAATCGATCTTTTTCTAAAATTGTGAGTTAGAAAACACGTTTATTTTTGGAGTCATCAATGAAGAAATTTCGGCTACCATCAGAAACATTAAAACCAAAACAATCAATCTAAATTTACTAAACCAGCTTCTTCAAGAGGATTTACCAAACAACATTTACGAAGAATTTTTTCTTCTAGCAGAATCAACATATGTCTATCATTTTAATCAGATTAAGGTAAGACAAAATTTGATCAAATTATAAGAGACAGTCAAATTATAGAGTCATAATCAAATTATAGAGTATAAACGATGCGACAAACGGGTTAATTTTAAATTATGAAAAATGGTTAGTTAATGTTACCAATAACGATCTTCCATTTCACGTGAAATTCATTTTAAGTTTAGGGAATAGATTTTGTCCGCTAATAGTTGGTACCGCAATACCATTTATCAAAATTATATCAATTATTTTTATTTTTATTGAGCCAAATCTTTTAATTTAACCAATTATTTTATTGGTATAGGGCGCTCTATTATTATTTTTATTTATTAGTACTTCGGCTTTCAACCCCACTTCGGGATCATTTTCAAAAGTAATAATTATGCTTTTGAAAATGATCCTGAAGTGGGATTGGAAGCTCAAGTACTAATAAATAAAAATAAAGAGCCCTATACCAATAAAATAATTGTTTAAAATTATATCATATCAGATGTTGAAAGTGTAATTTTTAATTTGAATGACAATGATCGAGTAAACATTCGGAACAATTTTATAAATATTATAACAAATTACAAAAACAGTACGAATACAAGAAATTTAACACCTCTGGAAAAAAGAATTGTCTCATACTTAAAACAAACAAGGACGTTTTTAAAAGACAACCCAGATATTTTAGTCATGAGGGCATACAAGGGTAATACAACAGTGGTAACTTTACGAACGGACTACAGTGATAAAATGTACAACCTACTAAATGACAACTCTACTTACATACAGATTTTTAAGGACAACTTGACACCAATACAGACAAAAATTAATACTTTAGTAAGGGACTGGGAGAAATACGGCAACATAAATTTAACTACAAAGAAAAAATTAACAAGTTACACACCAGTGATCCCAAAATTGTATGGCTTACCCAAAATTCA